>JAQQZS010000013.1:2066946-2082016 GCA_030068045.1 Platyallabes tihoni | reverse complement strand
GATTAATTTCGATTAATTAATTACAAAGCCTCTAATTAATTAGATAATTTTTTTTAATCGAGTCCCGGCCCTAGTTTTTTTATTATATTAGATTAGATAGATGTATTATTAGCTTATTAAATCCTAAGAAGGAAATAATGTGAAATTAGTGTTAAGTAATTCATTTTCACTTCAGAAGGTTAAAGCGGAAACAAAAGCAGAACTAGCCTGATGCTAGGCTAGAAACCACTTGGGTTTTCCGTGTAGCGAAATTCAGCGCACACTATATGATTGAATATCAGAAATATTATAGCAGAATAGATTAATCAAATAACATGGAACAATACAATGGAGAAACACGATTTGGAGGATACGGTTACGAGATGTAAACAATAAGTTACCCATAGCCAAGAAACACATTTTCTGCAATTAAAAACAACGTCATAGAAATGATGAAGTCAACTAGCCAGCTTGCTAATAACAAAGGTTTAGCTGTACTGTTTCCTATAAGCTGTTTATTATTTCTTTCTCCTTATTATTATTATTATATATTTTTTGTTTTAATCTGCACCGTTAGCATGAACGTGACGAGTCTTGAGTTAAAATTCAGCTCGGTTTATTTTACGTTAACTCTTTATTTGCTAGTGATGTTAGTGTAGCTGCAGCTAGCTTATTATTAAATAGTTTTCCAGGTTTTTGCCGCATATAAGCATTAAAATGAAAAGACAAAACTACATCAACGGCATGGTATGACACGAGCTGGGTAGCTCTCCATGATACTTTCAAGCTTAATTGTCGCTGGGCCAGGGGTAGCTCAGTGGTTAAGGCATTGGACTACAGTTCAGAAGATCCTAGGTTCAAACCCCACAACCACCAAGTTGCCACTGTTGGGCCCTTGAGCAAGGCCCTTAAGCCTCAACCGCTCAGATGTGTAATGAGATAAAAAAAAAATAAATGTAAGTCGCTCTGGATAAGAGCATCTGCCAAATGCCTAAATGGTAATCCGTATTTCTATTCCTTCTTTGCTTTTGTTCTTGTTTGATCTATTGCGAACCCAATGTTCGGTACTGCGTTATAAAAAAAAATATTAGGAAACATTAGAACTGATACCGTTATAGTGTTACATGTTTAATTTTTTTTTGTCTCCTCAGAGCAGAATCCAGGTTGATTCAGAGCCACTCCTTGAAATGAAAAGCTGTTGAGGAAGTTATGAAATTTGCCCCTAGGGCGCAGAAAACGATGACAGAGAAATCCGACCGGTCTCTCTCTCTCTCACTCACTCTCTGTCTCTATTTCTTTTTTCTCTGTTGTCTCTCGCTCTCTCTCTTTATGTCCCTCTTTTGTCTGTTCATTTTATCGCCCTGGGGAAAAACTTTTCACAGCCGCCTGAGCTTCTGACTGAACAAAGAAAGAAGCCGCTCGCACCAGTTTCGACCCAGCCGACCTCGCAAGAGCATGTGTGTATGTGTGTGTGTATGTACGAGTGAGAGAGAAAGAGAGAGCTTTTGACAGTAAGTTTATGTATGTGTGTGTGTGTGTGTGTGTGTGTGAGATAAAGGGAGTCTGTCCACTTTAATTAGTCCCCGGATTGGCGCCTTCGTGGCACTTTTACAATAGCTGAACTTGCTGTGAAAACACACACACACACACATACACTTACGCAAAGTCACACAACTTCCAAACGGCTGGTCTAAGCTTCAGGAAAGGATGCGAACATCCGGGGGCTGAGTATCAAGAATGTGGACAGGAATGTGGGAACGCAAAAAGAGGACAAGGGGAAGCCTGATTTCACGCCGCAGCGGGAGATGCAAAACCCCTGCTCATGGGTTTCTGCTCGGATCGAACATATGGTGGAAAAGCAACCTGGAGAAAGTTGTACTGCAGGATCAGCTGCAGAAGAATATCACATTGCAATGTTCATGAAAACAAAAAGAAAAGAAAAAAAAAGAAGAAGCTGGCGCTCTTGCTAAATTAGGAAGCCAAAAATGATTAGCAGGGTTGTCAAAAGGGGATTACGGTATGCGAGATCCTATTTATCCTTTTGCTCTCGTTTTCATACAGTACGGCGTTAAGAGTGAAATCCCAGGAAATATCAGCTCCTTTTCTAGCAGAGTAAAACCTGTAATAAGCAACGCTAGTTAGTTCGCCATCATCCCTCCACATGTTGGCGAGATCTTGATTGTACCTCAAGGGTTGCTTGATTTCCCTACCGTGCAATGGAGACACAACAGCCACAGACGTGAAGTTAATGCGGATTACGATTATGTGTGCCTGTGTGTGTTTTATCCCCCTGGCTCGCATGTTAGAAGTCAGGTCTTTGGCTTTGAACTCGCTCGGTTAATTCCCGGCTCATCTTTCCTGCATTCCAGAAGGTTCTCAGGCCTCGGGGTCATGAAGGTTGCGCCAGAATTTCCCGTCTTTTTTTCCTTCTCTCTGTTCACCTCAGTCATTCCATCCGCCACCACCACCACAGGAATAGCTCGAATTCCTCTGCTTGAGCTGAAACGGTAACCCAATCCTCGAGCTTCATATATCTTTGACTTAAATCACATCCTTGACTCCATTCCCAGAGTTTTGCACCATCTATAAAAAGGTATGCCTGCTACAGATTTATGATTAACGGTGTAAAACGGTGTGTATTCGAGTCAGCAAGGAAAGACTTTCTGGAGGTTCTGCACAGATCTGGAGATTGCAATACCTTCGATTTTGCTTTACAACCACATAAAATCCATGGGAATGCTTTGAAAAACAGGGTCGACCGATGCGTCTGAGATCAGAGATGCAGCTGGCATGCAAAAACAACACAGATTTATTAGGAGCGGATGCTCGAGTAGTGCAGGGACATTTCTTCAACCAGACTCCCATGTGGTGTGGCGTTACCAAGGTTATCAGTTCTCGAGTGTTGGATTGAGGAAATGCTTTCTTGATGTCTTTCAAGAAATATGCACTTCACACAATCTTACCTTCTTGAACATCCTGCGCAAGTGATCATAGGGCAGCAGAGCCTCTGGAGTCGAGTTGAGTCGACTGCCCCGTTTCTGCTTCACGCTCCATTGTGCAACATGTATACAGCTGTGCTAGCAGTGGCTGCAACAGCTGGCCACATTGGAAAATGGAAACAGCGAGGGTAGGGGATACAAAGGAACAGAAAAACGGAATATGTCCCTCGGATGAACAAATCACAGCCACACGTCTCGCTCTACATATCTTGTTAATCTCATCTTATCAAAAATAAAAAGTCATAAAAACTGGTAGAACCCTTGTCTTGCATTACGCCAACCAATAAGCATTAGTGTAGGCTGTAAACAGAGCATGGGAAGCTTGGAAAGAAAATACACACACAAAGACATAAGGATTTGGGAGCTTTATTCATGAAAAAAAAAGATTAAAATATGTCGACCTGGAGTGTATAAAAGAAACAAGTGTGGGTGTTTAAAGGAGGAAGTTCTGCAAATGAATGTAGGGGAGTGATGCAATTAGAGCACGCCTGGTGAGACACTGTCTTTTTTATCCCCCACCCCCCCGCTGTTTCTTCCGCCCGACTTTAGCCTGTTACTTCCAGTCGAGAGGTCCTATTGGGACTTGCCCCGACAGAGCTCATTGTCCAAGCACAGCTAATGTTATTGCAGAGGCCGTGGAAGCAGTGCGCTTAACGAGAGCCAGACCTTTCCGTTATTGACACAGAACCCAATCCAGGCCCTGGACCCTGTCGTCTGATAACAACTGCCCGTCTCCTGCTATCACATGCATGAAATAGCTGCAAGGTGACGCTGACGAACTAGGTATTACTGCTAGTTTCAGCTTGATAGTGCTCGCTAAGGCGGCTCATTTTCTGTTCTTGTGGTAAGAGTGATAAGATGCCAGAGTGAGAGAGAGCGAGAGAGAGAGAGAAAGACGGAACGTTTTTTAAAGGGCCGCTGGGTTGACATTTTGAAAGGCCTTCTGCTTTTTTTTTCTTCTCTCTCTCTCTCTCTCTCTCTTTTGTCTATTTATAAGCCGGCACTCCTCAGAGTATTTCTGTGAGGAAGGGATCAAAGGCGTTTTTAAATTGTGGCAGGGGTGGAAGGGTGGCTCGCCAATAAAACAGGAGGAATGGGAAAGCTGCTCGGGTTCAGAAGCCAGATGTGTAACCGTTGCCTCTGCTCCTAATTACATCTTTATACGTCACTGCGTTCTGTGTGGATCCGGCTGCACTGAATCTCAGCCAGCAGTTGTGACTGGCCGTGACAAGGCAAATTAAGTCACGGGTAAAGACGGAAGAGCGTGCCGAGACTTATGCAGACTTCAAAACTATGCAAGTCTGAATCAGACAGTAACGAAACATTGGAATGAAGTGAAATACACAATGTTTAACTTGATTTGACGTTAAGACGATAGCTCTGATTGGATTTCAACGTGCCTGGTAACTTTGACATGCGGTCATGTGCACTTTGCGTGGAAGATGAATGATGGTTCTCCTTGTGTTTGCGGAGCTTTCCGTGCATATAGAGAGCCTGACATCAAAAGGGTGAATAAGCTCCAGTGGCAGGGTGCCATCTGCCATAATGGGGATTTTCACTGCCAAGAACTGAACTGTGGCCTAAACAGCACTGAGGGATTATGTGCATCAATTTAAGAGTTAGTCTGTCCTATTAGTAGAAAATACGCTCGGATAATAAACAGCATCCCAACTCAGGATTTTTTTTTCTGGCACAACAACTTTAAGTTTGGAACTTTACCCAAAAAAAAGCTTTTTGTTCTACTTTTCCACACTATTTTTTGAGCTCTTAAACTCGGCCACTTAAAATCAATTAGCCCTCGTTAAGGCTCATTAGCATAACCTGAGCAAAGCACCTACGTGGGTTCTAAAATAAGCACTCCCAACATTCGCACCCTGCAATCATCTCCTGGCTCCGTTCGCATTCCAGAGCACCGTCGCCTCGGCAACGTGACCCAAGCACAGACTGTGTGGAGTCGAGGTCATGTGACCCTTCAGAGGGGGAAAAAAGAAGGACGAAGTGTAGGGAGATAGAGAGAGAGAGAGAGAGGAGGGGGGATGAATGTTGAGACTTAAGCGATATGTCTTTCCCCCCTGAAAAAGAAAAACGGCAGGCACATATTTCTGTTATCTGGCATCACTGGCAACTTTTATACCTTCAACAGAAAGACACGACACAAGATTTTTTTCCCCCAACAAACGACTATAACACACTGTAGTGCTTTGTCGGAACATGCCCAGCTAACTGGTGGCGGAGAAAGGGCAGTGCATTCATTACCCGCTCTGCAAAAGGGCAGGTCGCGTTAAAACCCACAAACAGAAATCAGAAGAGACTCGAATTAACAACTCGGACGTGGCTGACTGACTGACTGACTGACTGACTGACGGACCACGTGCTGTTTCACTCTTTCTCTTTTGAAAGGCTTGAAGGGCTTGTCCTCCTCAGGAGGCTTTTATTCACTCCTTAACCCTTCCACTTACTTCATTCGGACAAATACAAATCAGACCCATTATCGGGTAGGTCCGCATGCTTCCGTCCAGCGCAACAGATGAAACAGAAAAACACCTTCAATAGACCAAAAAACGGCACGAACTCCGGTTCCGAAGGGTCGCCTTTTTGTTGTTTATTAATGCAGCAGTAATGAATTGAGAAAATTGACCTTTTTTTTGCATAATTGCGCTTTTAAATGAAGAGTTTCCGTATGTCAAATGTTTTCTCTCATTATGAAACACAGCGGGTAACCTCATACCTCCGACAGTACGATACCAGGAAGCCGAGCCACAATTAGAGCCTTTGTGATTAATTTTTACATGTAAATACGGATTTTGCACAGAAACACGAAAGCGTTCATAAATTTACAAGGTTCACATCAAATTTTAATGTTTGCAAGCCCTTTTCAAGGATACACTCGCTGTTCTTTAGCATGCACACACAGACATCCTAACGTACTGCACAGTACATAGCTATGATGGACTGTTAAAGTGGTTAGCTCCAAAAAACCTCCAAAAATGCATGCTGCAAAAATCAAAGTTAATAATTTATAAGCTACTTATTAAAAAATGGAATCAAATGCATATACTATAATCAGTAATTCAGTTTTCACATTTATATCATCCTAAAAAAATGGTTAAAATGAGGATGGCTACGCTCAGCTGCCCATATTCACACAAAAAATTATAATTCACCCTTAAGCAGTTAGTTAGCCTCTATTCGCTAACCTACACATCTTTAGCTTAAAAAAATCACACTGAAGATTTAGCTTTATATATTTTACTATCACGAAACATGTTATAATGAGGACGGCTAAGCCAATTCAATTATATCCTCAAAAAAGGTTAAACTTAGCAGTTAGCCTCTAACAGCTAACCTACACTTCTTTAGTTTAAAAAAAAGTGTTCACATGCATATTTAACTTCATATCATTATTTAATTCTTTTTTCCACTGTATGTCACTAAACATGTTAAAATGATGAAAAGCTAGGCTAAGCTAAGCCACTTGTATTCATGCAAACATGCTAGGTTAGCCTTTTGCAGTTAGCCTCCACATCTTTAGCTTTTTTTTTCGCACTTTTTTTTTAAACACTGTATCTCACTAACCATGTTAAAACGATGACGGCTTAGCTAAGCCACTTATATCCACAAAAAATGGTAGGTTAGCCTTTTGCAGTTAGCCTCTAAAAGCTAACGTACACATCCACAGAAAAGATGCTAAGTTAGCAGTTCACAGCTAACATTTAACATTTAACCTATCCTTCAGTAGCTCTTTAAAACATCCGCAGCACAAAGATTAATCTCTATATCAGTTTTTTTTTTTAAACCTTTTAATTCACTAAACTGGTTAAAGCCCACTCTTTAAACAATAAGCAGCAATATCATGATGCAATATTCATGCCGTGGCTTCATACTGCAGCATATTTCTCACATATTTTTACATGTTATTATACAAATGTTTTTTAATTAGAAATAAACACTTAAACACTTTGTCAGTGGCCGTGCTGCTTATTCTGAGCACGTACTTAGCCTGTGTTTTTTTTTCTCCCCTCAAACGCTGAACAACGACAAGCTGCTTCATTATTTTCCCAGAAAATCTAATTCCATCTCTATCCTTTCTGAGCCAAATGATATTACAAGATGTGCAAATTAAGCATGAAAACTGGGAGAATTGGCTACTTTGCATGATTAGCATGATAAAGAACAGGTGGCCAGCGAACAGCAATCTAGCCTGAACGTGTACGTGAGACTTAGGCAATATAGGTGAGATTGATCAGACCTGACATCGTATGCTTTCAGTGCGAACAGCACATGGCACGCGAGTTTGCATCGTGCTAGGCTGTTGCACAGTTTATAGAGCAGATTCCAGACACGGCAGTGTGGTTTAGCCACCGGGCTTTTTGTAAACCTCTAAGTCTCTGTGACTCTGCTGTGATTTGCGACATATGCCTTAGAGCCTCGACTTGTTCCTTTTTGCCACAAGGACATTTAGTGGTAAAAAAATAAAAGAAAAAAAGAAAAGAAAAGCAAAAAAAGAAAACAGATTTATTGTACTTCTCTGGCAAACATCAACCGTACTTGTGGCGAGACCTCGATCCTGCGCGAGTGCGTGCGGCCTCTATTAACTCGCTTACTCAGGAAGCGACATGCACACGAAATCAATTCTCACACACACGCGCATTGAGCGGGGTTGAAATTAGATCGGTTCACATGGAGAGGTCTCACCGAGGTTCGACATATTTGTGCAATCTGGCGACGGTAAACACCGCTGCCGGAGACTCGCGAGCGCACCCAGGAACTCAACGGATCTCCGGACGCCTACAGCCAGCAGCAATGAGAGGACGGAAATAAAAATAAAAAGAGCCAGATGCAATCTCGGAATAACAATTTTGGGTTTTGTAGCCTGGCTAAAGTTATCTCAGATCCACTGGGACGAAATATCAAGCTCTTCCTGATGCAGGAAACCTTCGGGGAAAAAAAGCGCCCGATTGCCGAGGTCTGGAAAAGGGTTGGCAAGGGTTTCTGAAATGCATACAGGGCCAGACTAAATATAAAAGCCACATATCCCTGAGGGGAGAAAAAAAGGAGAAAAAAGCAGGGCCCCAGATGTGAAACTAGCGTTAACTTAACAAGACGCTAAGTTAAAGAAGTAAATAGGAAACGGTGTGGCGCGAACCTTCTAAGCACCCCCGCCAACCCCTACTAAAATACCCCCACCCTAGGATGGGCGAGGGCGAAGCAAGCATGCAAATAAAGCAGGCAGGCGAAAAAGCCGCAAAGCCCGAAAGGTGATGTAGGTATAATCGATCCCAGATGGTACACTTTTTCAAAGTGGCCAGGTTTGTTGACATTAATTTAAATCAGCATTGTGTTGAATGTCAAATGACTTAAGATTCTGTCTGTTCAATTTTTATATTTATAGATAGAGAGCTAAACACTTTGTTTCCTGCCTTTCTGGTTAAACAATCCATAACAGCATGGTGTAATGAGTTATACTAACTACCATAAAGTTGATTATAAGTTTTCCTCTTATACCACAGCGGATTATTATCAAAGATAGTAAAGGCATTGTTAATAGTGCACATGAATGGCGTTTCTACTTACAAATGTGTAATAGTAGTATAAGATACAGTACTACACTACTACACATCATTAGTTTATCATAAACATATGCTTCTGAAAAAGTTAATTTATTAGCTAATTATACACACACACGCACGCACAAGCAGCTCAGACTGATTTAATCACAAGCCCACTTCCTTTTTGATTCTTTAACGTCTAATTTGGCATCCCACAGGGATCTGTTCTAGGCTCATGAATATTTACTTTGCCACCAGCCCTTAGTCGTGATCCCTAACAATGGACCTCAGTGCAAGATAATCCCGTCCCTGCTGGCACTCATAGATTACAGAGGTCATGCAGGGCAGAAGACCAGGTCAGGTAGAGGGTGACCTGAAACGTTTAGGGGTTAAAAGGCGGTGCCAATGAGACTACTCCTCAGGTGTCACGGCTGGCTAAATACATCGAGCCAAGATCTGTCGAAGGCGATTATTAAGCAGCACTTAGCATTTCATGGATTAGGTTTGGGGGGTGGTTGGCAAGTTGGAGAAGGAATATCTAAGAGAAAGATGCTTTTCAGTCAAGTGTGCAAGAGATATTGTCAGGAGCCAAATGGGGAAAATTGACCACTTTCTCTGGAAAGCAGGGGAATTAATTCTCTCTCTCTCCCTCTGCTGTGAGTGAGAGCAACACTAGCCAATCATAGGCATGTTTAATAAAAAAAATAAATAAATAAACAAGGAACTGCATCATATCCATGAGTTTCTTCAATGAGTTTCTTCATCCTTATTAGTCCAATCAATAACCTCGTATTAAACAAGGTGAAACAACCTCCGCGACGACTGACAGATGGTCCTGCAGGATAAGAACCAGCAGTGCGTCCTGTCATGCTAAATTTACCACCGCTGCAAGTCAGATTTCCCTACAGGGATCCCTAACAGCCATGTCTAATTTCCCCTCCTTAATGAAGTGCCCTGCACCACCTTCATCTAAATGAATGCTTAATACATTTTTATAGAGTTTTTCACAAGAAACTTTTCAAAAGGACACTTTGCGCAGTACACGTAGAAACCCCTAATGTTTTATTTATGATAATTTTCACAGGTCCATTTGTACATTAATTATGCATACCGCAGAACAGGAACACATTTTCAGTAAGAAAAAAGAAGAAAAAAAAGGTAGAAGCGCACATTAAAGGTGGAAATGAAAAATACTGTGCCTATTTAAAAAAGAAAAAGCAAATGAAACGTTACATTCAAGCAACCGTTAGAATTCCAGACAGCTTATTTTATAACATGTTTTTTTTTTCCTTACTGTAACCAGCTGAGCGAGGTATAAATACATTCTTTGTGTGGCGTTAATGAGGTCAGGTTGTGACTTTTGGTTCAAACATTCCTTTATCGAATATTAATAGGACCGACCAGTGAAGGAGAACAAGAATAGAAGGAAGAATGCAGGAGGTTGAGAGAGTCGGTGGGTGGTGGATCGGGGGTGAGGTTGGGGGGGGGAGTGCTGGAGTGCTCAGCAAACTAGTTTGGAATGTTTACGACAGGTCTGAAAGACAGCTGCTCCATCTGCTCCTGCCATCAATTCTTCCTCCTTATGCTAGAAAAAAACTAAAACTGCGTCCGACCCCATTCCCCATGCCAGCACAACTGTGTAAGCACCTGATTTCTGAATTAAACTCAAACTCTGCTCTTTCTTTGAACTACCATCACTGATCAGATTCATGCATATGAAATATTTATGACTAGAGCACCATTCATATCCGATCACATAATAAAAAAGCCAAGCGACTCACCAGTTTCGTCACTGACGGCAAAGACACCAAGTCCGGATCCATCCCGAATAGAGTAACGAATCTCCCCGTCCCTTCCTTTGTCCTCGTCCTGAGCGGTTACTTTCATGACGGACGTTCCGATTGGCACATCCTCTTTGATAAATCCCTTATCCACAAACGATGGGAACCACGGTCGATGTAAATTCTCGTTCACGTCCACTACCTCCACCTCAATACTACAGCTTGAGGATAAAGAAATTGGTTTGCCTTTGTCCTTGGCCCTCGCTACGAGATTATAAACTTGTTTTTTCTCATAATCCAGATTCTGAACGATTCGAATCGCGCCACTCAGTTTGTCCACTTCGAATTTCCCGTCGCCACTGTCCACGAGGCTGTAGCGTACCTGGCTCGAAGTTCCAACATCAGGATCATGGGCTTCCAACCACATAATAACAGTACCAATAGGTATATCCTCACGGACTTTCACTCGATAATTTGGAGGTATAAATTTCGGAGGGTTGTCGTTCACGTCTTCTAGTGTGATTTTAAGCGACACGATCGACACCAGTTGAGGTTCACCAGTAGCCTGGTCACGAGCTGCTATCCTTAGCAACAGCTCAGGCTGAACTTCACGATCTAATGGCTTTTTAACCCTAACAACTCCGGTCTCCTCATCGACAGCGAACTGATCCGTGTCCGCCAATATATAGTACCTGACGACACCATTATCTCCAAGGTCTCTATCTTTGGCTTCAACCTGAATGACTTCAGTCCCTACAGCCGTGTTCTCACTTATTTCCACAGAATACGTGCTTTGTAAAAACTGCGGGCTGTTATCATTAGCATCCGTGACCTTGACGTCAAGCAGGCGCGATGATGACTTCTGAGGTATTCCGAGGTCGTAGACAGTGATGTTAAGCGTATAATGATCAGATGTCTCTCTGTCAAGCGGTGCATAAACCTTAAGCCATCCATCATTCGTGTCAACTACAAACCGACTTTCTGTATCACCTCCAGATATGACATAAACCAGCTTCCCATTGAAACCACTGTCAGCGTCAGAGGCACTCAAATGAACGATCCGAGCCCCAACAGGAAGATCTTCTTTGACCTCAACAACGCTGGGGAATGGTTCCACGAACTGAGGTGTAAAGCGATTGACGGCGTGAAGGTCTACAAAGTTATCATCTGGTTCAACTTGGCTGTGGAGTTTACTGCCTTGGAGCAATTTTTCCGCCAGCATGGTGGCTACACCGGTGTCGACACACTTCACTTGAACCGGCTTACGAGGAGTAATGACAGTTATGTTCAAGAACATCACCGGAGTTTCATGTTCTCCGTCACTGGCTACGATCTGCAAGCTGTACAAGGATGTCTTTGCTGCTTCACCCTCACTCAGCGGCTGCTTTAGGGACAACACCCCTGAGTTAGGGTTCAACTCGAAAAGATCGAGGTCGTTCCCGGCTTGGATCACGTACCTGACCAGCTGGAGCTCGTCAGCGTCAATGGCAGATACAGTAGTGATCTGTTCTCCGGTGCCATGATCTCTGGGCACGGTGACCTGGCAGTCCACACTTTCGAACAGAGGTTTGTTGTCGTTCAGGTTGCTCAGGCTGATCGTGACTTGAGTCTCGACCTCACGTCGGAAAGGTTCACCCCAATCTGACGCTCGGACGCGTAAATTATAAATCCTTGGCATTAATTCATAATCGAGTTGCTCCAAGGTACTGATAACACCTGTGAAGTAGTCGATAACAAAAGGCTGGGGAATTATATTAGCAATACTGTATGTGACGTAACCGTTCTCTCCACTGTCTAAATCTGTGGCTTTCACTGTTAGAACACTGGTTCCTACAGGCATATTTTCATCAACACTAGCCTTGAAAGACGACTGCTGAAACTCCGGGCCGTTATTGTTCACGTCGATCACATCAATAATAACCTTGGCGACTGCTTTTCCGTCACTAATAATTACCTCTAATTCATAGTGTGCCAAAGAGTCAGCATGGATGGGTCCAGCTGTTGTAATTAAGCCAGTGTCGGAATTGACTGCAAAGGGAATTTTGTCCAATTTATGTTTGAAAGCATACTTCAAATGGGGATATTTTGGCACAGCTGTGACCATAACAACAGGACTGTGTACTGGAGCAAATTCACTTACATTCGCCCTGTAAACAGATTGCTCGAATTTAGCAGGGCCTACTTTAAACAGTGGGGAAGTGATGTGGATGACTTTTGCTGAGGAGAACTGAGGCGGGCTTCCTTTATCCTTAGCTTGCAAAGTGAGATTGTACCCGTACGGCTGACCATCCAAGTCAACTTCCTTTACAGCTTTAATTTTGTATTCCTTACTGCCAGGACTGGTCCTCGTTGCCCGAAACTGCTGCAAAGGGTCTCCTGCTACGATGTTAAGAGACGCTATTTCACCGTTGGCTCCTTGGTCGTCATCTTCAACAGTGACTACGGCATAAGTCGGGTCCTTGTCTGTGTCGGAAGGTGCTAGAGTGACAGCTGTGATGACCGGGGCGTTCTCGTTAGCCTGCTCTACGCGTACCGTCAGCTTAGCCATGCTGCTAAACCCGCTGCTCCCATACAGCTTCATCCCACGGTCTACAGCTAATATCTCCAAATCATACTGCTTCGTCTCGGCATAATCAAGTTTGCCAGTTAGAGTCACCACCCCACTTGTGGGATGAACCGCAAACATGTCTGTCCACTCTCTAAAACTGTAGTAGTACTCTCCGTTCGTACCGATGTCCGCATCCGTCGCTGTGACCTTGGCAATGCTGGTGCGTATTGCCGTGTTCTCCAGCAAGGACACGGTGTAGGAGGTCGGAGAGAACAGAGGGCGAAGGTCATTGGTATCCTGTACCTGAACCATGATGCGAGCTCGCGCCTCGGCATTCGAGTTCCTTTCCACAGCTTTGACCGTGAGCAAATAGTGGTCTCTGACCTCCCGGTTAAGAATGGCGCTGCTGCCTCCTTTGGTCCTTATTCGCAAATAGGTAAAGTCCCCGAGTTGATACTCCTCAGCTTTGAAGAGGTTCTCGTTGTCACCTGACACGATTTTGTACCGTATTTCCCATGAAGGGTCTATGTTGTAGATGCCCATCTTGACAGGGCCTTCCAAGTACGTCTTAGCAGCAGAGTTTTCGAATATGGTGGTGTTGTAAATAGGACGGGTGAAGTGCGGAACGGACTTCGCATCCAGCCCTGGGGTGTGGGCGCTGCCGCACACGAGCAGCTGCAGCAGAGCCAGCAGCGAAGTCACCTGGATCTGCATGGTCGCACTGCACTCTTCACCAAACCACCTGCAGAAACAGGAGGAGAACTATTTAAAAAAAGTTGCTTTATACATTTTTATAGCTGTAATACTAACAAATTAATTCTACCAAATTAATCTACAATATTTTTTTCTAATTATGCTTTCCACCTGGTTATGCTTTACACATCATCAGTATAGATGCCACATTTTGTACTGACAGGCATAAAAATCACTGCCAAGGCTTCTAAAAGTTTTTTTGCAGCCAGAGAGCTGTAAAACCTCTCAGTAGAGATTTTTTAAAGACCATAATCTAGTAATTCAAATATTACGTCCCTTATGCCAAAATGTAAAAAGAAATATTTGCCTATAAAATAATATTGGAGCAATAAAGAGAATCAATCTCAATGTTATGTGCCTCAGACCCACTGTACGATATTCTTCACAAAGGAAAATCACATAACGTTGTAATGTCACATCAGTCATACTCGTGACCGAACCGTTCTTTGACTACAACATGCAAAAGTGAACAGTGTAAAAAAAAACAACAAAAAAACAACACAGCTTTAAAAAAAAAATCCTTCTGCAATCAAATACACAGTTGCTTCATGTTTCTGAAATGAAACAAATCTAAACACCAAATGTCTCCTAGCACAGCGGCAGACATGATTCACGTTCCTTGTTATGTCTTATTTCCAGAACAGCACCGTTCTCCGTTCTCCGGGACGTTGGAAGCGGTCCGTCCTGGACATATCATCTAAACACTCACGCATTCCACTGGTTGTTATGAGACTTCTAATCTTTTTTAGGCGCATGTTTAGCCTGGAAGGCATGGAACCTTCCAACCCTCATGCACACACACACACACACACACACACACACACAGATACAGACGTTCTACAGAGCAGCTCGACTCGGCTCGCCTTCGATCCGGGGGTTCGGATTATTATTACTTCGCAGAATGTTAGTTAACAGGGGATGCTGTGCATATTTCATAAGGCGGTAATTAATTCAGGTATGCCAGGGGTTCTGGAAAAAAAAATTCATACAGTCAGGGATCGCTTTAGCTTGGAAATTAATGACTTCTCCTGCAGGTACAGATTTATAAATTTAATCAAGCAAAGATTAGGCTGGTTAGAGTCGTGTACACTTATTCTTATGGCAATTCATATATATATATATATATATATATATAGTACTGATTTAGGCACTCACAGAATGCATGAAGCCCCCCCCCCCACACACACACACACACACACACAGACGACCCCTGGACCACGTTTTAATAGCAACTCATGTAAAGCAAATGGGTTTTTAGAATAAAAAAATTACTTTTTTTTTTTTTTTGCAAAGTGGGGAAGACCAGAGGAAACATTGTAACACCTCGTGCGGATTCTTGCAACTTTTCCCGACTTGTAATAAATATGCACGCGAACGCTTTGAAGCATGCAACAAAAAAGAATCCAACATCCCACCCCCCTCCCCCTCCCCCTCTTTCAACCGCGTTTCCTATTCAAGTCC
>JAQQZS010000013.1:2054511-2066846 GCA_030068045.1 Platyallabes tihoni | reverse complement strand
CTCTCTCTCTCTCTCTGTCTCTCTCTTTCAACCGCGTTCCCTATTCAAGTCCCGCTGCCAGATGCATGGATGCGTGTTCAAACAAAGCCCGCAGGAACTTGGCTAAACATTTATACATTTAACACCATCATTTACAAACATCTCTCTCTCTCTCTCTCTGTCTCCCTCTCTCTCTCTCTCTCTCTCTCTTTCTGTTACACACACACACACACTTTCTTATTTTAATCATCACGCTCAAGTTTCCACCAGTGCCACCTAAGCAGTAATCCGACAAACTTTTTACGCATTGAAATCCCGAACATCTGGAGACGATCACAGCTGTAATGCGCGTCTTTCCTACCTGGTCCGACTCTAACGCGCTCGGTTCGGTGGCTTTTCATGTAGTTTATAAGTTCCCAGTGCGAACATGGCAGCAGGCAGCTCTCAGTCCCTCTTCACTCTGCGCGCAACTCCTGCGCTCTACCTCTCTCTACCTCCTCTCTCCCTCCCTCTCTCTCTCTCTCTCTCTCTTTCTGGCATACTACTCCACTTCTCCTTCCTACCTTCCCAGCATGACAGAAAAACATTACGCCACCTAATGGCTGGCACACTATCTAGCACACTAGTATGCCTTTTTTTTTTTTTTGTATCCCTGCGCGCCACCGCAGACTCAAAGGACCGGATCTACTTCCCTCTGGCACGAAGAGTAACTTCACACACACACACACACACACATTAAACATTAGTTACCACTGTTTAATAGATCAAAAATGTGGTCGGAAATGTTGCTAAAAATTCAATTTATGTATAAAAATTCATTCAGATAACTTTTTTTTTTTGCCTAGAATAAGGAAATGAAAAGGGAAAGAAAAGGAAGCCATCCAGGATTTAGATGATCAAGTTTTATATACAGGTTACAGTGGGCTAACAGTCAATCGGGGTTGCCATGTTGATCGGTGGATATATTGTTGCATTTTATTTATTTATTTTTTTTAATGAAATGTTAGTAGAAATAATAATAATAATCATCATCATCATCATCATTATAAAACGTTTATAACGAATTGTGTTATGCGAAAGGAGACAGGAAGGAACATGCTTTTATTGTTGGTTTATAATAATAATAATAATAATATGTTTATAACTGATTGGAATTGTTTTAGT
This sequence comes from Platyallabes tihoni, assembly GCA_030068045.1. Lineage (NCBI taxonomy): Eukaryota > Metazoa > Chordata > Actinopteri > Siluriformes > Clariidae > Platyallabes > Platyallabes tihoni. The sequence continues at coordinate 2,065,703 of JAQQZS010000013.1, read as the reverse complement.
GAAAAGCGGAAACTGTAGAAGTATCAAAGAAGTGTTTCCAATCTGGCAACCCGACCCTCGCGGGGTTTCTCCCGACTCGAGCGCGTGCCGGTGGTTGCATGTCGTGCGGCAGGGCGCTCGTGCTCCCGCTCGCGGGCGATGGCGCTCGTTCACCGCGGAGCTCTCCGGGAGCGACCGTGCGACTCGGTTTATACAAACGCAATGCACGCGCAAGACGGTGCCTGTTATAATAATAATTATTGTTGTTGTAAATAAAATGCATTTCATAATCATAACAATATTATTGTTGTTGTTATTATTGTTATTCTTATTGTTATTATTATGATTATTATTATTATTATTATAAACATTCCTGACACCATCCTCATACCCGTTATTATTAAGTTACGGTAACGGGGCTCGGGCGCGCTCGCACTTACCTCTGAAGAACACTTCAAAGTTTTCTCCGTTCAGTTCAGTCTCGAACGCGCGCGAGCATCTCTCCGGGAAATATAATTCCGTATGCGGCACCGACTACATCTCCATCATCTCCTCTTCCCTCTCCTCTCTCCTTTATTCTCCTCTTTTCCTCTCCTCTCCTCTACTGTTCCCCTCCTCGTTCCGCTCCGTCTCGTGCGCGCGCGCACCCCGTTGCTCTCGGGCTCAGACACGAGCGACGTCCGGCCGCCCGCACGCGCGAGCTCCCTGCTTCGGATTCCTGTACGCGTGGAGGAGGCGCGAAGAGTCTAGGGAGCGGGGCAGGAGTGACGTCACGGGAAGCTCCGACATCAAAAGATAGATAGATAGATAGATAGATAGATAGATAGATAGAGCATTAGTACAGGGTCTGTCTCTGATTAAGTTTTTATCAAAACCACATTTGGCTGACTGAGGGAATGTGCGGGGCCTGTATGTGTGTTTGCGTGTGTGTGTGTGTGTGTGTGTGTATGCCTAAGCCCAGTACACCTTCAATGTCACCCTCTTCCCCCAAGAAAACCTCCCCTACCTCCTCCAACACTCACACACACACACACACACACAAAGCTATAACTAAATTCCTGTTTGGTGATCTAGTGGAGAGCTCCAGGGCTTTTGATCTTTGTAGCATTTAAACATTCCACTGTTGGTCCAGGAATGGTCTTGAAAAGTGAACACCACATCTGTGTGTGTGTGTGTGTGTGTGTGTGTGTGTGTGCATACTTCATTGAACTTGTAAATCCACTGATTAAAATCTCTAACCTGGCTCACATTATTACCTTCCAGTGTGTTTTGTAGGTGTCATGCTACGCCACCATTTTTCCTACAGGAGGTTACTTGTCAGGTTCTTTCATTCTTTTCCTCTTTTCACACCAGGTGGTCGTGTATTACCTTCAACACCAGCAGTGAAAATTCCAATTTAGTGGTTTCGTGTTAGAGCTACAAGGCTAATCTAGTGAGAGAGTTTAAAAAAATAAATAAATCATGAACTAAACTTGAAGCTTACATCTTGGATCACAAAAAAAATCACAATTTATTTACTTAATAATGTGACAATTTGGATAAAAAGATTTTGAATTAGATAGACCTTTATGTTTGCAGTCAAACTGCTTGGTTTGCCTTCTGGAGAACTGACACTAGTCCCTCATTTCACACTTTCACTCATTTCTGCCGAGCAAGTGACCCTGAATACTTAATTAATCTTTTAACGACTAGTGAAGCAATTCTGCTCTTTCTCAACCTAGGGACACGCCTGCGCTACACCCGGCCGAATCCTCCATTCTGCTAACACCTTTGACTCATCAGATCACGGCTTCATGGGTCGAATGGCTTTGCTGCAGATTTCTGTGCTTTTACACTTGGCCGACTATGATTTCTACAACGTGCGTCTCAACATGCCTATCTGGATCCAGTGGAGACTGAGGGGATATTGGCAATATCCTTGGTTGAAGGTTATCACCACAAAATATGTAATACTGTCACACCACCAAGGGTAATTACTGCCCTGTGACACGTTGATAAGGTATGATATATCTAAGCACATTTTCTGACAACATGGATTTATCACCCTGGACAATCATGTCTATTCCTATGGTTCACTGATGTCTTTGATCAAGAGTAAATCATAAACATGCAGCCTTTCCATATCTGCTGGTCCAACATGTCAAAGGGCTATTGGCAAAGGACTAGGAATACCATCGGTCTTAGCTCCTACAAACAATCTAAAATGGTCCAACTTGTTCAACTTTCTAGCTCATCCAAGCTTGTCCATGAATGTGAAAACCATCTAAGCCACTCTTGTCAATCTATGCAAATCTAATTAATATTTGCAAGCACATGTTGATGTTCAATCTTGTCGATCCTATTCAACTCACCCCAACTGGACTAAGCCCATTCAACTGACTAAGCCTTTCAAATTGTGCACCTCTGTTCAAGCTAGCCAAACCCAGGCAACCTACACAGCCCTATGCAATCCACCCATGCTCATAAAATTAACTCAACTCAACCAAACTACTCATACAAGCTACCCAACCCAACCAACTTACTCATGCTCATTCAACCTACCCAAACCTGACATACCTACTCATACAACCTTCCCAGGCCCAACCAACCTACCCAAGGTCATACAAGCATCCCAACCCAAACAACCTGCCCAAGCCCATACAACTTACCCATGCTCATAGAACCTACCCATGTTCAAAAACTTAACCGTAATCCATCCAATCTACCCTTGCTCATACAAGCTACTCATCCTCATATGAGCTACCCAAACCCAACCAATCTACCCAAGCCCATACAACCTATCTATGATCATTGAACCTACTCAAATGCATTCATTTTAGCAGCGATCATACAACCTATGCACATACAACCTGCTCAAGCCTATATAATCCATATTAAGATTGTCACCTCCATGCAAACATGGTTAAGCATGTTGAACAGATTCAAGTCCATCCAACCACCCATGACTGTTCAATCCACAAAAGCCTGCTCCACCTCTGAAACTCAGTTCAAACAGTGAAACCTTCCAACAGTCAAGCCTTCCAATCTTTGCAAACCCACTGCACCAACAAGAACACGGTCAAGCACTTGGAGAAGGAGGAGTTGCAAAGAACAAATGGGTAATACGGGACTGGTTACACCTGTATTTGGTTAATAATGAAGTGGCTGTTTTTATTGTAGCGAGGTGTCAATGACCAGCGAGAGAGACGAAAGTGATCTTAAATAAACTGACAACAATGGAAAAGCTTTGGAAACAATGGAAAGCCTTTAGTTTTGATTCATTTATTTGTGTAGTTAAATATCTTGCCCCCTTATGGTATTACACCCATCCAAGCTCATCCAGTTGTGACTGTCCAAACATTTCCAACCTGTCCACGCCTATTCAATTGTCTGAGCCTGACCAATCCAAGTAAGTCTCTACTAATTGGTTTAACCTCATGTGTCCAATCTGTGGAAAACTATACAAACCTATGCAATTCCATTAAACCAGAGAAACCTTATCCAACCTTCCCAGCCTGTCCAACCCAAACATACCTGTTCAACCTGTCCAAACCCAACCAACCAAATAATGATAACCTCTCCGTCCTCCCCAGCCCAATGACACCATATAAAAGGGCATGGATGTGATTGAACTGTTTTTTTTTTTTTTTTAACTTTGGGAAGCTTAGGAAGGTAAGACCAAAGAGAGAAAGAAAGACAGAACGACAGAGAAGGAAAGAGATCAAGAAGGGACTCAACATATGGGAAATAACTGCCATGTAATTAATGCAGAACTATCGGATGCATCGCGGTGCTCTGTTTTTGTTTACCCCAATGTTCTGAGTGATAAAATGTCAAATATGCAGGTGTTGGGATCACATTATTATACAAGTGAGATAGATAGAGAGAGAGAGAGAGAGAGAGAGAGAGAGAAGGAAGAGGAACATCTGGCCCTTTGAAATGCCCCTGGTGTATTAGCGGAATTTTAATGATCAAATTCTGACAGATGAGAGACAGAGACGCAGACGGGAAGACAGTTAGGCCTGCAGTAAACTACAGGAGAAGCAAAACTTTTTTTTATTTTTATCTCCTCGCTAAAACCTGTAAAAAAAATACTCAGGTCAAGAAAGGTTGCTTTAATATATCACTTACGTGACCATGTTAAACCTTAAAATAGACGCGTTTTATGGTGCCAGATTGTCCCTGTCCTTCGGTTGTCTTCGGTTGTGTCCGACTCTCAGAAGCCTTAAGAGAAAGCGGCAATTTTATAGCTAGTTGTAAATTTTCTCATTTCTCATTGAAGCCTTATATATGGTCATGATAGCGTACACAATCACGATGGCTAGTTAGCTAAAAAAAACGTCATGGCGCAGACTAGACTTCACATTCAGACAAGTGAGACACGAACCCTTCAAAAGGTCACAGCTGCTGATCCAGAATGAGCGAGGAGGCGCAGATCGTCTGCATATCGATCCTCCAACAATAACATAAGGAAAGAGCTCTAGTGAGCGTTCTGAACTCGCATTTGTTCGTCTGAGCACCTGATTCGTGCAGAACTCTCTGAAACACCCACACACACTCCAGTTCAGATGGATTATTTTCTTAAGAGATTTCAAAACTCCAAGGCACGGAACCTAAGCTTGCTTTGTGGGGTTAGCTTGAAAGGAAAAAAAATTAAAACAACAACAACGAGCCGGCGAGTCTTTAGAAAGGCTCGAGCACGAATCAGTAACTGTCATTTTTGTAATTCCTGAGGAAGTGTTTGGGTCTGCGCTTGTTGCCTCTGGTGCAGGCTGAATCAGGATTAGACACAAAGGCAGCGCGCTTGGGTTCTGTAATCGAGAACCACATTATGATGGATTTAAAGGAAAAAAAAACACTTCCAGCTCTCTCGATTTTTGTCCTCTTCTGATGTGTGGTTTTCTTTCTCTTCGCTGTTTCCCAGATCACAGGATGCCGGGCATGTCTGTCTCCGAGCTTGCAAATCAGTTGTGGTCATGAAGTGGAGGGCTGTGGCTCAGGGAGCAGTTCGGCTTCTGGAGCAGATCCTCTGTGCTGCAGCCAATCACGTGCCTTTATGCAAATGAGTTACCAGAAAATCAGCTGATCAAGAAATGATGGAGATTTCACTGTCTGTCTGTCCACCTGTCTGTCTGCGTCTCTCGTCCCTGTCCATCTCTTGTCTCTCTGTCTTCCATCTCTGTCTCTCTGTCTGTCTTTCACTCTCACTGTCTGTATGCCTGTCTCTCTTCTGCTTCTGTATCTCTCCCTTTCTCTGTGTCTGTCTCTCCGTCTGCCTCTTTCAGTCTGCCTTTCACTCTCACTGTCTCTGTCTGCATGCCTTTGTCTCTCGTCTGCATCTTCTTTCTATACGTCTCCGTCTGTTCGCTCCTCTCTCTCCCTCTCTCTAACTGTCTGTCTGTCTGTCTGTCTACCTTTTTTTTGTCTCTCCTCCTGCCTGTGAGGCTGTTGCTGTTAGTCTGTGTCTTGTCTCTTTGTCTGTCTATCTCTTTGTCTGTCTGCTTCTCCATCTGTCTGTATAAATTGTTTATGTCTGTCTCCTCGCACACACTCTCTGTCTGTTTGCCAGTCTCTCTGTCTGTCTATCTTCCTTGTTTTGTCTGTCTGTCTTCATCTCTTGCTCTCAGTCTTTTCTCCCTCTGACTGTCTGTCTGCCTCTCTTTCTCTCTGTCTGTCTTTTGTCAAGTCTGTCATCTGTCTCACTCTCTACGTTTGTTTTCTGTGTCTGTATCTCTGTTGCTCTCTCTCTCTCCACTGATATTAATATATTTTCAAGATGCATTAGAAGTTTTTGCTATTTCATCATGGATTACAGACCATCAAACAATGACTATGGCACACACACACACACACACACACACACACTTGCTGGATCCAGCAGGAGCGCATTTTTTAAGACCTGGAGGTTTAAGAGCTGCCGCAGGGTCGTGTGTGAAACTAATCCCACGCCTCTGCGCAGTGACAAGAGCTGCTCTCAGAGCTGCTCTCTCTCTCTGTCTCACACACACATGCACACACACACATATACACACACACACTCGGCTTGTCAAATCTGGCCAACGCCGACTCAGCGTGCAACTTTACACAATGGTCCACTTTTAATTCCGCTGAACTCCAGCGACATAAAGTTGAGTGTTAACGTTTATAAAAAGCAGCTCCAGAAACCTTTCAGCATCGCTCGGCCTTACAATGTTACAAAAAGAAAAAAAAAAGCTTTGATTCGACCGTCTCATCTGTTTTATTCAATAAAAGACAATGTCTCTGATTAAGATGTGTCTAAAGATGCCTCTGAAGAAAGTGGAAAGCATACAAACAGTGTGTGCGTGTGTGTGAGAAACTAAAAGCTCAACGTGCATTTATAATAGAGTTTATCCTGGGCTAAGCATTTTATGCTAAAAGGCTATGATGGGCATCACTGTGTTTTAGAGAACTTTCTAGTGCTTTTTCTGATTTAGAGCAAGTCACTCACACACACATATACACACACACACACACACATATACACACACTCACGCAGACACACGCACACAATTTCGTCCTACATACACTCCCTAATGCTCTGAGCACACGCAATTAAATTAAACATGAAATCCTTACTCAATAAATCACAGCTTCCTAGAAGCAGACACACACACACACACGCACACACTTAGAAGAACATGGACTTTAATTGCCTCCATCATTTGACATCAAACACATTCTTCATAGCCAGTAATGTTTCTGATTACATCACGACCAAAACATGTATTTAATATTGAACGTCGCTGCAGATTTCTTTCGATTTCGGGGAAATAAAATGCGTAAGAAATGCCGTGGCTCCATGATGGAAAGTAAAATCTGTTGCTATGATAACATTAAAGATCATGACCCAAGCTCCTGCAGTCTTCCATAGGAAGTAATTCTGTATGATTAAGTCATGGGCTAGCAGGATAAGATCGACCAGAGTCAGCAGATTTGCTAAAGTCAATATACAATACATCGACTGAGCTCCTTCTCCTGTACATCCGTATTGTCTTTAAGTTCTGGTACTTCGTGTCTCTGGATCGTTGATTGTCGAACATTCCGCATGCCATCTGGTATTTTCTTTGGCCTATCCCAAGTTCCTGGATTTTTTTTGCTGGAGCTTTGCAGACTTGTCCTGAGTTCAAATTTTATTTGACTCAATAATATAATCAGCGCAAGCTTGATTCAAGCTTGACTCTGAGGAAGCAGCATCACAAGCAACGTCAGAGTCAGAGGGTGAAGACCCTAGACAAGACGTAATGCTGAAGATGCCATTTTAGCTTACGTCATCATCATGGGTGTGACTCGGTCCCCTGCTCCATGTAGGGCCTTGCTCTGTCTCGAAGGGCGCTGCCTTACCAGGTGCCACTTCAGTTTGCCTCACTGCTCAGCTGAGGATGTCACTCCGTCTCCTTGCAGAGTTGAGGACCTCACTACATCTCCTGGCTCAGCGGAGGACGTCACTCCATTTCCTTGCTTAGTTGAGGACATAACTCCATTTCCTTGCTCAGCTGAGGACATCACTTGATCTTCTGACTGAGCTGAGGATCTCACTCTATCTCCTTGCTCAGCTGAGGACGTCACTCCATCTCCTTGCTCAGCTGAGGACATCACCCTGTTGTCTCTCGGACATCGCTCCTCCTTTCCGTTCTGTTTGGAGCATTTTAAAGAAAAAAAAGTCTTTATTTTCTTAGAACAAGCTTGTTTCAATTTCAAAGATTCGTTATCAATGAAGACCAATATCAATGATGTATATCAGACTGGTGTCTATTGTACATTTTACTCATCTTTACCAAAGGTAACAATAATTCTAGAGCACACTGTATATGGATAAAATGACATGTTATTATATGTCTCATAATAAACTACTAAACAATATACAATCTCTCATGTGTCCCCTGATTAAGGCTGAGTGTTCAAATGCATCCCTTTAGATTGCTTGTTAAGTCAGATGTTTCTGTCTCGCACACTGTCTGATGGTCTCACACGTTTTCTCTTGCTCTTTCTCTCTCTCACACACACTCTCACTCTCTCTTTCTTTCTCTCTGTTCCATCTGTCCTTCTCTTCCTTCTACTGAGTCTTCGTCTATTTTTGACAAAGTAATTCTTTACTGTACATTTTGACCCTGCTCAGCTGGGCTAAGCTGTAACAGGTCCTTCAGCAGAATTTAATGCACACACACACACACACACACACACATTGTGTGGGTGTTCTGTGTGAAGATCTAAGGCAAGGATCTCGAATAAGAAAGTTTTTTAATGAATTTAATGCACACACACACACACAGAAAGAATTTAATGCACACACACACACACACACACACACACACACACGCATTGTGTGGGTGTTCTGTGTGAAGATCTAAGGCAAGGATCTCGAATAAGAAAGTCTTTAAGCTGAGTGTGTAAATTTGGAGTTATTAGCATGCAGCAACACAAGCTCAATCAAAGTCATGGCGGGCAACACTCCTACACACACACACACTCGTACCCACACACAGACCTCTGTTAATGCACACAGACCTCTTCTTATTTACCTGCATTGTAGATCACAGAGTAGAACATAAAACAAATGTAGCACAGTGTATATTGTAGTTCTCAGATAATTGCCAATTACTCCCCACATGCCTATTGTTTATTCTCTCTCTCTCTGTCTTTCAATCTTCCTATCACACACACAAACACATTGACGCTCAAATATATGATGTACATACAGATAGAAAGACCCGCATAAATAATAGAACAGGAAAGAGACAGCTGCAGAGTGTAATAGATAGAGGAAGAAAGTTAAAAGACAGCGAGATTGTAGGAAAGAAAGCACAAATCAATACAGTCCCAGCTTCGTGCAATACTGCCCCAATCCTGGCATCAATCAATACTGCCTGTTCCCAACATCGATCAATATGGCTCCTATACCAGCATTGATCACTTTTATACTAATCCCACATCGATGTATAGTACTGCCCCAGTCGCACTATTGAACAATACTGCCCCAATCCCACTATCAATCAATACTGCCCCGAGTCCAGCAACAATCAATATTGCCCTAATCTCACAATCTTTCAACACTGTCCCAATCCTGCCATCAATCAATATGGCCCCGTTCCCAGCATTGATTAATACACCCCAATTCCACCATCGGTCAACACTCCCCCAATCCCAGCATCGGTCAACACTCCCCCAATCCCAGCATCGGTCAAAACTCCCCCAATCCCACCATCGGTCAACAATCCCCCAATCCCACCATCGGTCAACACTCCCCCAATCCCACCATCAGTCAACAATCCCCCAATCCCACCATTGGTCAACACTCCCCCAATCCCAGCATCGATCAATACTGCCTCAATCCTGGCTTTGATCAATATTGCCCCAGTCTGATCAATGATCAATACTTCTCCTATCCCAACATTAATCAATTTTGCTCCAATCCCACCATCGATATATTGTACTGCCAAGCCCCACCATTGATCAATGCTACCCCAATCCCAGCATCGATCAATACTGTCCCAATCTCAAGAATAGTCAACTGAGTCAAGATTAATCAATATTGGCATGGATGCAGTATTAATCAAAAGTTGGATTGAGGCAGTTTTGCTCAATGTTGGGATTAGTGCAATATTGATCGATACTGAGATTAAAACATTACATTGATAAGTCGCAGCATTGATTTATACTGCCCCAATTCCACCATCATTAAATAGTACTGGTGAAATTTTAGGGCTGGCCCAGGCACATTATTTCCTTATTTCCAATAAAGACCAGCTAATAAACAAATGCAATTCCACCACAGATCAGCAGGAGGGACGATGCCAGCACTGTCCTGTCCATCAATACTAACTCAGTCCCAGCATTCCAATACTAGTCTTGAATGGAAATTCAGAAAAATTCAGCTGAGTCCAAATAGACTCCCAGAGACATAATCAACACAAACAAAACACCCAACCACAAAACTACAGGACAACTGGAAGCAATATCAATCCATTTTCCTCAACTGCAGCATCGACCCTGCTCGAAAGTCATATCTTAATCCCTATGCGTTATGATCCACCCACCAGTTAGCAGGGGTCAGCTCTAACTCAGGAGGATAGTCATTCAGTGCTCTACTACAACTGTTTTAACTCATTAGCTCAAGAACGCATCCTTGTGCCTGATCTGAAGAACATTCCACAGTTCGTTCTATGAGGTATAAAGGACGCGTGCGAGTTTTGTAATTAAATCAGAATGCTAGCATTTCTTCACGTACCTAAATGTTTGTCTCCCTGAATCAGCCTTCACATATCCTTAACCTCAGCAGCTGCTTAATTATGTACAAGTAAGGTATTTTACACCTGCAACAGCTTTCGCTCCATGATTCTGGCCTTGATGTTCTAAAAAAAAATAAAAAAGTTACACCTCCCAGGGATTTGAGTCACTCTGAGAGTCTACTAATGCTTGTTAATGCATTGCCGGTTTATATTAAGAAGAAAGTTGTTGCAACAGATGTGCTGTGTAAAAGGGGCTTTTAATCTAATGGCGGTCGTGGGGAGGAGAAATACATGCAAACAGCTGTTTGGGTCTTGTAGAAGGTAGTGCATTTTATGCTGATTTTGATATTTCATACTAGGTTGAAACAAGGCTTGCTCAAGGACTTATTTGACTCACAAGGAGTTTAACCACAGTATAAGTACACTGGTAGTTTGATGGTACTGTAATCTAGTACTTGATGGTACTTGCTGTAATAGTACATGTATCACACTATGGTACATGGTGCTACCATTTACTCTAGTATGGTACTTGTCAATGTTGGTAAATTATCCATGTTTATGTACTATAATGGTAATATTTATATACTATGGTACCATTGTACCGAGGGCAGCACAGAGGCTTAGTGGTAAGGACTGTTGCCTTTCAACTCCAGGTTCCCCGCCTTGGGTCTGTGTGCATGAAGTTTTCATGTTCTTCCCGTGCTTGGTGAGTTTCCTCTGGGTACGCCTTCCACAGTCCAAAGATATGCAGATTAGGCTAATTGGAGTGCACAAATAGAATCAGAATCAGAAAGAGTTTTATTGCCAAGTACGCTTGCACGTACAAGGAATTTGTTTTAGTAACAGAGCTTCCAGTACAAAAAATACAAATGACAAGACAAACACAGCACGACACACACAAAAAAAAAGGTTGACATCAAATGGAGTAGGGTGTGCGATACTTTTAAATAAGTTACGTAAATATCGAAATCTGTGGTATTATACAGT
>JAQQZS010000013.1:2031367-2044946 GCA_030068045.1 Platyallabes tihoni | reverse complement strand
CAGAAAGTAGACCCAAGAAAGTGAGTACTCACGAAATGGCAGACGGAAGATCCGAACCGACATGGGCCAGGAACTCATTGACTCAATGACTGACCTCTCTGACGTACGCGGCTGGGCGGCTTTCCCCGGCTGTGAACAGGGGCCATGACATGACTCTCCTTAGTCCGGCTCCCTTGTGAGCTGAAGAGCTGCGGGAGCTCCCTTGTGAGCTCGTGGCTGTCCTTGTTGTGGCAATTAAAGGCATACTAGCCTCTTTGAAGTCCCTAGGGTGCGTTCCATTTGCCCCGCTAGCTTGCTGCTCTTCCGCATTGTTGCGCGCACATAGCAGTCACACTGCGTAGTAACAGTAGCCCAACCGACCCCGAGCTACACTCCATGCACACCTGCAGATAGGGGAGGCCACCTATCTAGTAAGCTTTGGAGTGAGCGAGGAGTGATATTGATTTGGGCGCACGCCCATCACAGGCGCCGTGACACCCTGTATATCGATTCAGCATATAGATGATGAGTGAGTGAGAGTGGGACCTTGGGACCGGGTTATAGCAGTCAGAGCTGTAAGTGCTGGCCACTGGTCCATCAGTAACACCTGATTTATGCTTCTGCATCAGATCTACGCAGAACATATTTCGTAGGTATTCTGGGCATTTATAGCTGTGGATGTGTCGCTCTGTAATTACACCACCAGACCACTAGTTGGCGGTGAGGTTTCTATGCCACTGTGCTGAATTTCCTCACCAACCTATGGTGAGTGTTTTGTATTGTAGAGGACTGAAACTGGCACTAATGATGATCAACACTTGTACTGAAATGACTGCAGGACGGAAACGAGAGAAGGCATCGGAGGATACGGTCAGCACAACTCAACACAACTCAATTCAGAAACATAAGTGTAGATGAAGCTGTAAATTTGACGCCCAATCATAGTTGTTGTAGGCATGTAGTTACATTTCTGTAGAGGTGAATGTCCGACCCTACCCTACCCTAAGGCTTTAGGGGGCAAGACCAATGGCGTAGACATAAATCAGCCATACACCTCGTGGTGATGCTTGTAAATGTACCAAACAATGAGCACCACATCAAGTGGAAAAAGAAAAAAATGCTAAATGAGTGCAATTTACTGAACCATTAAATCAGGAATCAGACTAGAGAAACAAACAAACAAACAAACAAACAATAACACAGGGATATTAGCATGCAAAGAATGCACAGGTCTGAGCTTCTTAATGTCTAAGATCTGGGCTGTGAAATCTTTCTACTGTATATATACACTTGAGAAGAGGTTAGTTGTAATTCCTGTAATGTTTGTGTGTTATCCTCAAGGGTGCCAATATTTTTGAACATGACTGCATAGACTTTCAGTGTGTAGTAACAGAATATGTAAAATAATAAAATAATCCGTGGGTTTAAATACGTGTACGTCACTGAACTGATGCCTCGGACCACCCACCCACCCACCCACACACACACACCCACAATGCGGCCAGTGAGAATGAGTGATCTGTCCCGAGGAGAGCAACAGCGTCTGTCACCTTGACCAGCGAAAGGGCAGAAGGTGCTGTCAGAACTGTGTGTGTGTGTGTGTGTGTGTGTGTGTGGCTGGGTGAGGAAGAGAGTGAGCGAGTACTTCATAGTGGAGTTGTGTATATGACTCTTTAAGTACATGTCTAAGAGAATAGAGACAGATAGAGTCCTTCTGTGTGTCCATGACAACATGTGTGTGTGTGTGTGTGTGTGTGTGGGTGTGTGTGTGTGTGTGTGAGAACCAATATCCCCACAGCTGCACTTAAGTTACCATCTGAGCACTTGAAGGCCCCCAGGCGAGGCATTTATCACCTAAACTCAGACACACACACACACACACACACACACACAGACACGTACGGCATTAAAGCAGACGGTAGGACAGAGCTAAGAACAGTCACAGTGGCCATTTTGAATCAGAATCGCGACTTCTTCCTCACCAGGGGGCGGAGCTTCGTGCTTTGTGCTAACGAAATGTAAAATGTTTAAATGTCAGTTAATAAACACAGCACGCCGCAGGCTGTGCTTTATACCTCAACTCAGGACACCTGCAGAGAAACCTTTTCCCTGAGTACTAACCACTTCCTCTTCAGGCAACACCACTTCCTGTTGCTTTCTGGATTTTATATTCGGTACCCATTGTCGTACTTCTACGTACCCCTAGGGGGATGAAGAACATTTGAAAACATTCCAGAAAACGTTCTAAAACCTGGTGGTTAGATAGAAGGGTACATAGGCAGAGAAACAACAAGAACGGTTGCAACAATGTTGTATGAACGTTTTTAAAGGTTATGTAAAAAATATTTTAAGAGCATTATGATGCTAAAACGGTTCCTTCGTTAAACTTGTAATTCTTAAATTAATAATGTTACATAGTGGACTCTCGATGGGGCATTGGAGGCTCATTAGTAGGTTTCCCTGTCATGCGGAAGACCCGGGTTCGACTCCCACATACTACACATACGACTTGCCCAAACTCCGGCCACTGGATGCAGCTGCAAGACCAACAATAACAACTATGCCATACTCTCAATAGTGGATATCTGATACAGGGTTCCAGGGAACGAGGTGGGGGACACTCTGGATGGGGTGCCAATTCATTGCAGGGTAAATACACTCCAGGCAATTTAGAAACACCACTTAACCTAATCTGCATGTCTTTGGACTGTAAAAGAAAACCAGAGTACCAGGAGGAGACACAGTATGGGACAACATGCAAACCCAAAGGCAGGACTCAAACCCTCAATCTTCAAGTGTACTGCCACTGTCCTAACCACAACGCCATAATTTTGCCCTATCATATATTTCTATTTTTCTTCAATGCATTTTGAATATTATGTACTTACAGTGTATGAAAAATTGCCCACTTTTTAAAAATCTTTTTGTCACATTTAAATGATTTTGATATTACACAAAGATATCCTGAGTAAATACAAAATGCAGTTTTTAAACGATGAATTCATTTATTAAGGGAAAAAAAAGCTGTCCAAAACTGCCTGGCCTTATGTGAAAAAAGTAATTGCGCCCTAAATCAAATACTAACTGGTTGTTCCACCCTTGAGATTTTGTGAAACAAGCCTTTGTGTTCTTTTTGGTCAGCGGTGGCTTTCACCTTGGAACTCTCCCATGGATGCCATTTTTGCCCCCAGTCTCTTTCTTATTGTTGAATCATGAACACTGGCCTTAACTGAGGCGACTGAGGCCTGCAGGTCTTTATATGTTGTTCTGGGTTCTTTTATGAGCTCCTGGATGAGTCGTCATTGTGCTTTTGGGGTAATTTTGGTAGGCCGACCGCTCCTGGGAAGGTTCACCACTGGTCCCCATTCTCCATTTGTGGATAATGGCTCTCGCCATGGTTCGCTGGTGTCCCACTAGCCTAGAAATATCTCTGTAACCCTTTCTGGACTGGTACATGTCAATTCTTTTGTTTCTCAGCCTTCTTCTTGAATTTCTTAAAATCACAGCATGAAGTGTTGCTTTTTGAGATCTTTTAGCATGTTTCACTTTGATCAGACATGTTCTATTTAAGTGATTTCTTGATTTAACAGGTCTGGTAGTAATCAGGCCTGGGTGTGAGAAGTGAAATTTAGCTCAGCTTTCCAAAAAAATGTGGTTAATCACAGTACATTCATGATTTAGCAAGGAGGCAACGTTTTCACATAGGGCCAGGTAGGTTTGGGCAGTTTTTTGCCCTTAATAGATGAAGTCAGCATTTAAAAACTGCATTTTGTATTTATTCTGGTTATCTTTGTGTAATATAAAAATTAGTTTGATGATCTCAATCAACTCAAATGTGCACAAAAGAAATCAAGAATGGGGCAAATACTTTTCCACAGCGCTGTATATTTTTCATTCTCATTCAACCTTTCTTCGCAGCACAAGCAGAGAAGGACAGAGGATGGAAGTGTAGCTACAGAACACCGACAGAGCCATAAAACACACTCGGTCTGTAATAAACACGCCGCAAGCCCTCGCTGCGGTCACCCTTTTATCTGCCCTCCATGATTACTCAGGCAGCTTATTAACGGATCGGCTGTTTGCTCCGGGACGCCGCCGCACCACCCTTTCTCTCCTCCTTCTCTTTTTCTTCAGAGACCCAACTTCTCTTTTACCATCAATCAGCCGAGCTGTGGAGGATGGGGGGGTGGGGGGGGGGGAGATGAGTGGAAGAACATGGAAAGAGAGAAACGCTAAGGTAACTGTAGAGCTCGCAAGGAAGATTCCCATCAACATTTCCATGCGGGTCATGAAATTAAAAATGAAAACCCTTATACAGATGATAATTCATATATTTATCTCAAACTCCAGTTCATAATCAGCTAATATCCTCGCGGTTGCGACCCAGAGCGCGCAGCCAGTTTAACTCCTTTGTCTTCACGTACGCTTTTGCAGCCCTCAGGAGGTGACGTTTAATGGTTTTTTAATTTACGGAAATTTTAAAACGATTTAAAACCTTTAATAACCATTCCAGCCGAGCGATGAGAAACAATTTAGTCGCTTAAATTATCAGCAAAAACAAAAACAAAAAAGTCACTCGAGCTGAAATAGTCTTAGGACGGGAGGGGGAAAAGAAACAGATAATTTAGGAGCGGGTTTGAAAATGATAAAAGAGAGACAAAAAAGAAAATGAGAAAACGATTTTGAGACAGTTTGAGTTAAAGAGAGAGAGAGATTAGCGAGTTGGTGAAAGAGAGATAGAGAGAGAGAGAGAGAGAGAGCAGGAAGTGATCACTCCATACAGCAAAGCAAATTACAGTGAAAAATGACTCAGATACTGAAGAGGAGAGAAAAGGAGCTGCAGGGGCCTCTTTCCTGCACTGATGTAAGCCCCTAGTGTGTGTGTGTGTGTGTGTGTGTGTGTGTTTTCAATCTCTCAGGGAAGATAAGTGTACTATTCTAGGTAGGACTGCACAGTAGGTGTCTGTATCACACAGAGAGAGAGAGAGGGGACACATGAGCTGAAAGAATGAGATGATTGACTGCGTGGGAAAAGAAATATTTACATTTATTTACAAGTCACGTCTATCCAAAGTGAGAAACTTTGGGAAAGCATTGCTGCCACATTATTAGAGAGAGAGAGAGAAATGGGTTATTGTGTCATTTTATTTGAAAATATCTCTGCATTACAACATACGTATCGGTAACGAGCTCGTCCTATCATCGCGAGTTTGAATCCCAAGTGATACTGTAGCCTACCACAGTTTGGAGCCTTGAGAGAGCTGATTGGCTGAGCTCTGTCAAAGGGGTGGGATGGGAGGCATTTAGTGCTCTTACATCAATCATGGCTCTACAGCCAATCACGGGCGTCTGTGAGCTCAAGCAAGCGGAAGAAGTGGATAGCGCTATCCTCCATGTCTTTTACACCACTCCCAATGGTACATGAGCAAGCAGATGTGGTCACATGGCTCGGAGGAATTGACTCGGTCTAGCCTCGATGGGGGAGCGTCAAAATGATTGGTTATAACTAAATCAGGTAGAAAAAACAGGAACAAAAAAATCTGAATTTGGCGTAAACAACATGAAAGCATGAATCCATCCAGCGGTTGTATAATGGTGAGGGTATAATGGTGTTGCAGAGATTTTCTTTGCACACTTCGGGCCCCTTAGTACCAATTGAACATGGTTTAAATGCCACAGCCGCAGCCTACCTGAGTATTGTTGCTAAAATCATCTTAAACTGAGATCTTGAATATGACAATGACGTCAACTGTAGCCAAATGGCCTCAGGGATGTGGTGGAACAGGAGGCTTCATCATGGACGTTCAGCCGACAAATCTACCTCTAAGGAACGTCTCCAGCACCTTGTTGAACCTCAGCCCAGTCCTTGCAAGTATATTACATTTGTGACATGGTTCATATCTTTCGACTGGATCTAGATCAGAGTTAAAAGTCCATAGCTGGAGGCTTTGTGTTTCTCCGCCTTCTTTAACAAGAACTGACCTGCGGAAGGTGAACAATACATGAGTAATAAACCACACTTCCTACTGGCTGCAGGATATGACTGATTTGACATTTTATTGACTAATCCTGATAACCGCAGGCGGAGTCCACCTGCCTTATCAAGGACGCAGCTTGGATACCGAGTGTGTTGTGTGTATAATATTTGCGTAGCCACATTTCTGGGTGTGTTCTGGAGACATTCTGGAATCCGAGACACTTGTAACTGACCTATTGAGGGCAATTCAGATTTCATCAGGTATCTTTACATGTAGCTTTGATATTCACACCTACACACACACACACACACACACATAGAAAGCGACTGAATAGTCCAGGTGTGAAGTAGAGTGCTTTGAGAATTACCCCCCCCATACACACACACACACACACACACACACACACCCAAAGACACACAAAAACAGTGTTTAATCTGCAAAACAGCAGTGCAGGCATGAAGGTGAAAGCTTCACAAGCGTCCCGGTGAGAATATGTACACACAAAAAGTTGATTATGCTACACCAGCTGCTGTTCTGATTCACACACACACACACACGCACCTCACGGCTACGTTACACAGCCGAATGCTCCCCTGCTCCAGAGAAGCTGACAGGATAATTGCCTTCCTGAACACTTGGCTCTGATTGTCTTGCTTTGGCAGGTCAGTGACTAAAGCGCTCAAAACACTCGAATGACTTTAATGCACTAATATTCAACTTATACCCGCATGTAGAGCAAGATATAAAACTATTAGATTGAAATAAATAAAATACTATGTTAAATAGTTCAATGTTTAAGTCCCATGTAAGTGAGATCAGTGTTCAGAAATATCGTTATGAGAATAAAACGGATTTAAATCAACAATTTGTAGCGGAACATTTTCACTTCTGTCACAAAGATATGAACATTTAGTGAAGCGACATTAATACGTATATTGCAACATTTTAATTAAACACTTTATTGCTATGTAGTGCTAGAGGATTCTGATTGGTCAGTTATCAACATGTTAACATTTCCATAGTAACTATATACAATCAATGCTCTGCATGAACACGGCAAATTCTGGATTCTGATTGGTCAATTAGCAAGATGCTAATATTTCCATAGCAACAATGTACAATGTACTCCTATGATCAATGTTCGACATGAGCACATTGAATTCTGGATTCTGATTGGTCAGTTATCAAGATGTTGACGTTTCCATAATACCGATATATGATGTACGATCAATACTCTTCATGAACACAGTTTATTCTAAATTCTGATTGGTCAGTTATAAAAATGTTAACATTATTTTGGAAACAATGTTTTATGTATTTGTATGATCAATGCACTGCTTGGATTCTGATTGGTCAGTTTACAAGATGTCAACGTTTTCATAATGATGATGTACAACCTATGATGCATGATGTACTTGTACGATTGATGCGCCCATGAACACTGTGAATTCTGTATTCTGATTGATCAGTTATCAATAATATTCCATAGCAATGATGTACTTGTACGATCAAGTATGATCAAGTTTTAAAGACATAAATCTTTCCGTAGTGAAACTGAATGCTGCACAATTATTGCTGTACCTGAACACTGTAATGTCTGGATTTGTATTGGTTAGATTTAAAGACATTTTTTCATTATAACAATGTACTTAATTTTTTTACATAAACATTATGAATTCTGTATTCTAAACCATCAGTTTTCGAGACGTTATCGTTTCTATGGTAACAACATTCAACATAATTGTATGATGATTTGGTGAAGTTTATTCATCTTATACAGAAGGAAACGAAAGAAACAATTGTTTATAGTTGCTATAACGTAAGTGAGAACCTGAACTAACTTGTTGCCACAAGATTAAAGGGAACTATAAATGGGTAAAAAGTACAATGTGTCATTCTTTAATAATTAACTAATTACACCAGCTGGCAACCTGCTCAGATTTAAAACACTGATATTGCTTACTCATGCGGTACATTTCAACCAAAAATGCCTTAAAAAAAAAAAAAAGGTTGGGCATAATCAAATGTAATTAACCTTTTTTAATTATAAGGTTACAATAAAGCAATGGGAGATTAGTAAACTTATTTCTTGACATATTTTAATATATTTGTATATTTAAATTGTAATTTTGCAAATTTGTCATTTCTGAAATTTGTCAATTTGAAAAAAAAAACGGATTCATGAGGATTAGAAAATTATTACTAACATCATGAAAAAAATTATCTTGTTAAAAAAAAAAGCTTAATTCAAAGGATCTTAATGCTTGTTACATGTGTGCCTGGTGCGCTGCAAAAAATCTTAGCAATTAAAACTATCTGGTTACAATTTCTTTAGATAAAATTAAAATATAATATAAAATTAATACAAACTATAATAAGTGAATCTGTATACATATGTTTCAAATTTTTTAAGCATACATGTTTTTGTTCAATTGGCAAATAATTCATACATTTTTTTTGTAATTATTACTAGAAATAAACAAAGTTCTTTAAAAAAAAAAAAAACAAGAAATCTATGCCTAAAAATCTGATAGCTCATATACAACTAGGCTTACTGTACATTTTATATTTGGATAAATATAAGAAATTTTTACTTCACAGAATTATGTCTGTCGGCATTAATGCATTATCGCTTTGGATACATTCATAATTCTAAAACTTCAAACAAAACCACTTCTAAGAACAGTTCTAGAATTGGCACCTAACTGTCCTGTGATTCTAACCTGTTCTAAGAACTTTTCCTACTTGCACACCTCAAACTTTTGATTTAGCTGAATTGGTTAAATATGTATCATCAGACTATTGACTTGTGTTTATACTTTTATGTTACACTAAGTCGAATTGACTGTATAGAATCAATAATGTATTAGCTCTAGCTGAAGCCATGCACCTAGCTTCCTTAGCTCATTTCTCAACTTTAATTTTCTTCAGGTTCCAAGTTTAAACGATCATCCTGTCAGGATGGAAAGCACGCTCTCGCCGGCGCCGCGGTTCCACCACACACCTCTACTAATGGAATCTGCTCGGGGTGTGTCGAGTGTGTGGCGTTTCTGCAATGAGCTAGGGATTAAATTAAACTCTTTAACAGTCTGTGGTTCTTTTGAACTCCTGCTGATAAAAGCGGTCTAATCTGCCAAGAGCAACTGCTTAGCCTTTCAACTGACACTTTACAACACACACATTCTAAAACAAAAGAACCCATCCATTTTCAAATGTATTTAGATCTCTGAACATCATGTTGTCTCTTCTCTCTTCTTCCTTTATTGTCTCTCTCAGAGACACCAACAATGTGCCAGGTGTGTACGAATACACTCGGAACTTTGTGTGTTTTTTTTTCGAGAGAGATATTAGCGGATGTAAATGATTTGGTAGACCATAAAATGTGGATGAGTAACAATGATTTCATCATGAGGAAAAACAGTGAGGGAAGAATCTGTCATTGCGATCTGGATAAGGTTATCATTTATTAACATTTATTCTTATATGGTTCAATTACCCTTGGTTTATGATTACTCAGAATTATATTCAAATGAGCTATGACTAGTAAAAGCGCAAATCTAAACGTCCTCATGGATTCTATTTAATGAATTTATTTTAAGGATCCAATTCCAAACCACCACATAACTCTCAAGCTGCATGGCAGGATGGCGGACAATGCTATCCACACTCTTCCACAAGCGATGATTGGCTAGTATCAGTGCGATCGACAGAACAGGCAGAGCATCCATCTTCAGAGAGCACGGCCAGTTTTGTTCACTTGGCTTCAGGTCTCGAAGTTGTGACCAAAGTTACTAAAAAATTCGTCAATTTAAACGGTTAATTAGGCAAAAGATTCTTGATATGACAAAATGATTTTAAGTGAGGAATTGAAAATCCTTCTCAAAATGACAAAGTGTCTTGGAATTTTTTTAACACCTACGTTTAGCCATAAACAATCAGTTAACCTTCGTATAATGGTTTAAAAGTATTGTCCTTCATGCTTGGAGAAATTCTTGTAAATGAAGTCACAAAAGTTAAAGTTATGGTTAACATGAGGGGCAGGGCTCCTTCATAAACCCAAACACATCCTTCTTCACATTTAATTCTTGGGTACAATGTACAAATGTCACTTCGAGTCAAACTGGGACTGAAAGGCTGAAGCATTAAGAGTTCATTTCACTGGAACTAAGGGCCCGAGCCCAACTCCTGAAAAAAACCCGACATCATAATACCCCCTCCGCCAAACTTTACACTTGGAACAATGCAGTTAGACAAGTATCGTTCTCCTGGCAACCACCAAACCCAGACTTGTCCATCATATTGCTAGACAGAGAAGAATGATTTGTCACTCCAGAGAACATGTTTCCACTGCTCTAGAGTCCAGTGTTGGTGCTTTACACCACTGACTTCTATGCTTTGCATTGCACTTGGTGATGTAAGGTGTGGATGCACCTGCTTGGCTATGGAAACTCATCCCATGAAGGTCTCTACACACTGTTCTTGAGCTAATCTGAAGGCCACATGAGGTTTGGAGGTCTGTAGCTATTGACTCGGCAGAAATTTGGTGACCTCTGCGCAGACTACGAGTCTCAGCATTGGTGTTTTATGTGGCCTACCACTTTGTGGCTGTCGTTCCCAATCAGTTCCACTTTGTTATAACACCACTAACAGTTGATTGTGTAATATTTAGTAGCAAGGAAATTTCACAACTGGACTTATTGCACAGGTGGCATCCACACTGGAATTCACTGAGCTCCTGAGAACGAGCAACCCATTCTTACATAAATGTTTGTAGAAGCGGTCTGCATGCCAAGGTGCTTGAATTTATACACCTGCAACCATGGAAAGGATTGGAACACGTGATTTCAATGATTACGATGGTGGAGTGAATACCTTTGGCAATATATATATATTTTTTATATGTGTTTTTTATTTAACAAAACGTCTATCATCCCTCATAAGGTTGTGTAACCTTGAAAGAAACAGCGTTCCCGCTTTCTTTCTGTCACTGTCTCTATGATGGAGTGTTATTCTGTCCTTTCTCACACACAGGGACAGTTCTAATGAGGCCCGTCTCTACAGCTCCATGTACACACTCAGAGCTGTCACATTAGCATGCACTTCACCCTCTTAAACGCCGCACCAAATACCTGCCACTGAAGTGGTCTCCGAGGACCGTGACGACCCGCCGTCACTACATGTGTGCTATGTCCTCATGAGAGAAAAAAATACAAAATCAGTCGAAATCTTGAGTAAAGTGTCAGTCCTGGGGGATTAGTTTTCTCTCGAATGCTCTTAGACATTAAATTACTTTACTTAAGTATAAAAAAAACGTTCACTTTATTCAACATTATGTTTAGTAAATATGTAGTGAATTATTTTCTCTAACTGGTTGAAGGTTATGAAAAATCGTCTTATAATAAAAGACATTTAAAAAAAAGGGTCGTTTGGTTTGGAAGTCGACTCATAGAAGATTTCGATTCCTCCAAACGACTCAGTAAAAACAAACAGAATTCACATCACTATTAAGAATCTTGAGACCCCAGTAATGTTGGTTTAGGTGCTGAAATATAGCAAATGCAGGTTTATGGGTCGAATATGATGCTGGGAATCCTGCGATGCAATTGGACAAAAGTAGCCTGCATTATGAGTGGGGCTTATGTAAGTTAATCATATGACAAGAAGAAGAAGAAGGGGAAGAAGGTGAATGGAAAAACAATGTAAAATGGCTTTGCTGTCACGATATGATGTAAAATTACAACAGAATAAATGAATTCTCATCTTGTTAAACTCTATACCAAGTACTAAATGTAACAATAAACGTCTGATATGCTCTTCTCGATTATTTGTCCTCTACATTCCACCGTCTCGTCCTCTTATCCCGTCCCTTAATTAGATTTTCGTCCAGACGCCTCTGTTTAGTTATGAGGCCCGGCATCTCCCGCTTGGCTCGCTCTCTCCAAACCGCTGAACGCTGGCTGCATACCACGCCTCCAGTCGAAGAAATCAATTCTCATTTAATCCCGCTCTCGACGAACTGCAAGGTCAGGACGTCCTGCAGGACGAGCCAGGAAAGACAACCCTGACTGGAATGACAGAAAGATATAAACATCCCTAATGGGTCAAAGGTTCTAAAACCATTCTGCGTGGAAAGAAAAAAGAAGAGACACAATCTAGACGGACCTGGGATTCGTTTCCATTTTTGCGGCGATATTGATTAAGCAAGGGACCGCTCGCGATTAAAAATTTGCAAGTGTGATTCATGGATGTCCAGACAGACACCGAGTCAACGTTTTTAATGGGCAAATGGTTGTGTGTGAGAGAAAGGGAGAAGAAAAAATGAGGTTATGGTAATATATGAGGAGCCATCTGGACCTGAGAAATGACCTACGAGCATGAAATATTAGATTTGGAACCAGGAGAGCTGTTAGAAAGAGTAACGAACAGGATTCTATAGCAAATCAATGGCGCAAGTTACGACCAGCGACCCAAAGACTGTACTTTATAAAAAGTCTATCACGTACACTGTGAGCCATCTTATACACTCATTTTTTCCAGCAGTCTGGTCTATCTGCATTATTGAACTTTGATACTGTATCCTGTTTTTTTTTTTTTTTGCTGTCACAGGTCTGCATAGTGGCCTATCAGTGAAAGGTCATATTGAAAGTTTAACAATGTATTTTCTTTTTTTATCTCATTCCCACCCCAAAGCTATACGCATTTTTAATGCAGGGAATAAAAGCGTGCACCTGCTGGTCATTAGTCCTGGAATCAGATCAGTCATCCACACCAGCGCTTTTCAGGGATGCGGCACAAACACACATTTGATAACGAGTTTACGAGCCGAGCCGAAGCACTTATAAATCAAAGCTGGTGGTGGACCACAACTTCACTGTTAAGCAGTTTTATAATAGATTTAATTATAGATGCTTGACTAATGCACTTTAGGCAGTTAGTACCACGGGCTCAAAATATCACAGCTTGAATTAGGTTTTGATATTGAATTAAATAAATGTACTCATGGAATCCTTGCAGATCTTCCACAAAATGGTTTGCATTATGGTTATGTATCTATAACCCTGGTACTACATGTAGGCATTTGGCAGATGCCCTTATTCAGAGTGACTTACATTTGTATTTCATTATATGTGTGAGCAGCCCTTGCTCAAAGGTCCAAAACTTGGCAGTTGTGGGATTTGAACCTAGGACGTTCCAAATTGTAGTCCAATGCCTAAACCACTGAGCTAAACCCAAAGCACCAAAACCCACATTCGAATCCACTCATGATAACAATCATCTTGTTGCATTTCACTATCTACAAAGCTAACTAGCTTTTAATGCACGGCTGAATCCCATATCCCTGTCTATCCACTGATCAAGGGAACTACTTTGCGAGTGTAACAATGGATTCACCACCCTACATATGTAATGTAGTACACTAGCATTTTACATTATTTGGGATTCAACCCCACAGTTAGTTACCTATTAATTAGGAAGCTTGCAATGTCACCATTAGGTAATGTTACATGTGAAGCATCATACATTGGGGCAAAAAAGTATTTAGTTAGCCACCAATTGTGCAAGTTCTTCCACTTAAAAAGATGAGAGAGGCCTGTAATTTTCATCATAGGTATACCTCAACT
>JAQQZS010000013.1:2014269-2024380 GCA_030068045.1 Platyallabes tihoni | reverse complement strand
GATTGTTGGTGTGCCTTGTGATTTTTTTCAATTAAAAATGTACCTTGGCTCAAAAAAGGTTGAAAAACACTGGTCTAGGGTAGCTAATGTTAGTTTAAAGCTAGCTAGGGTCTGAACAAATAAAGGCGTTTCAGACTAGTGCAGTGTCCCAATTCCACTTGAGCGCAAGCTCAGGTTCTGACTCGTTCTCCGCCTCTCTCATTCTCAGTCTATCTTCTTCCTGCCTCATTTGCATAGTAACGATGTGAAGAGATGCGACGCATTGCTGTATTTAAATGAGGTGGCGTGTTTATTCATGAGATCTCGAGCAGAAGACGAACGCAATCTGATCTCGCACGAGATGTTCGGATTATCTGCAGGCAAAGACGCGTTATTTCATAATAACCAAACCGGCTTGTCAGATTTAATCATGTTTCTGTGACTGACAACGAGGCTTCTGCTTTTGTGGAATAAAAGATGAAAAAAAAATCTATTTATCCAGGTTTAAAAGTGTGAAAAACTGGTATGGGTGCTATACAGTACGGTTTCTTAAAAACAGCAAAAGTTTAACCACCCCCATGGCCAAGTTACATTTTATTGATTTTTGAAGTGTAAAAAAGTGAAGATAAACTCTACAGCAAACTTTTTTTTTTTTAAACTATGAATTTTAATACACAGTCGCTTTATTTTTGAACTCATCAGGGATTAATTGGTTCATCAGAACTCATTATTTGGGTCATAAGTCCTAATTAGGAAAAGCAATTCCGAACTGGAACTCATTCTCCGATCTCTATCGAACAACCCTGCACCAAATGGAGCTAATTATGAATGAAAAATTAATTACAGAGCATCAGAAGAATCTAAAAATATAATTTCGACTTTCCAAAATGTCATTAAGAAACTCAAAACAAAGCAAAATCCCAGTACCAAACTAAGGAACCCGGAAGAGGAGACCTTTAAGCTCAGAGTGCATTGCTTGCTTGCATGGTAAAGTCATCATCAGCCAATCGTACCTGCTACCTCGTCAAGTCAACATTTCCTAGCACGCGCAACAACTTCTAGATTATCCGGACACATTTTGTAAAACTTTTCACTTTGTCAAACTAAGATCCAGGATTAGCATGTGTTTCACGATGTGTAAAAGAACCAGATCCCGGTTTCACACTAGCTGTGTGTATACTGGATATAAGCCACATCTGGGAAGGCTGAGTGAGTTAACACTTTTGAGGGTGTGAGCCCACCTGC
This sequence comes from Platyallabes tihoni, assembly GCA_030068045.1. NCBI lineage: Eukaryota > Metazoa > Chordata > Actinopteri > Siluriformes > Clariidae > Platyallabes > Platyallabes tihoni. Next base: position 2,023,156 of record JAQQZS010000013.1, on the reverse strand, counting down.
TGGCATCTCCTCTCCACCGGCGTAATTACACACCACACACCTGCAAACCACCTACTTTATCATGCGTGAGATAAAAAAAAACGAGAACGTACAAAACTCGTGTCTTGTGCTCTGACTCGTTTTGCGCTACATTGCCATTTTTAAAAGTAGCAGCACACCTAAAGTATATTCAGAAAAGAAACAGACACTAGCTAACAATAATTTCTTTGTAATGTATATGGGAACGCATTCTTAAAGTTACAGCTTTGACTGCTGCTGTTAAGCGTTGACACTGGAGCCTCCTTTCATAATTGTTAAGAAAAAAGTCAAACCTCACTATATCAACAATTAAAGTCCCTCTGAACGAGCTGTTACCATAGAAACAATAACACATTAGTACTTAACACGATAACATAAACCTCTGGCTGCATCATTTCAGATAGTGGATCCATGACCATGTGACCACGTGAGGTCATTACCGTTACAAAGCCAACATTAAAAAAGAAGCTATTTCTGTTTATCCTTTGGTGACAGAATCATTTATAGTTTATCGTTTCTCCTTCAATAAACCTTATCACAAAGCGCGCCCACGCACCCTCCAGACCATAATGCTCTCCTTAAACAGGTTCTGTCCTTCTGCATTAAAACGCACTGATCCGTGAAAGTTATCTCTGTCGCGCTCCCTGAGACGGGCTTATCAGATTTACGGGTGTGGAAGACGGGTCGTTTGAGGGGATATAAAGCTTCAGGTAAGTCATCATGATCATCATCATCATCATCATCAGGGACGTCTTTCTTCTCCTGTGTGGGGACACTTCTTCTGTCTCGCTGCTTCACACTTTCTGTCTTTCTCTCTCTGCTCTCGCATATGTTCCAAGTCATTATGATATCCTTTATGCCAGTCATAGTTAAAAAGAATAAATAAATAAAACTAGTCACCTGAAGTGGGTGTGGCCTAATGCTGCAATCAATTGGGCTTGAAAGAAACTTGGAAAATTTCTATATACCAAAAGGAAATTTGCAATGGAATGCTCTTTAAACACAGCACACCAAGTCAGGAACCAATCAGCATCCAGCAAGGCTTTGGGCTCCGACAGAAACACATTGATTTCCCTTGGAGATATTTTCTAAATGACAAAACAGTCCACTCATATAGATACTAAATCCAACCCTGAGCTCGAAACTACCAAATAGTACGCTCTAATAGACACTAAGGTAGCACGGATGTGTAGTGGTTAGCACTGTGACCTTGCACCTCCTGGGTCGAGAGTTCAATTCGCGCCTCGGGTCTGTGTACCTTGAGGTTGAATGTTCCCCCGTGCCTGGTGGATTTCGTCTGGTTTCCTCCCACAGTCCAAAAACATGCAGATTAGGTTAACTGGCATTCACAAATTGCCTGTAGTGTGTGTGTGTGTGTGTGTGTGTGTATGTGTGCCCAACAAGTATTGGCAACCTGTCCAGGGTGTACCCTGCCTAATGCCTCTAAGTCTCCTAAGTCTGGGATTGGCTCTAGGCTATGCGCCACCCTGTTCAGAAGATCAAGCGGTATAGAAGATGAATAAATGAATAATATACTGTATACTAAACCCTTGAACTAGATACTAAGTAACAAAATACTGTAACTTACACCCCTTATATACCATCTTTTCCAAAATTTATCAAGTCCTTTTAACAAACAACACATATCATTAGATCATGAGATTCTCCGCGCAGTCACGCTCCTAGACAAAAGCCGAAAGCTTAGCGTGGGCACCTCGAGGCTACACGCCATGCTAATAAAGAGCTCAGGGAAGAATCGCAGTGACTCGAATAAAGAATGAAGTCCCTGAGACAGATTTTTGGAGGTTTAAAGAATCACACTGAGAACACGCGCCGCAACAGCTTGCGTATGATGATGAAAAGAGGGCTGCTTGTCAGAGAAGATGGTGATATTGACAGCGATTTGAGTTTAACACATGGGACGGCACTCAGGTTTCACTCTGGAAGCTGATCGGAAACACCTGGTGGGAATATTTGTGGCTCCTTCCATCTGAAGTCGCTTCAGGTCGCTCAGAAGTAAATAATCTGTCGGAACTATTACAGAAGAAGAAGAAAAAGAAAAAGTTGTGCTTCTTCCTCAAGCTTTAAGTTTGGGTAAATTTTCCAGTGTTTTTGTTTTTTTTATAAATCCCACCTTCTGCGCTATGACCGGTTCAAAGAATTCAGTCTTGTCAGTGATTGGTTGGATGCGTTTTGGACTATGTGGACAATGCCTGTAAAATTAGTGCCCCATGGGGCTTCGGTGGCTCCGGCAAATAAGGGTCTGGAGATTGTTGATCAGAGGGTTGGGGGTTCGAGACCTGCCACTGCAAGGCTGCCACTGTTGGGCAGTTGGGCAAGGCAATTAACGCCCAAAGGACGTAGAATGGGGTAGAATGGACAAAGAAAGGGTAGAGCAAGACTGGGACTCCTTGAATGTTGACGAAGTTCTAAAATGTAAATAAATCAGTACTCCTTTAAAATTCAGCCTCAGTTGCCCAATTTCCTCCCTGTCCTTCTTTTTAAAGTTTCCTTACATTAGCTTTTTGTTTTTTTATCTTTCTTTCCACTCGTTCCTGAAATGAGTCTCAGGTAAAGTGCGGCTCTTATCCACTCCTATAAAACGATCTGCTTTTCAGAGAGCGTCGGTTTCTTTCTTTATATATTTTTCTCTCCCTAGAGCGATTGCTTTCATCCCAAGACTGCAGGTTTGTTTGGAAGAACAAAAACAAGATGTCTGGAGACTCGGTGCTCTCCTCTGAGTGTCTCGAGTTCGTACTACATTATGATCCAGTCTGAACCCGGCTTTACAGAATTAAGACGGTACACATACTGTATGTATGAATAAGTCATATAAATGTTACATTCATTTTATCTTCTGATATAAACATTCCACAGATATCCAACAAAGCGCGTACAATAATAACAGTACAAGTATTAGGATGGTGTGGCTTTGTGTGTGTGTGTGTGTGTGTGTGTGTGTGTGTGTTCATTCACAGTCAGCGTTTTGACAGTCCGTCATCACAACCCACTTCCAGCAGAGAGAGAGTGTTTAAAGTGAGTGTAGAACAGTGCCTGCTGTACAGAACATCTCCAGGCCAATTAACCAGACGCACTCACACACACCCACCCACTCACCCACACACACACACACACACACCAAACACAAAGCTTTATCTAGACTGGCACTAGAGAGAAATAGATTTACAGGTGTGGAGTTAAACCACAGCTTTTTTAGAGAGAGAGAGAGAGAGAGAGAGATGTGGAGATGGACGGAGTGAGTCCAATGGGAAGAAAGACAGAATGTGATGATGGACAGAGAGTAGAAGACAATCCAAGATAGAGATTTTAATCCACTGATATTCTGTCCATCTCCTTCTCTGTTTCGCTCTCAATCCTGCATCTCTTTGTCTCTCTTTCAGCTTCACATTCTCTTCGTCTCTTCCTCCGTTATTTGTTCTCCACCTTTCTCCATCTTATCTTATGTTCTTACTCTCATCCTTCAACACTTTTCCAACCCTCTCTTCCTCTGATTGTATCCATTTCTTTCTCTGTCGCTATTTCTCCCTCTCATCCCTTTTATCTCTTCTTCTTATCATTTTTTCCCCATCTTTTTCATTCTCTCCATCACTTTTTCGCTTTTTTTCTCTTCATTGTTTTCTCCCTTGATTCTCTCTCTCACCACCTTTACTCTTTATTCTGTCTATTTCTTTGTCATTTTCTCAAGCTCACTCTGTCTTTTGCTCCACTTTTTGCCCATGTCTTTTTCTCTGTCTCACTCTCTCTCAATCCCTCTCATTCTCTCTTCCTTTCTCATTCTTTCACCTTCTCATTCTCTCACATCACTTTCTAGTTATCTTTTTTCTCTCTCTCTTTCCCCAAGTATTTCTCTTTCTCTCTAGACCACTCTCTTCTTGCCATCTCTCCATCACACTTTCTTTATCTCTTACTCTCTTTAGATATCTCTTTCTCTCTCCAGCTCTGTCTCTCACTCTCTCCATTTCTTTCTCTGTTTCGTCTTTTTATTGAACTACACAATTAAGTTTGCTGTAAGTTGAAGCTCAGAGTTTTATAACACATACACACACGTGCTTGTTGTGGAGAGAGGGAAAAGTGGAAAAGGGAGCATGAAAGATAAGATTGGACCATGTCCCGTGTTAAAAAGAAAGAATAAATGAAAGACTTGTTGATAGCCGGAGATCTATTAATAATTTAGCCGGGTTGTGTTAACACAGTCGGAGTGTTCGGGGAAAGCAGCCAAGCTGGTTTGAAGGCTATTATAGCAGCGTCGGAGAGGCTTAGTGAAGCAGAGAGAGAGAAAGACAGAGAGAGAGAGAGAGAGAGAGAGAGAGAGTGATGGATGAACGTGTAGGGAACGAATACGGTGCTTTGGTAGTCCATCTTGCTAAATGTGACATGCTGGCACAATGGGGTATAACTCACTTGTTATGGCTCCACACACACACACACACACACACACTGAGAGCTTATCGGCCAGGTGGATGGTGGTTAGAGAATGATAGAAAGAGAAAAGAAGTGTGTGTGTGTGTGTGTGCGTGTGTGTGTGCACTGGAGTTAAGTCTCAGTACTGTAGTTCTTCACACTTTTTTTTTTTTTGTCCCATGAACATTTCTTTTTCCCACTTGTCAACCCGAGGACATTTTACTGTCCTTCCTGTACGTGTGTTAATTCACGAGTCGTGAATTTCCTGATTTATTAAAATAAATAAATAAATAACGTACATGCTTTTTCCTGAAAAGAGGGTCGAGATGGGCCAGGAGTCTATCCCAGGAGACTTAGGGAACAAGACAGGGCACACTTCGGAAGGGGTGCCAATCCATTGCAGATCACACACACACACACACACACACCCTCATTCACACACTAAAGGCAATTTGGGAACCCCAATTAGCCTAATCTGCATGTCCTTGGACTGTGGGAGGAAACCAGGGTACCCAGAGGAAACCCACCAAGCACAGGGAGAACATGCAAACTCCATTGAACCCGGGAATCAAACTCAGACCCTGGAGGTGTAAGACGTCAGTGCTAATCACTATGCCACTGTGCCTCGTGTGTATGTGTGTTTATGAAGAAGAAGAAAAGAAAACATACCCTTTGTTTTGTCCTTTCTTTACTATTGTATTGATCAGGGTCCAAAAAAGCAAACTACTGTAGATTTACCCCTATTGTGACCTTATATAAGAAATCCCACATCTTGTTGCTCAACTCTGCTGTTCTATGGAGGAGGAGTGAAAGTTTGAAATTTTTAAAGTATAAAAAAATAAGAGGTATTTCAGCTGGTGTAAGTACTAACACACACACTTTAGAACTCTGGGATTTGTGTTAACTTGTTAATGGAATGCTAAAATACAGGACCTTAAAACAACTCTCGTAAATTAACAGAATTTTGCCAAAGTAAAATAAACATTCAACATGAATTTTCCTTTTAAACTCTGTCTGCAAAGATCTGAACGCTCCTTAGCGATGTACCTGACACTCTGAAGGTTGAAATAGGAACATAGATAACTCCAGGCACCCGGGAGCCTCTTAATCTTTATCTACACTCTTAAATTCTTTCTGGGTTCTTCGGTTAAACCAAATTGTTCTCTTTAAAGTTCTGTTTTTCTTTCAAAATCCCTAAACTACTGCTTAGCACGTTCTTCTTAATTATTAGAACCTATCAAGAGTTTATAAACAAAACAAACAAACAAAAGGGTTTTTTTTTTAAAGGTTCTTTTCCAAGCTCCTTGACCGGGAACCTTTTCAGATAGAATCCTTCAGCGTTCCTCAAGAACACAGGTTCCCAACCCTGGTCCTGGGGATCGCCTAGTGTTTTTCCTACTCTAAAACACTTCAGGTAGTCCAGGACTAGGGTTGAGAACCTGTGCACAAAAAGGAGAACGAAAAAAACACCTTCAAATTCTACACTGTAATAAACATTCTAGTTTTTCCACCATATTTAACGGTGAGAAATCCTAGGGCTTATACCGTAAGTGTCAGTGAAGGACCTTCTCTGGAGGTCCTCTCGACATTGTGAGACATTTCCCATGGCAGCTTCATGCCTGAAGATATCTCCAGGCCATATGGTCATGTCAGCCTGGTGCCATGTTTGTGTGAATCACACATAGTGTTTTAATGTCTGGGTTTTTCTCAAAATTCAACAAGTCTTAACGCTAAAAATAGATGGATCTCTTGTGGCCTGACAACCCTTGCGAATCCAGTATCCACCTCCTCAAAGAACCAGCGCGTGTGTGTGTGTGTGTTTGTGTGTGTGTGTGCATGTTGCAAATTCATAACTATTGTTCATTATTTGTTTCTGTTGCTTTAATTAGAATTTTTTTAAGTTTTTACGTTCAGAATTCTCCATCCTGGTATTCAAGATGCACAAAATGACCAGGGCCGTTTTTTTTTTGTCCTCCTTACCTGGCATGTCCGTATTTAGATGTGTGTTTTCTTTACAACATCTGAGAATATTTACTCCATCAGAGAATCCGTGGACAAACACACCGACATATTTTAATCTGTAATTAATTCATTAATCATGAATATGGATAGGAGTATGTGATATAGCCGTCTAATTATCATGTATTTCAGACAGTGTTGATGACTGCAACAAACATACACATATATATAAGCAATGTATACATATTTAAATAAACACACACAAACACATGGTACAAACTGCAAGCTAACAATCTTAGCTCTTTCTAATAGAGTTCAAGGCAGTTCAAACAGTCCAGCAAATGCATAATTCACATTATTTATTCTGATTTAATCTTTCTACTGGCGAAAACAGCCTGCACAGTGTGTGTGTATGTGTGTGTGTGTGTGTATAAATACTGATCTGATCCTCAGAAATGTTTCCTTTTGTTTTCTCCATCTGTGAGATTTTTCTTTGTAAAAGATTCAATAACTACATGCTAGCGCCAAATCATAATTTCACACAAGTCAAGGTTATTAGTAATCTATCGATATAGCTGAGGTAAAAGTTTGACGTTCCTTTTACTTTACTTTATATTTACTACTATAAGTAGGTAATTCATAATTTATTAGTAATTTGTCAACATAACTGGTGTACTGTAAATGCTTATTGTTCTAGATAACATTCTATAATTTCCACTGTCACCCATCTTTTGCATCATCCATATGAAAGACTAAGATGCTACCTGATAGCTAGCTATATCATATTAATAATTTATCGCCACATTATATATAAATGGGATATAAAAGCTATTTACAGTACTAACTAGCTAATTTTATTATTACTAGCTAATTTTAGCTAGGCTTTTATTAGTAACATTTCATTAGTGTCCACCGTTGACGGGTAAAGAGTTTGTAGGAATAGTTATAAGGTTAAGGCTAAAAATAAGATGATCAGCTTTAATGCAATCAAAGATATTATTATTTCAGGTTCAACATTACGGCCATTTCTGTGTCTTCAGTAAACTGTCATGTTAATTGGCTCTGTAGAGTGATGAGTATGACCACACCCACCTCAATCACATTTTGATTGAATTTTGGTTCTGCAAATACCTATGTACTGCCAAAGTTTTATTAAATTCTGTTCAGCCAATTTTGCTTGACGCTGAGACTAAATCGGCTAGACAGAAATACAGACATACGGACAGACAAACATAAAAACAGAAGTTTTTCTCTGAGACCCTTTTATATAACTTTCTATTATTTCTACTGTCACCCAGCTTTTGCATCATCCATATGAAAGACTAAGCAGCTACATGCTATTTCATACTGTATTAATGATCTATCAACACATCTGAGATAAATGTGGATCTTCCCACAACTTTACTTTTACTTGGCCTTTTAAAAGAAATAATAGCTATATGCTAGCTATAGCAAAATTTTACTCACAAAGAACCATTCATTAAAAAAAAAAAGAACAACAATTTGGAAGTAAATACTGTATAATTGTGCCTCATTTCCACTTTCAATCAGCTTTCCTGTCTTGCATAGAAAAGACAGAGCAGTTACGTGCTAGCTAGATACATTAACCATTAATCAACATGTCTGGATGCATCTGGACCTTTGCACCACTTTTTTACTCTTACTTTGCCCTTTTGAAAGACATACAGTAAAAGCTATTTACTAGCTAACTAGATCAGAATTTTAATTATCCTTTTATTTAAATTTACAATTAATCAACAGATCTGAGGTAAAAGGTAATGTTTCTAGATTTCTTTTTTATTCTTACTGTCACCCAGCTTTTGCATCATCCATAAGAAAGACAGTATGCTAAATAACAGTATGCTGTATGCATACTGTTACAATAACAATAACTGTATGCTAGATAACAATATCAAGCTAATAATTTATTAACACATCTGACATATCTTTCAACCACATTTTTTGCACTTATGAAAGATATAATACCTTTATAATCACCTAATTGAGGATGGGTTCCCTGTTGAGACTGGTTCCTCTCAAGGTTTCTTCCTATTTCCATCTCAGGGAGTTTTTCCTTGCCACTGTCGCTGTTGTCCTCAGCTTGCTCATCAGTGACAATCTGATCATTTTGATTCATACACTTTCACATTTCATACAAACATAAATAATTCTTTTGATTGTGTAAAGCTGCATTGTTAAAAAAAAAATTGTTAAAAGTGCTATACAAATCAAATTTAATTGAATTGAATATTATCTACATACTAACCAGCTAGATCATAATTTTACCCATGTAGTCTCTTTTTAAACAATTTATCAACAATTCTGAGGTAAATGCTCTATATAGCTCTATATAACGGCGAAGAAGACCACCCCTCCTTCGAACGCTGTATCTCACTACAGCTGATGTGAGTAAAACTCTACGCAGAGTCAACCCACGTAAAGCTGCTGGACCAGACAACATCCCAGGCAGAGTGCTCAGAGAATGTGC
>JAQQZS010000013.1:2005937-2014169 GCA_030068045.1 Platyallabes tihoni | reverse complement strand
TGAGGAAGGCCCAGCTTCCACCACCGATCCTGACCACCTTCTATAGAGGAACTATCGAGAGCATCCTGAGCGGCTGTCTGGTTTGGGAATTGTGCCATATCAGACCGCAAGACCCTACAGCAGATAGTGAGGACAGCAGAGAAGATCTTCGGGGTCTCTCTCCCCTCTATTGAAGACATCTACACCACACACTGCATACGCAAAGCCACCTTCGGAAAAAGGTACCGAAGCATTCAGGCACACACATCCAGACTGTGCAAAAGCTTTTTTCCACAAGCCATCCGTCTCCTCAACAAAAAGGGACTGGACTGATAGACACACACACGCATACGCACACACACACACACACACAAACAAACATTATCACTCAGCTTAACTCAACTACCTCAAAGCATTGAGACTGGACTGACTAATCAACACAAGCGCAAACACACTGATCTTCACTACCAAACTATCGTACACACCAACCTGTAAATGCTCTTTTGCACAATATTCATTACTGGACTACCTTTGCACTAACTTCTTGATTCTTGCTGCTACGTTAAGGAACGTTTACTGTTTCTCCACTACCTCAACTCATCACTTCAACACCACAGAGTATTATGTTATGTTATGTCGTGTTTGTTGCACTGTCACTTTGCTGCTCTTGTTTGCACATTTGTACGTGCACTACATAAAAAAAATTTAGGTAGTCCTCCTCTCTGGGTTAGCTAGTTAGTTTTTGTTAATTTATGTTGTTAATTTATGTTGTCAGGTCAATCTGTCTTGTCTCCGCTAGCCAGCTAACTTGGCCTCTTAGTTAGCTAGTTTAGTTCTTCTGTTAATTTATGTTGTAAATTTATGTTGCATGTAGCACCTTGGTCCTGGAGGAACGTTGTTTCGTTTCACTCTGTACTAACTGTATATGGTTGAAGTGACAATAAAGCCTACTTGAACTTGTACTTGATAATTGTGTCTTGCATAGGAATAACAGAGCAGCTACATGCTAGCTGGATAAATTAATAATTTGCAATTATAATTAGTAAATATGGATCTTTGCACCATGTTTTTTTTTTTATCCTTACAAAAATAACTGCAGCTTTTAAGGGTCAAAATCACAGTTTTTAATCCCCAAAACTGCAGTTAATTTTTGTAAGGGTACTTTGCCATTTTGAAAGACATAAAAGCTATTTTCTAGCTAGCTGGGTCTTAATTTTATTTAGTCAGCTATATGTGAGCTGGAAATATAAAGTTAGTAATTCATCAACACATCTGAGGTAAGTATCTTTCCACCACATTTTGTTCTGCTTATGAAATACTAGCCAGATCTAAATTTTACTTCTATTAACAATTTAACAACACATTTGATTGAAATGCTAATATTTCTATATAATGTTGTCTCATTCTCAATTTTACTTACCAGCTAGCTATCTGTATCATAATAATAATTTATCTGAGGTAAATGTGAATCTTCCTGGGCCTTTTTTGTTTTGTTTTTTGTATTTTATTTAATTTTTTTTGCATATCAGAGCCTTTACTCTGCCTTTATGAAATATATAAAAGTTATTTGCTAGCTAGCTACATCATATTTTCACTCATGCAGTCTTTTACTAGCAATTTATCAACACATCTGAATAAAATTATAGTTTTGCCCCAGTTCCATTTTCTCTCAACTTTTTTATTATTATTATAAAAAAAAAACCTGCCAACTTCATGCTAGCTAGATAAATGATACTTTTACTCATATGGAGTCTTTTATTAGTAATATACCCACATTACCCACAATATATACCCATATTAGTAATATACTATACTTATAAATTTACAATAGATGAACCGTATGTACAGATTGCTATTAACTGTTAACTGTAGGCAGGGATTTGCAAATAGATATAGACATAATGTACGGGATATTATGTGATCATAATATACAGATTGCAAGTGACTATAATTATAAATTTACAGTGGGTGAACAATATATACAAGTTGCTGTTAACTGTAGTTAAATGATGATGTTATAAGTAATTTTGAGTTAATTTTCACTCTCACTCAGTTTTTACATCATGCATATAAAAGACAGCGCAGCTCCAAGCCGGCTCACTAAACCATAAGTTTGGTAATTTTTTACTTTTTATTAGCAATTTAGCAATTCCTTCTAGTTAAATATTGATTTGCCTCATATGAGGAATGTACTAAGAAATGTATCAACACATTTAAGGTAAATACTGTACTAATGTTAGTTTGTGTATTTTCCTCACTGTCAATGAAGTGTTATTTTGCTTTTAAGAATATCTAATGCTGACATGCGTTAAATATTCTTGAATATGAAAATTACCAATAAAGGACCCCGCCTTTACGTAAATGTTAATTGCCCAAATGCGGGGTCCTTTATTGGTAATTTTCATCAACATGTGAAATAACTGTTGATGTTTCTGATGTTTTTTTGTCTCAGATCCATTTTTACTGAAACTGTTACCTACTGTATATAGCTATATCAAAGACTTGTCACGTACATGCTATCTAGCTAGGATAATTTACTTGTTCAAAGTAATTTACTTAATCATCTTAATTTCCACTGCCACTTAAGGAATACATCAAATATATTTTATGCTATAGCTTAATAAACCATTAGCCTTAGTTATTAGCTAGCTCATATAATGTCCATTCGATGTGCTTTAACTACTTTGACCTACAGAAAAACAAACATAATATTTTTCTTTCCCAATGTCATCCATTTTCTCTGAACCACTAACAAGCTCCTTAGCTTGATAAAACCTCTAGTTGGCATTATTTGAATTACTGTTTTTAATTATTATAACATTTTGCTAATTAAAAACTAAAGGAGATGCTAAACAGGATTCCTTTCTTGTGCTAATAAAATCAAAAGGACCGTCTATATGCTAGCAGTTAAAGTGTTGGGAAAAACTTACAAAGTACAGCCCAAGATGCTCCAGGTTTTCTTTGCGCTTTAATCTGTCAGCCAGTTTTCTACTTCATCTCTGCCACTTTGACTCATTACACATGTGCATGCAGGTCAGCAGTTTGCTTTATGGCCTGATTCGGTCTAATTGAATGTAATATCCTCCAGCTAATCACCTCAGATTAACGTCATTAATCACAAAAAAACTAGTGACATTTAGCTAAACGAGGGTGAGCTCTTATAATAAAGGCTGTATCGCGAGAGCAAAATGATTTACAAGAAGAGGACAGAATAATGACAAAGGCCATAACCAGAACGTTAGCATGATAATATGTAAAAAGTGTTACAATGTTTAATTGTCTAAAGCTAAAAGATCGAAAAACAAAAATAAATTTAAAAATCAGGTATTTACATAGCATGTGTTAACAAAGGTCAAAATATGAACAAAGAAGTTCTTAAAGGAAAATAAGTAAATTAATATGTTAACTGAACTTAAAAAGGAGCATTTTGCTAAACAATTTTTAGTGTTTAAATGATGAGATTTTTGCTTAAGGGTTTGTATAAATAAATTTGTAACTAATAAGTGTATAATAAGTGTTTCTAGCTTTTTTGTTTTATACTTCTGTTTATTACATTTTCAGGCCCTGAAAAGGGCATCGCTGCTTTAAACTTGGTGTCTTCTGTTAAAAGAGAACTCATGCTGCTTATACAACTTCCTCCAAAAGTGTATTGAAAAAGGTTTAAAGGTAGAAAAAGGCTCAGAAATTTACAAATGCTTTCTTTAATTTATTATTATTTTTTATCTGATTTGTCTTAATTGGTTTTAAAAAATGGTGTATATGACTCTAGTGTTTTGTTGGCATTTTTATTTGGCCTAAAAGTAAAAAAAAAAAATAACCATCTGGTGATACAGGTCAATAACTTTAAAGACTCTCTCTCTCTCTCTCTCTCTCTGTGTGTGTGTGTGTGTATGTGTGTAGCCATCATAATCCTCCTGTGGCTTCAAACAGATGCCACTGGACCTGCAGTCCTGCTGACCGATGACTTGATTGTCCCTGAGAGAGTTTCCTTCGTTAAATCACTCACTATAAACAGATCTCCAGGATTCCCTTTTCTTTTGGGGCCATTTGGAAAAAGGTCAATCATTCATCATTCCGTATGTCCATGGGAGATCCACTAGGGAGAATTTTACAGATATGGATAGACCATGAGCTCAGAAAGCTAAGATAATAACTGAAATGTTTGTGGTCTTTGCATATCACGCTTTACAGCCCAGAGATCCAGGCTATAATCTGATATTTGACATATTGCTCATTAAAGGCTTTATACTACTCATTGCAAGGTAGTAGGTTCAAGTCTCCAGGGCAGACATTGCTGGAAGCATAGAAAATCTGGCAAAAGAAAAAAAAAATGCAATTAAACCACTTCATTTCTGTTAAAATAACACAATTTTGAACAAAGTTTCTTTTGGTTCCAAATACTGTATATGCTGTATGTATGCTAGATGTTTCCAGCCTTGTTCCCTGTTGTATAATTTGATATTTTTAGGTTAATTAGCAAGTGTTGTTCTCAAATTGTCAGTTATATTTAACTTGTGAGTTTTCCTTGATGTTATCTGTGATGTTGATGAGCTCAGAAAATGAAAAGTTTTTCAAGCTCACCTTTACTGTCACCGAATATTCACTTTGTCTGTCACAATAAATCAGCAGCTACAGCCTAGCTAGCCAATTCATAATTACACCCATACATAGTCTTTTATCTGCAGTTTAGCCAAACATATGAGGTCAATTTTGATCCTGTTAACAGTTTTTTCTCATTTCTACTGTCACTGAACCTATACTTTGTCTACAAAGATGACTAAAAAGTTATATGATAGCTTGCAAGTTGTAATTACACTCATACCATTTTTTAATCATTGTAACAGTTTTGTCTCATTTGTACTATCACTGAACCTTTACTTTGTCTGTCAAAATAAATTAGCAGCTACAGCCTGGCTACAGCCTAGCTAGCCAAATCGTAATTACACCCATACAGAGTCTTATATTAGCCAAAGATACGGGGGAACTTTACTTTACTTTGTCTGCCTAAATGTCAGAACTACAAAAAAGAACTACAACTCCCAACAGCAACACTCTAACTCACCAATAGTCGACGAATGGTTCAAGAAAAGTGAAAAAATATGGGAACGGGCACACCAGCAACTACAACGAGCCTGCAATGCAAAAAAGATTTGCAGACAGACACAGGGGAGATAACACAACATACAAACCAGGAGACAGAGTATGGATCTCCACAAGAAATCTGCACATTAAAGAGGGTTGCAGAAAGCTCTACCATCGATTCATTGGACCATACTGTATAAAATAGTTAAACCAATAAATGAAGTCACCTACAGGGTACAACTACCCTGAGACTGTCACATCTCCCCCACTTTCCACATTTCACAATTGAAACCGGCAAAGGAAGGACCTCTGAATGAACTCATGCCCAGCAACGCCTCTCATGAACCTAGGAAGAAGGATAACCAACAGGTCTTCAAAATAAGTAAAATTCTGAATTCTGCAGTACCTCATTGACTGGCATGGGTATGGTCCAGAGGAGAGATGCTGGGTCCCAGCCCAGTACGTGCTAGACCCGCTACTAATCCAAGAATTTCACAGACTTCACCCCAATAGGCCTAATCAAAGGCAGAGGGGCAGACCCCGAAAAATCATCGCTCCCTGAGAGAGCTCCTTGGGAGGGGGCTTTGTCAGAACTACAAAAAAGAACTACAACTCCCAACAGCAACATTCTAACTCACCTGAGTATTAACACACCTGAGTTTAATCACAAGAAACAGATTAATAGGACTCGCATACTTCCGGTCTTCGCGAAGTATACGCTCCCTGTGAACTTGTTCCAGTGTCGTTACCAAGCCTTCTGTATTTTGACTGCTATTTCGGATTTTGATCTTTGTTTCTGCCCCCACGTTAACGAGTTTAGCCTGTCCCAGTTCATGCCCGTCGTACATCGCCTGACCGTTGCCAGTTATCTGGATTTACCAGTTGAATTCCCCTTGTCGGATTTGTTTGTCATGTTTGTCAACACTTTAGTAAGTCAATCTTCTCATCTGCACTTGCGTTCTTCGTGTCAGGAATATAACACTAAACAGCGATATACTAGATAACAAGTTGTAATTAAACTTATTAAACAAAGTCTTTTACTAGAAAAGGAAGCCAAGCATCTGAGGTAAATTTAGATGCTTTTATCAGTTTTGTCTAATTTGTACTGTCACTGAAACTTCTGTCAAAGTAAATTAGCAGGTACAGCCTTGATAATTAAATCATAATTAAACATAGATTAACAATTTAATTTAAAAAACATGAGATACATTTTAATGTTTTTTTTAATATAGTTTTGCCTCATTTATATTGGCACTGAACCTTTATGTATGTAAGAATGAATTAACAGCTATATACTATCTTGCAAATTGTAATTAAGTCCATCTTTTATTAGCAAATTTGCCAAACATCTGATATAAATTTTGATTGCTTGAACAATTTTGCTTCATTTGGTTTCGCTTGTACTGTCACTGTAATTTTACTTAAATAAATCATCAGCTTCAGACTAGCATGCCAAATCGTAATTACAGTCATACAGTCTTTTACTTGCAATTTAATAACATTTCTGCAGTAAATTCTGATAATTTTAACAGTTTTGTTTTATACACTATATTGCCAAAAGTATTCGCTCAACTGCCTTCACATGAACTTCAGGAACATCCAATTCTTAATTCATAGGGTTTAATATGATGTTGGCCCACCCGTGGAAGCTTTAACAGCTTCAACTCTTCTGGGAAGGCTTTCCACAAGGTTCGGAGTGTGTTTATGGGAATTTTAGACCATTCTTTCAGAAGCGCATTTGTGAGATGGCACACTGATGTTGAATGAGAAGGCCTGGCTTGCAGACTCCGCGCTAATTCATCCCAAAGGTGTTCTATCAGGTTGAGGTCAGGACAGTTAAGTTCTTCCTCACCAAAGTACTGCACCAGTGCACAAAGCAAGGTTTACAGTATGAAGACATGGATAAGCGAGTTTGGTGTGGAAGAACTTGGCTCAGTTGAAGCTGTTATACAGTAGCTGCAAAGGGAGCGGGGCCAACATCATATCAAACCCTATAGAGTAAGAATTGTATGTTACTCAAGTTCATGTGAAGGCAGAAGAGTAAATACTTTTGCCAATATAGTGTATGTACTGTCAATTAACCTTTACTTTGTACAAATGATTTTACAACTTACACACATATTTACCCACATATTGACACATATTACACACTTCCTGCAATTTTTTTCTCACTTTTGCTGTCATTGAGCTTTTACATGATGCAAAAAAATACATAACAGCCCAAAGCTAGCTGTATTATAATTTCACACAAGTAACTTTTTTAGCAATCAAATAAACATTTAAGAGAAGTATTTATGTTTCTGAAAAATAACAGTAGTAGTTCTTCTTATATGTCATCCACTTTCCATTTTTATAACAGTGGCAGTATTTTAAAAACTGCTTAAATTATTCATTCATTCATTCATCTTCTATACCACTTTATCCTGTGATCAGGGTCGCGGGGGGCTTTCGGGCACAAGGCAGGGTACACCCTGGACAGGGTGCCAATCCATCGCAGGGCACACACACACACTCACTCACCCACTACAGGCAATTTGGGAACGCCAATTAGCCTAACCTGCATATCTTTGGACAGTGGGAGGAAACCAGAGTACCCGGAGGAAACCCACCAAGCACGCGGAGAACGTGCAAACTCCATGCACAGAGAGATGGGAATCGAACCCGGACCCTGGAGGTGCAAGGCGACAGTGCTAACCACTACACCACCGTGCCGCCTGCCCAAATTATGAATTCGCTAATTGAGTTAGCATCAAGTGTTAAGGTAATAAATCTATTTTAAAATGATCTTCCCAGAAATATAGTCAATTAGTCATGATAAACAGACAGATCCTGAACTTTCATGATGGCTGCCTGCATAAGGCCCAAGTAATTAACTACATGATAAGACGTGGGCATGGTCTGAGGTGGATATAACTGAAACAGTTTGAGATTGAGTGAGATTTTGCGTCACGATTTTCAGGATTTTAGCGCCTTGGTTAACCTTCACTGAGGCGAACTACAAAGTGTGAGAAAAGCTTAGCGTATCTCCAAAGCTTTTCCCATAAAGATGTTTAGCATGAGAATTAGACTGGCTCAGCTGCAATAAAAGACTTATGAGGATGAAAAATAAAGAGACATTCAAGCTGATAGAAAGCTATAGATGCACACACAGACGGGGAGGATTTGTCTGAG
>JAQQZS010000013.1:1998437-2003437 GCA_030068045.1 Platyallabes tihoni | reverse complement strand
TACCTATAATAATTACTTTAGTAATAATAATTACTTTAGTATAGTTATTAATTAATTCAACAAAAATATTAGTTAATACTTTTAAATGTAGTTTTTTTTTTATTTTAATTATAGTTATTATTATTATTAGTGCCCAAGCACTTTGACATCAACACGATGATGACATGACTTTAACGTCGTTGCCATTGCTCTGATAATGCTGCTTTAATAATGCTTATGTCAAAAATGTGAGAGGGCCCTCTTGCTCTTCTAAGGATCATTTAATCTTTTTTCTTTTTATTTATTTTTATCATCCGACCCCTTAACATGCTCAAAAACTCATGAAAATCAGCACACAGGTTGGAATCTACTGCCATTAGGATGCCTGCCACTGTGACTCAGGGCCTTTACAGGAGATTTTGCTGCATAGCTCATACACATTTACACGTGTACAGTACATGTCGAACCTGGTACACCTCTAGATCTCATTCAGCTGAACAGATTTCACTCTGCATGTCACGGGCTCAACTCAACATGAGCGCTATGACATCAGCGCTATTAAATACACACTACACACATCTTTTACTCACACACTCACACACACACACACACACACACACCAGAGAGACGCGTCCAGCTGTGACCCTGCCTTAAACTTATGTCATATTCAGTGACATCAGCATCCGGGGCTTTTTAGAGGTCTTAGCCTGATCAAAAGGCACACAGGTTGTGCAGTGACCCTAGGTGTCGTCTTTTTGGAGGTCTAAACATGCTCAAAGGGTGGCGATGGCACAGGTGCTTGGGCCAGCTCATCGTTGCTTGCAACTCTATTTATTATTATTACTATTATTATTTTAAAGCCATGGTAAAACAATGCTGATAATAAATAATATGAAATCTTCATAAATTTTTTTTCCCTCAATTTTAGTACATTAATAGACTCAAGACATATCTTTTTTAATCTGGCATACACATAATTCATCACATAACCTTGTACTCCAGTATAAATAAATGTACACTCCTACACATCTACACATGCTGCTCCTGAGCTTCTAGTGATCCAGACCCTCCTCTGTCCTCCGCACCTGCTGACTCGTCCCTGTGCTGAACTGGACTCCATGATAACTTGGACAACTTGTGTTATACTGAACTTCCAGCAGCCTAACACACATGATGTCATTATATATCATTTCTGTTATCCGTTATCACCCAGATGAGGATGGGTTCCCTGTTGAGTCTGGTTCCTCTCAAGGTTTCTTCCTATTGCCATCTCAAGGAGTTTTTCCTTGCCACTGTCGCCCTCGGCTTGATCATCAGGGACTCATCTCATTATTATCTAAACACATTTTTTTCTCACTCACACACACAAATTTTCTTTCCATCTTGTGAAGCTGCTTTGAGAGAATGACCATTGTTAAAAGCAATATATGAATAAAATTGAAGTGAATTTAATAAAGCAAATTTGATTTAATAAATCATAAAATTTCATTAAATAACCATAAAATAAACTAAAAAAAGAAGAAGATAAAATTCTCTGCAAGAAAGATAACTTTACACACTGAAACGTCTTTCTTCTCAAATTACATTAGTTATTTCTTTTTCTTTTTTCTTTTTCGTTTCCTTTTTTTTTCATACCGAAAGCCTGTTTGAACCAGTCGGGATGAAACCACAACGCAATTTCTGTGTTTTTTTTTTTTCATCTGTGTTCATGAGATTAGCACCAGCAGCAGTTTTATTTCACATTCCTCTATTTTTTTCTGTGCTTTTTTTTTTTTTTGCTTTTTTAATCCCTTCCGTTGTGACAGCTGCGGTTTTAGTCAGAAGCGGAAATTTTTATTGTTTGTGAAGCAGATTTTCAGAGCTATAAAATCTCAACTGTGATTAAATTACACACTGCCATCGGTTCACTTTTATATACTTACAAAGGAATGTCTGAATTAAAAGTCGTTACTTTTTAAAAATTGCTTTATTTATTTATTTATTTATTTATAGTAAATTTGGCAAAAAAATTCCGAGCGTTTGATGGGTTTCTTCGCGCGTGTGTATGTTAATAAACATCAATCAGCGATATTTTCACTCTATATCCAGGCTCATAAATGAGGCCTATTTTGTGTTTGGGTGTGTGTGTGTGTGTGTGTGTGTGTGTATGTGTGTGTGAGGACCATTAGTGACGGCAAAATATTCTGTATATTTATAAAAATCTAGCACTCAGAGGTAATTAAAAGTGCACCGAGGTAATTAAAAGTGTTTTAACACTCTAATTTGTCGCCTCAGGGTGCTAATTCTTTTTAAAATAATGTGTGTGTACGTGTGTGAGTGTGGTGTGTGTGTGTGTTGCATTTATTCCTGCCCAGTGTGGTGCTTCTGTCTGAAATAAAATGCAGCTGACGTTTAATTAAGGAGTGTGAGGGAGGATTTGGGGCTTCTCCACTACACACACACACACACACAAGTTTGTTCAGGATGAGTGTGTGAGTGTGTGAATGTGTAAGTGTGTGAATGCTTTCAAGTCCATGACTGGGGTGACATCTCTCACTGATATCACTGTTTTCATTGGACGGGTCCATCGATGGATAAATGATGGAGGGATGATTTAAAAAGTATTAAATATATAATATGGATGGATGAATGAAAAGATGAATGGATGAATGAATAACTGGATAATGTCAATGGCTAAAGACATGGCAACTAGATGGCTGGCTGAATAAAGTGATGACTAAATAAATTATAGATGACTGGTTAAGAGGAAGGATGAATAAACTGGGATGGATGGATGGATGGATGGATGGATGCATACATGCATGATGAATAAATAGGTGATACATGTAGATGTACAGTACAGACAGATGGACCAAAGAAAGGATGGATGATAGAAGGATGGATAAAAAGTTCAGCAGATTATGGATGGATAGATTAAAGGATACATGGATAAATAAACAGACAACAGCTTAATGCTCGAATAAAGGGATGAATAAATTAGTGATAGATGACTGGCTAGGAAAAGAGATATGTAAATAAACTGATCATGGATGGATTGATGGATGGATGAATAAACTGTTGATAGCTGCCTGGCTGGGATGGATGGATGGATAGATGCATTGTGGAGAATTAGGTGAGAGCTGTATGGGAAGGAAAGAAGGATAGATGAAAAGGATGATCAAACAGACAACAGCTTGATTAAGGAACAAAGGGATGATTAAATTTCTATCTCTCATCTTTTCCATACACCTCTCACTCACCTGGACACTAGAAGGGGGAATTATGTTAAAATGCTTTTCATCGACTACAGTTCAGCATTTAATACCATAATTTCCTCCAGACTCACCACCAAGCTGGAGCACCTGGGACTCAGCTCATCTATGTGTCAGTGGATCTCCAATTTTCTGACTGGCAGACCACAGGCAGTAAGGAGGATGTCTCATCCTCCCTCACTCTCAGCACTGGAGCCCCCCAGGGTTGTGTTCTGAGCCCCCTGCTGTACTCATTGTGCTCGCACGACTACGTAGCCTCTACCAACTCCACCACCATCAAGTTTGCTGACGACACCGTCGTGGTGGGCCTGATTACTGACAACGATGAGACGGCCTACCTGGAGGAGATTGGAAATCTGGAGAACTGGTGCCAGAGGAACAATCTCCTTCTAAATGTCAGCAAGACAAAGGAGTTGATAGTGGACTTTAGTACAAAGCAGGAGAGGAACTACCAGACCCCCGTGGAGAGAGTGGACAGCTTCAGATACCTTGGTCTTCACATCACGAAGGACCTGACATGGTCCTGTCACATTAACACCGTGGTGAAAAAGGCCCGGCAGCGTCTCTTCCACCTCAGACGATTGAGAGACTTCATACTGCCCTCCAGGGAGCTCAGGAATTTCTACTCCTGAAGCAGGAGAGCATCCTGATGGGAAACATCATGACCTGGTTCCGAAACAGCACCATGCAGGACAGACGAGCTCTACAGAGGGTGGTGAGATCAGCTGAACGCATCATCTGCACCGAGCTCCCTGAACTGCACTCAATCTACAGCAAGCGGTGCTGGACCAAGGCCAGGAAGATAGTGAAGGACCTCAGCCACCCCAGCAATGGACTGTTCTCTCTGTTGAGGTCAGGAAAGAGATTCCGCTCCCTGAAGACCAACACAGAGAGACTGAGGAGGAGCTTCTTCCCGCAGGCAATAAGGTCTCTCAATCAGTACTGATCCATTTTGCACATCCACACATATGTTTCTTGCACTCACTCTGGACACTCCGGACATTCATTGACACTAATGGCCACTGCACACCTGCACATTCGTGGACATTAGCTAATTACTCTAACACAAGTCACTTTAAATATGTCACTTTCAGGCATATTTGCACACTCCCAGGACATTTCTATTTATATTCAACTTCATTCCCACACAAAAAAATCCATAAATTCTATATTTCTATATTGCACAGCTGTTTTTCTTATTTTTCTATACTTATTGATATATTTTTCTTATATTGTATATATTTTGTTAATGGATGACTAAATTCATGGATGGAAGGATAAATAGGTGATAGGTATACGGACAGATGACGGATGACTGGATGGATGGAAAGAAGGAATGAAAGTAGGATGAATGATGGATGAAAAGTTTAGGAGATTATGGATGAATGGATGAATAAACAGGTAGCAGCTTAATGAATAGATAAATAGATGAATACATTAGTTATGCCTGACTGAATGAAGGTATGGAAAAATGTGTGAGTCAGTCACCTCGCTGGGAGGAAGATGAATAAATTGGTGACAGATGGATGGATGGATGAAAAGTTTAGGAGATTATGGATGGATGAATAAACAGTCAACAGCTTAATGATGTAATAAAGGAATTATTAAATTAGCGATGCCTGGCTAAATAAAGGGATGAAAAAAATGATAGAGACTGTGAGGAGGGACGAATAATTTGGTATGGATGGATGGGTAGAGGAAGATGAATAAATACATAATCGGTAGCTAGCTGGCTGGCTGGCTGGCTGTATGGATGGATAGATGCGTGGC
>JAQQZS010000013.1:1928945-1941631 GCA_030068045.1 Platyallabes tihoni | reverse complement strand
CCAATAGCTGAAGTGCCTGTTGGCTGTTATTCTCAATTAAAGGTTATATGGTAGGTGAGCGATGTAATTACACAAGCGAGAGTTCACAGTTAGTTATGGAGGAGTGCCCCACTCCCCCGACACACACACACACACACACACACACACAGACGCACACAAGCCGCAAGCAGAAGTGGTGGGACGGAGGAGGTCCTGCCTGAGAGGCTCTTTTACCACGCAGATGATTTTGCTTGACGTGTAAGTGTATGTGTGAGAGAGTAAGAGAGAGAGTGTATAGAGTCGAATGAAGAACCAATTAATCTAAATGCAAATCGCAGCCGACCCCCATTCATTTACCTCCGACGATGAGGTCAGCACTCTGCAGATAATCAAATTACACGCACTTTGTTTCAGCAACTGCTTGTGTATGCGTGAGAGACCGATGCTAATGTTAACTCGGGTTTAAAACAGATAAACGACGCTGGATCTGGGCAGAGAACACAGAGAATGCTCCTGGATTGGTTTTAGTGCTCTAACGTCTCTGTATGTTAAGTCTCATTTATGTTTATCTGGTTATAATCTAATCCACATTAGCAGATAATTGTTATTCTAAAACAGTATTTAAGAAACTATGGTTATAGTAAATTTCTAGTTATTCTAGTAATGTACAGTATAAAGGTTGGTTTGAATAACATGAATGAGAGAAATAACTCGAGTGATGAGAAAAACAGGAAGGTTACTAATGACACTAAAGACAGGAATAACAGGAATGACATAAACAACAATAACAGGGATGATAGGAATAACAGAAAAGCATTCCAATATGAGGAACGACACATCAGCCTACATTAAGAAGAATATACCAAATAACAGAAACTGAAATAACACCAGGCACAGGAATAACATGAAGGCAAGAAAATAGCAATAAAGACGGGATTTAAAAGAAAAGATTAACAGAACAGACATGGTGGGAATAAATGGAATAACAGAAGTAACAAGAACAACAACAAGGACAGAACTATCAGGAATAACATGAACATCAAGAAACAAAACAACAACGCATGATTGCGGGAAGAGCAGAAAAGAAGAGAATAACAGGAATGACACTAAGAGGAATACCATGAATATAGTATAACAGAAATAATGAGAATGATGAGAATAAGGTAACAATAACAGCAGTTACAATACATGAATAAAATGAATGAAAGGAATAATAGAAAAACATACAGGACAGTTAGAAATGACAGAAACACGTAACAGAAAATAATCACAGAAATGACACCATAGACAGTGATAACATGAATGACATGAATAACAGGGATGATCAGATTTTAGAGGAATAACAGTAATGACAGGAATGAAAGGTAAAAGCAGAAATGAGAGGAAGGACAGGAATGATGAATGACAGGAATGTCTGGAATAATAGAATTGAAACGAATAACAGGAATGACAAGGATGACAGGAATGAGAGCAATATCAGGAATGACATGGAAGTGAAGAATAACAAACCGGAATAAGAGGAATAACAGGAAATACAGAAATAAAAGGTATGACAGAGAAAACAGAAATGACAGGAATTTCAATAATAATACTAGTTATAAGAACATCATGAATACATTTAATGACAGACATAACAATATATAGACAGCAAGAATAACAATAATCAACAATAACAGAATGAGAGAATCAACAGAAATAACACTTCAGACAGGATTAACAGGAGTACCTGGAATAACAATAAATAAATAAACAAACAAACAAATAAATAAATAAATAAATAAATTAATTAATTAATAGCAATAATAGGTATGATAAATACCAAAAATGAAACGAATTACAAGAAAAACAGGAATGAGAAGAATGACAAGAACGACAGATTTTCAAAGATGATATAAAAATGTGATGTGTTGCATCACAGAGTCAGTCACCATCATCTAACCCAAGCGCACTGCAGTGATGTGCAGACCCCCGAGCAGCACTGGGAATGGAAAAACGTATTTAAATTGGATTTTATTGTTAGCACTCACAAAGCTTTATGACTTTTATCCTAACCGCTTAAAATGTTCTAGAAGTTTCCCGTCTAGTGGACTAATGAGAATGGACAGAACAGACAAGAAAATTCCACACAAACTGAGCTGGGAACATTATGAAAAAAAAAAAAAAAAAGCATACGTCTACTCTTAGACAGAAGCGCCACATGAAATATGTAGAATAATAACGATCTAAAAATTTTAGCACCCTCTCAGAATAAATTAAGCTGAAAATGGTGTTTTGTCACATCGCCTCCACACTCATTTCCATCACCCAGCACTCGGGTTATTCTCCGTTCAAAATGAAACGCAGAAAGACACATTTACACAGAGCAGACAGCAGATGAAAAAGAAATCCGGGCCAGAGGGGGAAAAGGGGGGTCTTTCATTCTTCCTTATTCATTCTCTCTTTTTTTTTCTTAACTTCTAGAAATAATAAACTTGAGACAGGGAGTGTTCAGGCAGACAGTGTGAACAGTGAAATTCCTGACAAGGGAAGTCTCACACACACACACACACACACACACACACACACAGAGCCAAGTTTTTATTAAAACGCAAAAAAACGTGCAGTTAAAATGGCAGATGTGAAGAAAAACCTGGACAGATGGCTTGGACTTCAGCATCTACAGCTCAACGCTTTACCTGAACTATGTGAAGGGGAAAAAAAAAGCTTTTTCTTGCTTTATTGCACACACACACACACACACACACACACACACACAATGTGGGATAAAAACATGAATCCAAAGCAGACGGTGGCTCTAGTGTGACACGCATTTCAATAGGCTTTTATGCAGATTCTGGATTTATGCGCAAAAAAAACGTACTGTAAGAGGAAGAGTACGAGAAAAAAAAAACTTTTTTGTTTTGCTTATGTAGGATAAAGAGATGTGTGTTCTAAGATTTCCTTGATGCTCATGGTTGGAATACAGTGTTTAATGGAATAAAAGGTAAAAATCCAAACCTTAGCTTACTGTAAAACAGTAAAATAGAAAAATCTGTACAGCGTTGCTATGGTATCGAAAAATATATTTTTAATTTAATCACTTGGGATTTATTAACTTCCTTATACTGTATTAAAGCTGTATTTTCTGTTACAGTATATTACCATTTCAATAAAAAACAGCTGGTGAAGTTTACTTTAAGAAATAATGCAAGTACTGTACGTTCTATTCACAGAAGGAGTCTCCAGTTCCAGTCCTTCCTCAAACTCTAACTACATTTTCCTACTGTTTCACGTCCAAGACTTTGCTTATAAAATCCCCCAAGATGTAAAACACTTGAGACTTGAGCGTCACCACGTGAGACATTGTCGCGTCCGTTTCTGTCAAACCGCACCTGAGACGCGTGATACGGTCATGTTTGAGGCTAATCTCATATAGCAGACCTCCTTCGCTGAGTATTTTCACCTCTATGTTAGGTTTTCCTTCTGGACACATAGTCGAAAACTGACGTTCTCCAGCATCCCGAGTGTCACCCAGAGGGAAAAAAAGCCTTACAAATAGTAAATCATTTGCACGTGACTTACTTTCACAGGTGTTTCACAGGATGATTTACAGAGTCAAAATATCACAAGTTCTTATTTCATCCTGATTTTCTTCCATAGCTGTGTTCCTCAATTGCTGTTTGGGTTTAAATCTAAAGGTTTTTTTTCAATGTACTATAATTCTGCCAATTAGAAATCAGCGATTATGGCAAGACACGGTCCCAAAGCTTCATTCGCTGATTATGTGTTAATCAGATATGTGTTCAATCAGATTGGGTTTCTAGTACAGATTGACTGCAATCAACTCGAAAATATTGATGTCAAAGACCCCCCCGTCTACGTATTTATTATAATAATGTGCCACAGTTTGACGTCTGGCCTCGGGATGATGTACATATTTAGCCAGTGTGAGATTTTCAGTTGCAACGTAACTCGATTTTCTGTCAGTTGAAAAATAAAAATGTGTCCTCTCCAAAAACAAATTAAGAGGTCTCATGATATTCGTTATTAAACAACACTCTGCTTACGGTTTGAATAATGCCAGCTCCCGGCTCGGCCCCCAATACAGCCAATAGAAATATGCAAATGCGCATGGCTGGATGAGAGATGTTATTTGGTGAGGGTTTCTTTTTTGCAGTAAGTGGACCCAATTTTTTCATTAAGTGGACCTGTCAAGGATTGGGTTTCGAATCAGATTTTCTCTGCCTTGATTTTAATGATACGTGGCCTGATGGCTAGTTAGACTTTAAGGAGGAATTCAAATGGGAGTGCCTTCTGAAACAATGACATAAATATTGCTTATTATATTACTTTGTATCATGTACTATGCAGGTACGTATGTATGTACTATCCTATAAAGCCACTTCCTGTTAACCAAGTCGAGGGTTTCTGTTTCACTTTACAAGTGAAGTTGCAGGTTACAGGCATCACAAGCGCATCTCTAGTCCTTCATCATCATCATCATCATCATCATCACATTAACGCTGAAGAACCATCACATTTTTCTTAGGAACCATATGCACCAACGTGGGAGACAAAATTACTCTATAACTCTGGGCACTTCTTTGGTTCATTCTCCTGCAGCAAATCCCTAAAAACCTTTGCTCCATGAAGAAGTCTTAGATGGTTCCAATGCTAAGAACCCTTAACCATCCAAAATAAACTCAAGGAAACAAGACAAATTGAATGGACCTACACCAGGATCTTTCCAACCATGGTCCTTGAAGCTGGAAGATACCAATTCATGTTGTCTTCTCCCACTCCAGCCTCATCTATAATGGTATCTTCCAGCTTCTGATTGACTAAACACACCTAATTCAGGTAGAATTAGAAAACATGCAGGGCTGCAGCTCCCAAAGATCATGTCCACCACTGACCTACAGTAAACTCAAGGGTTCCTTGAGGAGTCTTTGGCATTCAAAATAGTTTTAGAAAAGTTTCTATCAATAAAACAAGAAAAGAATCAATCCTTTTTTGGAAACTGCTTCCAATCCAAAGATCTGTTGAAGAACCTTTATCCTATACAAACACTTCCATAAAATGTGAAGAACCCCAATACAAGCAAACATAATTAGAAAATGTTAACTAGGTTACAAAAGATTGTGATGATGCTCTTTGTTAGATAGGAGTATTATAAGCATGAAAAGAGTTCTTCAAATGGTTGATGTTCAAACATCTCCCCCGGAGGAACAACCAAAGAATGCTTCAAGGAAAGGTTCAAGAAAGAAAAAAAAGGGATATAGGAGGCTGTCCAATAATTGTGTAATCTGATTGGTTAATGGCCCCAAATGCTCTGCTGGTCTGTTCCAAATGGTTCCACCTCAGTGTAACTGGTTCCTCAGTGTGCTATCCTTCATCCATATGGATCTGGAGCAGAACCAATTCAGCCCTTTATGTGTCACACACACACACACCTCCTACATGGCAACCCATCTGTTCCTATCCTCCGTGGATACAGAGCTCCAAGTCTCACACACAGCACCTGCTGTTTACTCCTGCGGTAAAAAAAATCTGCTGCTTTTCTTCTCTTCGGTCCCATTGTGCATGGTAACCACACGCGTGCTAAGATTAGCACCGATGAGACCAGCAAACTGCACGACTTCCCGAAATTCCAGCACAGATTAATGAAGCTAAAAATAATTCTGAAAATGCCCTGCAGCTCTTCAGCATGTCAGATTCGGAGGAAGAACATCCTCAGTGACAGTGCTCAAGTACAATATTATGTTTGTGATGAGGAGTGTGATGGAAACTGCGCTGTGAAAAGGAAATGAGAAATAGTGGCAGTTACATTACATTTGCGGATTAATTTAACACCAGTGAAGCTTTTCAGAACTGTTAACTGTAACTTGTAATATTTTATATATTGTATCTTAGCCATTCAATGTTAGCGTTTCTGTTCAATATAAGTCATTTTCAGAAGCGGCAGAAGTACATAAACTCAATAGTTGAGTAAAAGAACAAGTACTTGTCTAAAAATGTGTCCCACTACTAGTACAAGTACCACTTTACCAGAAACTTACATTTTTACTCAAGTACTAAGGGGAGCATCGTGGCTTAGTGGTTAACACTATTGCCTCGCACCTCCAGGGTCAGAGGAGGGTTTGGAGGGTTTCCCTCAGGTTCTCTGCTTTCGTCCCACAGTCCAAAGACATGCAGATTACATTAGATTACATGTCATAGTTTCTTTGACACAGATTTCCTGGAAACAATATTTTAAAGAATTTTAAACACAATGTTTTCTGATGCTGTTGATAACATGAATGTGGAAGTCTAGTAGAGATCAACTAGACAAGATCTGTTAGTTAGTATCTAGATCACTTCTAATCTTGCCTTGACAAGTGTGCCTTTTGAGAGGCTTGAAAAAATATGCTTTATATTCATGGGCACTACGTTTCATGCCATAGGGCTGGCTGAAAATGAAAATGCGCAACAATGCTCTTGAATATTTGATTCGTTTGTGATCCACACATCAGTCTCAGACACATGGGGCAATGGCTTTGGGTTACTGCTAAGATGGTTGTAGGATGGTTGAGGCATGGCACTACCAAGCTGCCACTGTTGAGCCCTTGAGCAAGGCCTTTACCCTGCTCAAGGGGGCGCTGTATCCTGGCTGACCCCAACTTCCTAACTGGGATATGTGGAAAAAATAAATAAATAAATAAACACTGTACTGTATAGTACATGTAACAAATAATTGAATCTAATTTAATGAACCTTAACCTACAGTACAGTATATGACGAATTACAATTTTTCTTTCATTACTGTTTCACATATCATTGTGGCACAGTCAATGTTTTTCCAATGTAATTTCTTCAGAAAACATGGAAAAGGGGCCTCATCTGTCGAGTCTGCTGAGATTGCACCGCCTGATAAACAGACAAAAGCAACCAAGCTGAATATAAATACAATAAATCAGTTAAGAGAAGTAAATACTACAGGCCAGGAAGGGGCAGGGGAGCTGTCACTGTAATAGTTCTGCAAAATATCAGTCTGGTTTCAGATTTCAAGGAAGACTAGGGTGTTTTTTATTTATTTATTTTTTATATTATTCCTGACCTAAAACAAATAAATTATTTAAAAAAATGTTTTGCGCTTCATTTTAAGCAATTTGTGAAATTATTACTATTGCTAGTTAATTGTTGTGTTCCCTGTAAGCAATTTGTAAGTTTGTTACTCAACTCTAGCTGTTTAGTTTACTGTAAATAATTTGTCTAATCATTCCTAGCCATTTTGCGCCAGCTGTTCTGTTTACTGTAAGTATGTTCTAAGATTATTACTCATGTTAGTCAGCTGTTAGTCAACTGTCCTGTTTTTTTGTAAGCACTCTGTAAGAATATTACTATCGCCGGTCAGCTCCAGCCGCCCTGTTTATCGCTGTTTGTAAGATTATTGCTGTTGCTGGCTGTTCTGTTCACTGTAAGAAATTTAAAGGTGTATTAGTGCTGCTAGGCGTTTAACGCGAGCTGTTCTGTTCATCGTCTGCAGTCGAGGAGATGACAAGGACCAGGAGGCTCCGGTGATGTCAGACAGACGAAATGTTGGATGACAAAAAAGAAACACTGCACAGACGTTACACAAACTCCGCCATTACCTCAACCCTTCCACAGACAATTAAACAAGCTGCTGGAGATCTCACTCACTCACTCACTCACACACACACACACACACACACACATTTCCATTTCCAGCTGTTGATGATGAGTCATTAACTCAGTGAAATGTAAAACTCTACACTAAGGTCAACACACACACACACGCACACACACAGCCTGTGTGCTTCATTTAACACCAAATCTCAAAACTAGCCTTCAAAATTATCAAGTATAAACTACAGCTCATATTTTTGTCTCTCTTTTCTCCCCAACACACACACACACACACACACACACACATTCTTTGTAAGAATTTGTAATCAGAGCGCACTGCAAGCATTTGGTTCAGACATGAGTGAAGTACACAAATACTGTACTTTAGTAAAGGTAAAATATTACTCAAGTAAAAGAAGAAGTTCTCAATTTACATTTGTAGAACTCAATTTCGTGAAAGTACAAAAGTCCTCGCATATTAGCAAATACTTAATTACAGTATCAAAAGTACTCAGCTTGTATTAGCATAGAGTAGCTTTAAATCTTAGTGAAATAGTCTCTTTCACTCTTTTTCTACATGATCAGGCATTTCACAGAAAAGGGAAGGAGAATCACGCAATTATTCATAGCAGCCCGCAGGTGGCGATATTTCCGCTGCACATTCCACACACCACACTGGTTACGTAACACGGAAATGTAGTGATGTAGAAAGTACAGATATTTCTTGTAGAATGTTGTTGAGTCAAAATAAAAAGTTATACCACTAATAAAACTGCTCAACTAAAAGAAAGATATACTTAAATAATGAGTACATTTGCATACGCTTGGTACATAAGTTTGTTTTTTGTTAAACTGTACTTCCTGAAAGATCTATTTATCTTAGCTATAATATATTTTTTATTTTGAGTTAATAATGATGATTTAGCTAAAACTAAAACGTTAATATCTAACACATTATAACTGCATCAGTTTCTACTGAATCCTGACAAATAATGCTAATTTATTCAGCTGTGATTAAAAATACAGGAAAACGTTTATAATTAGCACTATTAGCTTAGCTTTATTTGAACTACTGCTTATCGAATTGCACTGTTTGATGTAGAAATGTCTAGCCGATGCAGCTCGAGGTTGTCTTTCATGCTGATTCTGTTGCCTTGGTTTTGTTCGCTCACTTCTAATTGTCAGCATGATTAAGGGAATGTCTTTTCTTAGTGGCGGCTTTCCTCTGGGACTTTCCTCTCTCGGTAAAAAATGCCAATGTATCGACACGTGTAAAGAAAACTCTGGAGACACTCCAGCAGAGGAATGTATTTGTTTTCTCTCTCGCACCCGGGAACGTTTCCCTCCACCGAGCATGAATAATAAATGTCTCGCCAATACAAACTGTTGCGTCAGATGATGGAGCGATTTGCCAGTTAGTCGACCTCATCTGCGTCCACACGAGTCCACCGCTGTGAGATATCTGAGACACTGTTTCCTCTGAGGGCACGGGTTGAAAATGCTAACCTCGCAGAATTAGCCGGCTGGATTATGCAGGCCCGTCTTTGACGGAGGCCTGGCGAGCAAGTGCGGCTCTCGTGTTTGATTTGGAAATGTTGAGGATACGTTGTGAAGGTATGAATTAAAAGACTGTATAAAGTGCAGACACCAAAAGAAAAAAAAAAAACATGATTGTGGGATTCTTGGTTAAAGCTAGCATGGAGTACCTAAAGGAACCAACTGACGTCACGTTCTACCGTAAGCTCGAGTTGCATTTGATATCAGAGTGGTCAATAATTCTTTGTAATTGTTTCACATTTTTCACTACTGAGCATGTACTCAGAACACTGCTCCATCTTTTATTCCTCTTATACCACAATAATATTGTATGGAGCCCTGAAGGGACATGGGAAACAGAAAACAAACGAGTTCCCTTTTTAACAAAAACTTTGTAAAAATATCTCCATTTCATCACGGACTTATTTTCCTACAGCACCACCACCACCACCACAGGGAGCTTCTTTATTCTTCACAGGGTGAAGTTCAGATTTTTTTTATACACTTCCATAATTAGCTCTCGAGTCACGCTCGATGGCTGGACGTCAGCCGTATATATCAGGAAGTGTGAACGGACAGCTTTTTATTTTTTTTTGGCAACCTGCTGCTTCATACCAACCATACAGTTAATCATTTTTCTGGCACTCATTTGGAAGAATTGAAAGAATGCCAGGTCAAGCAGTATGTGATTAGAGGCAGCGAGTGTGTCTGAACGGGGTCGTTGAAGCTGATCGTGGCTAACATTCCTCAGTTCGCTAACTGCGTTCATGATTAATGTGAAAGATTCAAGAGATTTCTCATATCTCGGTGCCGACGTAGGTCTAATCCAGATAATTGGTGTTTTTTAATCTTGTCGTTCAGCCAAATACAGGCAACACACAATCATATACACACATGGTTAGAGGCTATTTCTGTCTATCTCACCCATACCCCCACACACACACACATACACGTCTTTCAGTACAAATTGTCATCCTTTGAAACTGAGTAAGGGTAAGTTGCCATAATAGAACAAGGTGAACAACCTCTCTCTCTCTCTCTCTCTCTCACACACACACACACATCTCATCATTATCACTAATTCTCCTGGCTCCTTTCCCTGTGTAACGCTCTGTCAATGGCGGTAATAGAAACTGACTCGCACACCTCGCTTAGCTGCCAGTCCAGCTCCTTCAACACTCACTGACTGCTTCCATAGTAAAAAAAAAAAAAAGAAGAAGAAAAAGAAAAAGCCCCAACAAAGGAGCCAGGATGGGGTTCGGAAACTCTCTGCTTGGAAATGTGTTGAAGATTTTAATCGACTTTTCTTTTAACAGGTTGAGAATCTGAATAGAGAAAATGTTCAGCGCTGAAATGTACATATTTCCTTAACGCTTGTGAAAAAAATTAATCGACTTTTAATTCCAAATTGAGGAGGTGAATCAATCATGTAGAAGCTGCTGAAGTGAACCAAAGGACTGAGCTGTAGAGCTGCAGGAACGTAATGTTTTTAAGACGTGCATGAACAGCAATGCCAAATAATGGCAAATGCAATAGTCTCTCTAAATCTTTGTATAAGTATTGAATCAATTATTGATAGCATTGACTGAAATGTTGACTTTTATACACACTTCTACTGAGCAGTAAATCAAAAGTTTCTGCGAGGACATTTTTACCCAACACATCCGTATCCATCACCCCCCCGACAAGTGACTTTTCCCCCTTTTATGCTCAACATGAAACCAAACCAATATTACTTAAGAATCAAACTCACTGGTGTGACTCACTGACTCACTGGTGTGACTCAAACAATCCTAATAAACTCATTAAATGCATGTTTGTGCCTTTTCTTCGTTCCTTTCAAGTGAAAATAGTCCGCTTCTTAGTTTAGTCAAATAAGGAGCCAGGTTCACAGGAGCCTCATCTTTACGTTCTATTTCCCTTCTGTCCCAATTCCTGACTTCCGCTGAGATCCCGCTTGGAAACTGATCAAAGGCTGACATGTCGAGGGAGATATCAATTGTTTAAGTTCTCTCTTGCAGATGTCAAGATGAGTTGATTAATAAGATATGCTTGGCTTTTTAGATCATATAAAGAAAACCCTCTGAACCTCCTTTTATGGTCATTGTGTTGGTTTTGAGTTTGTTGTCATTGTGTTGGTTTTGAGTTTGTTGTCATTGTGTTGGTTTTTCATGTTGTGTTTTTGTGCTCGTAGTATTTATTGTTATTTATAGTTTTTGGGTTTTGTATTTATTGTTGTATTGGTTTTGATGTGTTTTGGGTTTGTTATTGTGTTGCAAGATCGGTTTTGTGTTTTTGGCTTTGCTGTCATTGTGCTAGTTTTGTTGTTATGTTTGTGGTATATCATGTTGTTAGTATAATGTTTCATTGATTTTGTTCTGAGGTATATTGTTGTGTTGCGGGTTGTTGATCTTGTTGTCATGTTTTTGGTTTTGTTGTTATTGTGTTGGCTTTCAATTTTTTTTAACATTGCCATCATATCTATAGTTTTAGGCAACCTTCAATTATCAATTATTCCCCAAATAACATAATCGTGACAGAATCCTTGGCACCCAAGACTTACCCATGCCCACAGGGGCCAAAGATCCAGCCCATCTGGTTTAATCCCTCAGAAAAGCCAATGTAGGACAAATTGATGATGAAACAATGCTGGCCATGATAGAAAGGCACCAGGACACTCAATGCACCACAGCCTACTGCACACACGGTCCAGCAGGCAAAGAGCCCAAGGCCTCTGAGCTGACCTCTAAACAGCCCAGATCCCAACCTGATCAAGCCACATGACTTCCACTGGACAAACAAGCCTGATCAACAGGGGCCCCACCCTACAACCCACAGAACAAAATGTTAAACACCTGGTGTTAAACACCACAACACCCCCTGCCCCCACCCCCCCAGAGGCATTGTGGAGCCATGGCGTGAGGGGCCAGAGCTGCCCAGGAGGCACAAGAAGAACCCTAACCCTATGTTGTTTTAATGTTAATAGTTTAAAGCTACAGCACATAAGTGCATACATATTTGTCTATGATAAAAACACACACCGCATTTGAATAATGCTTAATGTATTTTTTTATTTTAAGAAGGCACTGATTCTGCAGGTGTAAAGGAAGAAAAAAAGCTGTTAGTAAGAAATAACCTGTGCATCGCGCTGTGATGTCGGTTAGACCCAAGACTTGTCTGGTGTGTGACACAGCCTCTAGCTCGGTGTGTGTGGTAGCCTCTAGCTCGGTATGTGACCTCCATTGTGTGGGCTGTGATTGAAAAAGCTGATTATCAGAGAGTCAAGTTGCTAAACTTTGACCTCACGCTATCTGATGGCTTCTTCACTGCTACAGGGGCTTTTAAAGTTTTAATGCCTCTGATTTATAGTGGCTTTGGTCGAGTTTGATAAAAAACTTCCTGCCTGGTGTAGAGCTTACACGACTTTAGAGATTCTAACCTGCCACAAGATCTTCATTATTAAGGTCCACAAAGTTCTGCTTTAGGTCCAAAAGTGTTATACGTACATTCTAACTTAATAAAGAGTATATTTTTAAAAAGGATATATATATATATATATATATATA
>JAQQZS010000013.1:1911863-1928845 GCA_030068045.1 Platyallabes tihoni | reverse complement strand
ACACACACTCACACACACACATATATATATATATATATATATATATATATATATCATGCTGTGGTTACAATACTGATGTTCAGCAAAGTACACTTAAGTCTTGTGCTGAGGGTAAACATTAGAAATGTCTCTATAGAAGGAGAAGACTCTTCTCAGGATGTCAGTGTTACTCTAAGGTGGACCACACACACCATACTGTAAGGAATCAAGCAACAAACTATAACACCTGATATTCTGTTGACTTTTCTGTTTTGTTGTTTGTTGAATTTGTTGTCACGGAATTAATTGTGATGTGAGTTGTTGATTTTGAGAGTATGTTTTTGGCATTGCTGCCATCATGCTTGTTTGTTTGTTTGTAGTTTTGCCAATTTGGGGGTTTGCTGTCATCCTGTTTTGTGTTATGGTTTTCAGTTTGGTATTGATGGTTTTATTGCTTTGTAGCACCTGTAATTTGATATAGTATTGTCGGTTTTGTTGTTTGGTTAGTGTTCGCAGTCATTCTGTTTATTTTGTAATTTTTGTGAGTTTGTTGTCATTGTATTTGTTTTGTTGCTGTGTTGATACATTGTTTTTATTGTTGCGTTGATTATTTGATGTCTTCTTGTTGGATTTGTTGTCAAGTTTTGGCTTTAAAGTCATACTGTTTGATTCATTTCAGATTGAAATTTGTAGTCATTTTATTGGGTTTGTTGTGTTTTGTTCTAATGTTTTTTTGTGTTGTGGTGTTGCATATTCGTCATATTTTTTGGTTTGTTGTCATTCTATTTGTTTTGATGTGTTTTTTGGGTTTGTTTTGGTTTGTTTTTGGTTGAATTGGATTTTATGTCATGTACTTGGGTTTGTTGTCAGTCTGTTTTGATATGTCTTTGGTTTTGTTATTGCATTCTTAGTTTGAGGTTGTTCTCTTGGTTTTGATGGCTTGTTTTTGCTCACTTGATGTTGTCTTGTTGGATTTGATGTCAAGTTTGTTGTCATTTTAATGTTGGCCTTTTGTTTGATTTTTTGATGTTCTTGTTGCATTGCTAGTTTGAGGTCATTCTCTTTGTTTTGTTCTTATTGTGTTCTTTTTTTTATTTTGTAATGTTTTTATTGTGTATGTTGTGATACACAAGACGCAAAGCTTGATCTATGCTGAGACTCAGGACTCATCTTTGGATGCATCTAGCTATCCTTTACAACTCACATTCCAGTCTCAAATCAATAAAACAAAATTTCATTAATTTATTACAAAAAAAGCATTAGTAACTGTTATATAAAACGGTTATTGAAAGAGATTGTTTTAAAATCATTTTTCATAACATCCTCCTTACTGCTTTCCACTGTTTCTCCGGTTCCATTGGAGAATATGGCTGCACATGAAGATCACTGAAGATTGATGGAACCTTGGTTGAAAAATAAAATTTGTGTAGAACTGATGGAATGAACCAGTTCCTGGTAGCGGATACAGAGTTCTGGACCTGACACTAATCCGGCTCCCTGTAGGCTTGAGATAATAAACTGATGAACTCAGTCCGATTTCCTGGAGCGAAGAAAATGGCCACACTGGGAACAGAGCTGAGTACTATAAACATGTTGTGAGAGCAGGAGTTATTGAAGATGGGCTGTTCTCCAGTCGAGGAGAAAATGAAGACAGCTGCAATCGACCAGGAAAAGCAAATGTCAAAGCATATCAAAATCCAGACATCTTCTTTTCCTTCTGCTCTCGAGAATGCCATTATTTAAGTCAAAATGTTTGTTGCCATTCTTTAAGACAAAACCTCACAATTATTGATTATAAACCACTAATTGAAGATGGATGCCACATCAGCCTAGTGAGTTAGCAATGGGAATCAACCCTGATTTTGATGAGATCATGAATGGTACAGAACAAGAACAATGATCTTCACAGGAGCCACTTGTGATGTAAGGTTGATATAAGAACCTTTCATTTTCGGTGGTCATTTGAGAGCTTGCGGAAAGGAACTCATTGTCTTTAACATCAACCCCTCCATCACCAAGACAACCTCATGCTAATCATTTGGGATCTTGAGAAACCTGGAGGAACCTACAGGGGAATGATTCTGTAGAAAGATACCTTCACACACACACACACACACACACACACACACAGACTCACAACCACACTGTGCCACATCTCCATTCTCATCTCATGTGAAATAAAAAAGATTTGACTGAATAATTAATGTGTGATGTGCTCGTGAATGTCGATCAAGTTCAATCCAATCACTATGAATATAATTAACTCAAATTGCATGAATATTGAATTTGGGAAGCTAATGCTGTTAAATAATCAAGTTTAAACATACGTTCTGAAAATGAATGATCAAAATGTACTCAAAGGTCTGTTATTTAGAGCGATCCTATGTTTAATTTCCAACAATTCATTCATTCATTCATCTTCTATACCGCTTTATCCTGTGATCAGGGTCGCGGGGGGCCTGGAGCCTATCCCAGGAGGCTTTCGGGCACAAGCCATTTCCAACAATACCTTAAATAATTTATTCTTATGTTATTTTAGTTATGGATAAAGTTTAAAGACTGTGGACATAAAATTGACAATGATTGTCATGGTGATTTCTGTAATTTAGTTTTTTTTTTTTATTTGAGGAATGTGACAAAAATTTGATTTTCATGGAAAAAAAATTCATGTAAAAATGAATGACCAATAATTTATTTTATTTCCATAAAATAAAATGTTTTAGTAATCTTAAAACCTTAAAATCAATATTAACGGTAAAAAAGTATCATGGTTTATTTTTAGTAATTTAGCATTCATTAATATTTATGGGGAAAAAAACATTAACAAACCTAATTAGGAGTGACTGATGTGCTATATATTAAACAAAATCATTTTCACAATACTGTGGACAAAAAAGTCCTAATTGTGGCCATGGTAATTTCTTAAGGAATCTGACTAAAACAAGGTTTTCATGAAAATCAAGACTGTGAGGTTGTCGAAATTAGATTTGCACATGTTAAATAAGATACAATTACACACTTAAAATATCATTAAAAGTCTGGATAGAAAAATATTTTAAAAGGATGAATTTATTGTTTTGTTTTGTGTACTGTATATGGGCTAGGCTGAGGAGGGGATGGTTGGTGCAAGGGGAGCTCAGCTTTTCTTAAACACAAGCAGCGGGAACTTCAAGAAAAAAAAAGGTGGGGAACCACCGGCATGGGGTGCACAGATACACAGTACCTACAATACCCAGGACCTACGGCATAGACTTAATGCCAAAGCATAAATTAGGCTTAAACCTGCGTTGCCAATTTGTACCCAGAAATAATGGTTGTCTCTAGATGTCTATAGAACTTAACTTAAATCGATAACTTAGATTTAGATTTTCTAGAGTTTCGGCACAATTGAAGCGCCACATCCACGTTGGTGTAACTGGGATATGACCAAAGGGGAAGTCAGAATCCCATTTACAATCTATTTTCCCATTCCAGATCAGCTATGGTTATTGGCAGAGGCAAGTGGGTGGGACTGGGTGATCCAATGATGCGCGATCAATTACTTATTACATTGGTTAGCCCTGAAGAAACATTTGAAACTGTCAGGATCTCTTGCAGTAAATTCAAGCAGACTAGCTACTGCAGCTTAAATTAACCTATGTTAAATTTTTATGTTTAAACATTGTATTTGAACCATATCTTGTGGTGTCGTCAAAAAAACAATTTAAATGATGTAAAAATTTACAACACTGTCTGGGAAAACAGTGATACTCAAAACATATACTGTACTGTAGTCATTGGTGTGACATGAGGTGAATACAATGTTGCTGTGTAAACACAATGTGCACTCTGTAATTTTCCTGACATCTCTTCTGCTGTTACGGTTAAGTGCCTTGATCTTGGGCTCAGTGGTGCTACAGCAGGAGGGTGACACCCATTCTGCTACAGGTTAACTCCATGCACCAGTCAAACCCCTGTCTGATGTGAAGCTTAAATCCGTGGGTGGAAGGATGAGATATATTCTAAGTAGCACATTTGTATGTGGTTAGTTCGCAAAGCACCTGGTTAAGATCGAAACCGGAATGTGCATACTGTATATCCAGGGTTTGTGGGAAAAGCTGATGCTTGTCTGTTTTAGTTTATAAGAGGAGAGATGGAAGGAAAGGTGGAGCTTCCAAGGGAACTTATAATATCAAAGAGTGTGAAGTTCCTGCGCAAAATACAGTGACTAGAAAAATGGTTGCCTAAATGGCCTACAGAAGCTCATTTAGCTGAGCTTGTTTGTGCATCAGAGCATAATGATTTTCTGGAATCTGAAAACAAAAACCAGATGGTGAATGTGCTAACAGCTTCAGATGTTCACTCAAGAAGAACTCCAAAGTTGCACACGTTCTTCAAGTGTTTTTATCCACATTTGACTCAGGGTGAAAGGAACCATTATGATGGTTCGTGGAGGCATATTAGATCATTCTGTACAATCTGGAGCAATATACTGCTATAATATACTGCTATAAAAATGTGTGAGGGGGTAGAAGAAACGAAAGGTTCAACTGATGTACTGTCTGGAAAAATAACTTGAGGTCGAGCACTGAACAGATTGTAAAACTGCGGTATCATTACAACCTGAAGCTTTCTCATTAGAATTATTTTTCTTACCAACATCTCCATCTGTGCTTCATACAAAGATGTTGACAAGAAACAGAATAAAATCTCAGACATGTGGTTGTTTGTATGTTTAACTTGACAGTCTCCCTTATGTCCCATGTAAATGATAAAATTATCAGTTATAATTAGTATGAATAAATGGTCCCCTGTAGTGATTTCCTCAGTAAAAGGGTTGATGCTGAAGAAACATAGCAGAATGAAGAACATAATGGCCCTGTCTTTGACAAGTATTATTAATATGTAATCATTTTTATGCTACAAATCAAATAATTTCAAATGATAATGAAAATGATGCTCTGAATTTGACTTCAGAATTTACTCTGGCCTCGACCTGATTCTGGAAACACTAGGAAATTGTGATTATGGGGTTAACTCGGACACTAGATCTTGAGACTGTGTGTAGGGGTTCTTGGAATTGGTCACTAAAGCTAGGGACTCTGGATTCAACTCAAACTTCAGAGGTCACTATGCTAGACTACACTCAGTCTCCTGTGCTAGGAAAAGGGATTCACAACACCAACAATGGCAAACTTCAACTATGAGCAGTTCTCTTGGCTTTATCATTACTAGAAAGCATTGAGCCGCACTTTGCATATTGAGTCCATTATTTTTTAAGATGGCGGTCAGAAACTTTCAGTTGGTCATGATAATCACTCCCCTGCCCCTGACATAAACGGTTGTTCCAGCCCAGCAAAGTGTTGGTGCCATCAGGGAACAATTTTTTTTTTCTGTCTGAAGCCTGTGCTTTGGCTGTCTGAAAACAAAGAACTGTTTTGAAATTGGGCATTGGCTCCAAACTCCTGTGGCCTTAACTTAAACAAGAATACTCTGAATTGAAATGATAAAACTCTAGTCGTAGGGCCTCTGGACTCAACACTAATACTACAGATGTGGATTCTGAATTCGACCTTGGCTTAAGACCTAAGGAGTGTGGACACTGCACATCCAGTAGAAGCACTTTACTTAACGGACTATGTTTGACACTGAAAATAGGTATACATAGCTTGGTCTCAGGACTAAATTCTGGATTTTATTCAGAATCTACAATAAGGATTGTTAATTAAACTTGAATTCCAGAGCTAGGGGCCTCAAATTGGAATTAGAGTTTGTAAGGAAATCTGAACCTGATTTGGGCACTACAGAACCGTTTTTAGACTTTAGAGCTACAGTAGGGATAGGGTTTCTATATTTGACTATAT
This sequence comes from Platyallabes tihoni, assembly GCA_030068045.1. NCBI lineage: Eukaryota > Metazoa > Chordata > Actinopteri > Siluriformes > Clariidae > Platyallabes > Platyallabes tihoni. The sequence goes on along the minus strand of JAQQZS010000013.1, from coordinate 1,923,023 downwards.
TTGAGAGTTGGAGTCTCTGGACTGAGCTAGGCACTGCTACACTGCAAATAGTGACACTGCCATTGCTAATTGGACACTGGATAGTGACTCTGACTTTGACTGAGACTTTAAAGTTCATTGTAACTCACTTGTGTATAGGGGATTCTGGACTTGGGCGATAATATTCCTCAAAGTGTTTCTGTTCTTCCTCAGAATGATATGTGTGCAATGTCCATCACTCCCATTACTTTGTTTCGCATTTGCATACAAAGAGCTAAGGACTCTGGACTTGCCTTGGGGTTATAGTGGACCCGAAATTAGAGATTCAGCTGTAGGAAAACCAGCTCGAAAACACATCTGGCTCCACCTCCATTCTGTAATTGATTGTTTCTCATTGGAGATGAATGACTTTAGGCGGCTTTGTCGCTCAATGCATTATAACATTCAATTAGCGATAAGATTCATTCGCATTGAGCAACATTGCCAATTCTGCATGACAATACAAATGGAAACTACCACTGTTGTAAAAGACGGAAAATACACTGGATATGCACACAATAAGACCATTTTGTCCCTTGGTTTCTCTACAATATATTTCCTACAATATGTGTCGAGTTATCGGATCAGCTCGAACATTCGGGTGACAAAAAGCCATTCTGATGTGGTACAGAGAGAAGAACAGTAGCGCTACAAACACTGAATTATGCATTCACACAGAATGTATGTCTGTGTGTGTGTGTGTGTGTGTGTGTGCATGTGTGTGTGTGTTATCAGCAGAAGGCAGCTGGGACATCAATGCAACTATAAAGCTCAAGGCTGTGGTGCCCAGTGTGTGAGTGTGTGTGTGGGGGCACTTAAGCATCAGCAGAAAGTTCAGATTGTGTAACAAGTAGGATGGAAGAACATGCTGTGTGTGTGTGTGTGTGTGTGTGTTTGTTTTGGTTCTTTAGTGGGCAAAAGCAACAGAACAGATGAGCTGCCACATACAGTAGGAGGCAAGTGTGTGTGTGTGTGTGTGTGTGGGTGGGTGTGTGTGTGTGTACAATAATGCACACTTGGTTTTCCTCCAGGTCAGTACAGATGGACTGGAGCTTCAGGAGGCCGTCACCCTCACCGTTCCTCACAGGGAGCTGGAACCATAACGACTAAAATGGACCAATCAGGAGAAAGAGTTCAGGACATTAACCAATCAGAAGTCTCTGGTCTGGACAGGAGGGTGTATCATTAAACCCAGGTGCACTGCTCACTGCTACAGCTGTCACCTTCGATCATATGAAACATACATTGATGCTGTCTTTCCCAGAAGTAGCATTAGCAAGACCAACAACAACAACAACAACAATAATAATAATAAAATTCTTTCCGTGTGTGTGTGTGTGTGTGTGTGTCCATTCTTAAAAGGAGTCAAAATAACTACAACATTTTATACCCTTTGATTTAGTCAGAATGTATCGTATTTTATCTCCTCTAACACTGTCAGCTTGAATCAAGGTAAAAACAGTGACCTTGAAAACAGAGAGAGAGATTAAAATTGAACAGTCCTGCTACCTTGGTTGTGATTGAAGGTTTATTTGTTTCTTTAGATCCTTTTACGAAAATGCATTTGTACTGTTTGAGTGGAGCAACTGATTGCTTTTGGGACACACACACACACGCACACACACAGCTTTTACCCATTTTATGTTGACTTTAGTTGCCAAGTTAAAAGTCTATTTTTTCACTTTCACTTTTCCTCCTTGATGTTTTCTCTTTTATCTCCCTCTATATTTTACCTTCCTCTCTCTCTTTCTCTCTCTTTTTCTCTCTCTCTCTCTTGGTCTCTCCTTGTCTCCTTTTGTCTCTTTGACCCAGCCAGCTACCAACAGAGACAAGCTCATAGTGATGTCCCTCTCCCCTTAACACACATAAACATACACACTCACAAATACACACAGTTTCCTGTAGGACAGTACTTCTGGGGACCGCAAAACTCATTAATGACTCACAAGGTCTTTCACGGACATTTTCTTTCCCAAATGCTTACATTTCTTCTTCTTCTTTATGATTATCATTATATCATCATACTGTAGGTGTCGTTGTTATTGTTCCACAATTGTCAGCAAGAACGTCGACATTATGAAAAGTGAAAGAGAAAAAGACCATATTAAGAACGGATTAGCTAAATTTGAATAAGTATGAGCTGATCTTCTTACAAAAAAAAAAAAAATGCCTTTGAAATATAAACTCCAGGCTGAATTAATGTGCACTAGCAAGGGATTTTGCCTAATTAGTTATAAGCAGAGCTAACATGCCTGAACCCCCCCAACCCCCACCTCCACACTATTATATGAGAAGTACAATAACGGAGTCAATATAAGTAGTGTTAACGTCTGAATCAAATATTTACTCCTAAAATAATTTGAAAAGCTAATTAGTTTTTCTCTTTTGAAATATATTTTCGTGCTCTTGCACTCAGACGCCCCGACGTGACTGTAAAGTCAAACTCGCGCGCTCGCATAATTTATGGCTGCATCGCTGCAGGATCACAGTGTTTTCACTCTTTCCAGACTTTTCATGGCCTCTCTGTCTCTGTACCCATAATTCCAGACTCCCCAAGAGACTCCGCATGCTGCCACTCCTTTTCCTCACTTAGATTTAAATGCTTCTCAGGTCGTCCTTTTCTTTTACTTCATTTATCCATTTTACTTTATTATGCCAAAATACCTGTTTTTGCTTTTATTCTGTACACGTTATGTCTCTATTCATGGATTTCTTTCTTTCTTTCTTTCTTTCTTTATCCCTTTTTCTTTCCTCTGTCATTCCATCACCATTAAAGTCTAGATTTTTATTACTTACTTAATTAATTTACTTATTTATCATTCTTTCGTTCTTGTCTATTTCCTCTTTTGTTTTTATGATCTTAGTTATGTGAGTTATTGCCATGCCCAAACTGATTTGATTTTTTCTGTCTTTCTTTTCTGTTTTAATCCCACAATTAAAGATTTCTTTCAAATATCCATCCATATTTCCTTTGCTTTTTCTTATTTTCTTTCTTTCTTTCTTTCTTTCTTTCTTTCTTTTTTTGGTCAAACTTTCATTAATCTTCCTTTTTTTATTCAATTTAAATATTTTTATTTCTTTCATTCTTTCTTTCAAAATTCCTCAAAAAAATGGGTTCTTTTTTTTGCTTAGTATATCCTTTCATTTTTATTACTTTCCTTGTGTCTTGAATTTTATACCTTTCTGCAGCTTTCTTTTTTCATTCTTTCTTTTTGTCTATCCCTTTATCCTTCTTTCTTTCATTTTCTGTCATTCCATCTTAGTTATTTAGGTTTTTCAACCCTTCTCTGTGTCTGTCATTTTTATTCTTTCTTTTCCTTTTTGATTTGTCTTCCATGCTTCATTTGTTTCTTCATATTTCCTTCTTAACCACATTTTTCATTCTTTCTTTTTTGGTATATTCTTTCTTTGTTTCCCTTTTTGCCAACCCATCTTATTTGTTATTTTATTTGATACTACTGTATATCACTACATTGAATCTGTTTCTCATTCAAGAGTACAAATAAATGTTTTTAATTTATATTTTATATTATATTTTATATATTATATTTATATTTTTCATCCCTTTTTCCCTCTCATTTGTTATTGCTTACAGTAAATTGCATCAATGGGCAATTTATATAAAACACAGATTAATACATCTGTACACATTTAACATTAACAACTCGATGGCACGATGGCTGAATAGTTAATACTGTTGCCTTCACCTCCAGGAATCTTGCATCTGTTCTGCCCGTGAGTGTGTGTGTGTGTGTGTGTGTGTGTGTGTATGCGTATGTGTGTGGAATTTGCATGTTCTCCCTGTGCTTGGTGAGTTTCCCCCAGGCACTCTGGTTTCCTTCCGCAGTACAAAGATGTGCTCTGTAGGTTGATTAAAGTTGGCACCCCATCCCAGGTGTACCCTGCTTTTTAGCTCCCTGGGGCAGGCTCCACCCCTCTGTAACTCTGCAGAGGATCTGCAAATGAATAAGAGTGTCACATTTCCTTCACTTAATTGGTAACACATTGGTGGCACACAAATGCACACACACTGTTCTCACTAATGACCAACACCTGACATCCTCCATTAGTACACTTGTGTCTTATTATCTCTTCTGCTTTCAGGCTAGGAGAGCGCATGATTTTAGACGTAAGTTGTTAAAAAATGCTGAATGCTGGCGCAGAAATAAAATTCATGATTTATATCATATTTATGAGACAGAATTTCAACACGCTGCCCATCAGTCAGTGTTAATAACAGGTGCGGACGCTAATAATTCGACCTTTTATTACCTTTTCCTTTTGGCCATAGACTCAATTAAATGCCGATTACACTTCAACGTCTAAAACACTGAAGCCATTATGGTCTAGGTACAAGTTTTCAGACCATAACGAATCCGAGCGCCGGCAAAACGACATTTCAATATTTATGACGTTTTGCTAATGTCTGAAGGCGGTGTATTGGGCATAATGAGTGTTTTGCTTGTTTGCACGAAGCCCGAGGTGTGAACCGAGCTATTACTGCCAGCTAATGGACCATTTCAATACTTTACTAATACATCACGATTTCAAAAACTAGTTTGTAGGAAATTACAGATGGAGAAAGCATGTGGATGAAATTAGGTAAGGAAATTAACATGTGTGTGAGTTTGTGTGCTGCTGAGTGTGTGTCTGGTTCTCAATACATCGAAAAACGTTCTGGTACAATAATTCTTGATCTTTTTAACTAAAAGCTTGTTCAAATGTGAAATAAGGAAATAAATAAATGTAAAAAAAAAAACACTTCGGTAATGTAATCGAATGTAGCAATATATATATATATATATATATATATTGAATGGAAAGTTAGGTTCAACATAGCTTGGTAAGCCTGTTTTCTATCATCAGCCTCATTAGATAAGATAGTCATTTGCTAATTACATTTCATATTTCAATATTTTATCGTTACGATGCTGGTGAAAGAGTAAAAATTCACAAACTGCTAGTAATCTTGTTTGCAAAACATGTGTCCACAAAGCTAGCTAGGATTTCTAAGGGTTAGTAGTAAATGTTTGCTTTTACTTACCTACAGTAGCTCAGAGTGTTATCTGCTATCAAAAACAACATTATCCACTCCTTATTAATTTCATTTCAGCAAAGCTAATGAAACTATGTTATTTAACCAGCCAGCTCAAGGTGTTATCTGGTGGCCGAAAATCATGTCCCAGAATTAAGTGCGAGAGTTTTTTTGTGAATTGAAGCATAGCTGTAGCTACCATCTTAAATAAAGTCTTATCTTCCACCTACCTAGCTGACATTTGTGAATGAACCTAGCGAACTGTAGTTGGAAATAAATATTTCAATGTCAACCTACTGTAACTAAGCTACACAGTAAGAGTGTGTTATGCTAGAAAATATACAGCATCTAGTCAAAGTTGTGTACAATTCAGATACTGCGAACACTAAGAGTGTAGCTACAGTAGCTACACAGTTTAGTACAACAAAAGGATAACACCTTTTTTGCTAAGAGTATTTATTTTAGTAAAATTAGTGCATCCAGGTAGTTACAGAAGATGAATGAACTTTTGTACTAGCTAATAAAATAAGAAAACTAGTTAAAATTCCTGCCTTTTTCTCTCTGAAATGAAAACCTCACAAGAAAATCCATAGTAAAGAGTTTTTTTTTTTTTTAACACACATGTACACCCAGTGCGGTAATGTAATTCAATTAAAGCTCTTGCTTTCATCTTGCTGCTACCTCAGGGCCATGCTGTATCACACTCAGGATAGCCTTTTTATGCTAAGAGTCTGAAAAGGTGCATACACTCGCAACCTGAACATCTGCTGATCCTCCTCGCTGACTACACACTATGAACAAAACAAGCTTTTTCATTGCATTCAATTTACAAACAGAAAAGCACCTGCACATCCTTGGACCACCTCTTTAACTGCATTTCTCCATTTTATTTTAAACAGACACACACACAGACCAAGAAAACCATCTGTTGAGGGTTTCTGCACATCTGGAGCTGAGCACAGCTGTCATTCTATATAAAAACCACGACAAAGTAGTTGCAATTTAAAATTTTATTATGAATGGTGTTTACTTAAGACTATGACAAGACACATTTGGTAAATTTAAGAAATGTTATTTGGGAGAATCTAAACTAAACTTACCAAACATGTTTTTGAGACTGGGGCGAACCTGAACATACATAAAAGACTCAGGAACTCATCTCAGCAGTATGCAATCAAAGTTACGAGGTTTAATTCTGCCTCTCATCTTGCCAGTAAACATTTTGCAGATTAAACGTGTCCAACCTATATCAATTCCTGAGATGCCGTTCAGGACCTCCCAAAGATGTATACATTATGTTGAGAATTAGATCAATATATGTTTTAAATATTGACTGATGTAGTAAAAGCTGGGTCCTTAACCAACTACTTAAGTTTGGAACTGTGGTCACTTCAAAAGACATCTAGATTCAAACCAAAACTGGTCAATTCACTAGATTTAACCATGCTACTGACATCTAGTGTTTATTGGGTTAATTCACAACCCCAGTCTTTTAATCATTAAATTTCATGATTGACTTTTTTGACTTTTTTTTTTTAACTATGCTTCACCATATTTGGTTAAGACGTGTGCACATATGCATGTTTTATGCATGTTTCTACATATAGATTGTAAGAAATTAAACATGTGTTTCTATGTTTTAACATATACTGTAGAATGTGTTTTCCTTTCAGTGGCACAGTGGTGTAGTGGTTAGCACTGTTGCCTTGCACCTCTGTGAAGGTTCTGGGTTCGATTCCCATCATTGTGTGCATTGAGTTTGCATGTTCTCCCCGTGCTTGGTGGGTTTCCTCCTGTAGATTAGGCTAATTGGCGTTCGCAAATTGCCCATAGTGTGTGAATGAGTGAGTGTATTTGTGTGTGCCCTGCAATGGATCGGCACCCTGTTCAGGGTGTACCCCGCCTCATGCCCTAAGTCTCCTGGGATAGGCTCCAGGGCCCGTATTCACAAAGATTCTTAAGCCTAAAAGTTGGTCCTAGTAAGAAAATTCTTAGAATTTCCCCTTAAATTTAGGACTAAATCTTAGTAAAGATAAAATTGATTCATGAAACATCTTATCCCTAAAAACAGCTCCTAAGGTAAAAATTGTTAAGAGTTGAGAGAGGACAAATAGCAGAGGACAAAATGGCAGAAAGAAATATTCTCCAAACACTGAACGTAAAGCTAAACGTAAACACTGATCTTCTGTCCAATTTGGTTTTCTTGTTCCTTTACTTCCTTCCATCTCTCTGGGATTGTTGGCTACATACCATCCAAAAGTGCCACTTAAGTAGACTGTCCTCCAATCATCTAAATTGGTCAAAGGTCAAAAAGCCATTTTCTCCCACCTATCTAAAATGGATTACAAATAATAAAATCAGTATGATAAATAAAGGTAAGAACTTAAATATAGTAACTACTAAGTGGAAATTGGTTGATTCAAAAGTAGACACATTTTCAACATTTGGCTGTTTTAATTAACCGTGACCCTGAATACAGGATAAAGCAGTATAGACGACGATGAGTGAGTGAGTGTTTTTCATTTCTACAGTACCTAATTGTAGAAAAATGAAATACCAAGTAAAATGATTATCATGAGCTCCCAATCTACAAATCATTAACTATATTGGAATAACCAGCGACTGACTTTAGTGCTCAAGTTAAGGATTACACGTGACCAAGATTGGTTGGTAAATTCAAACAACATTTTTAAAAGACTTATTCTATAGATTTGTCCGGTGTCAGGCAAACAACAGCAGACTTCACCATAAATAATTGCACACAGGGCTTTGCACTGGAAACATTTTTCAACGGCCCATGTAAACCATTTTTTTGTTGAAAATAATGAGTGGCTTATCAGTTGATATCGTTTGTTCCGCTTTTGGAGAAGCTAAAAAATACAGCAGTAGCACCACCATATACATGCAAGTCTTTTCTAGCCTAGGGGTTTTAGCTGCAGGCACATCTTAACAGGAAACTGGAGACAGGTCTGGCATTCCACAACCAAGTATGAGCCGGATAATGGCGTATGAATATCACACTTTAATACACTGCATTTATAAATAACACAACAGAAAAGGCAATGAGAGGCAAGGCAAAGAGTAAGGCAATTTCACATCACACCTTTGCATAGATTTTCCAAACTTCATTTGAATAAAAGATTGCACACACATTATCATAAGATCACTGTTTTGAGGAATTCATGTACATCAATTAAAAAAAAAAGGCTATCACTTACAGTACTTGATGTACAGATAATTTCCAACACATGACTGAGCTTTTTAAATGTCGTTGCCAAGTGGCCAGGTGGAGAACATGCTCCTTTCGCAGTTGTACAGTATAGCACAGTCTGACTTCTACTTCAGCAATCTGTTATAGGGCATGGCTGGCTTATTGCTGAGTATGTAAGTGCATTGCACATCACTGCAGGAGATTGATGACTCTTGTGGCAAATCCGACAACGCAACAGGATCATAATTACAACCGAACTCATGATGCCCACTGGCTATGCTTCTCTGTTATTGCAGCAACAGCGCAAATTAGACATGCTATAATACATGTCTTTCAAGCTAGGGTTATTTTAAGAACATTGTTTTTGCCTTGATAAAGTAATCAGCACTCAATTAATGTGTGTTTCAATATTCAAAAAGAATCATCATTTGCTTTAGAGTGGAATTTAGTTTTAGCAAAGTTGAACCGATCAGCCGCGGATCATCTTTGACATCAACAAGTCTTTTAACCTTTACTGTAGGTGTTCTGTTTTGTGTGAATGAGGACCAGCAGGTATTTGTTGTTATACATGTACAGTAATATAATGGTTATACAATGAGAAGAAAATAAAAGACTTTGTTATAACTGTGAAAATGTTCAGCTTCATCTGTGGTTAATTTAATTACCCTTTCACTATCACCATCATGGATGCTGTTCAAGAAAATGGCACAAAAAAAAACCTTAAGAAAAACATTTGTACTGAATTATTTCAATTCTGTGACACTTTTTATTCAAAGCAACCTTATTCTACATCAGGAAGTTGCCGCCTCACATCTTGAGGGTCACTGAGTCAATCTTGATATTGGGTTACTGTCTTTGTAGAGTGTCCCATGTTGTCTCCATAAACATGTGGGTTTCAATTGCCAATAAGTGTCAATGGGTCAGCATTCCATCCAGGGTGTATTCATTATTCCTGTGCCTAGAGGCATTTTTAGAAAGGCCCGGGGGTCGTGGCGCTGGGCGATCCGGCCGAGATAGATGGAACGCTGCAATGAGCTCCTAGCTCAAAATGTCTTTGGCTGATACCCAACTCCTCTCCTCCGGGCTGTACCCCTCCCAATCTACGAGATATTGTAGGCCCCCCTTCTCCGTCGTGAATCGAGAAGTTTCGTTACTCTGAACGCTGGGGCGCCCCCGATTTCCACAGCCCCGGGGAGCGAGGGCTCTGTGATGCCCTCGTCTAGTGGTCCCTGGATCACCGGCCTGAGAAGGGAGATATGAAAAACAGGGTTAATGCGCATATGTTGAGGAAGTTTTAATTTGAAAGAAACTGGGTTTACTTGTGAGAGGATAGGAAAAGGACCGATGTATTTAGGGGACAGCTTACAGCAGGGGAGGTGAAGGTGAAGGTCCCGTGTCGAGAGCCATACTCGATCGCCTACCTGGAGCGGATGGCTTTCCCTTCGTCGTTTATCTGCAAACTTTTTGAATCGAACTACAGCTTGTGAGATTTTAGTGTGTGCATCCTCCCAAACTCTCTCCGCTCTCCTAAACCATTCATCCACCACAGGTACATCCAGGTACATCGGTGGGAGTGGCATCCCAAGGACAGAGTGGTGGCTGATGCCCAAGCACACACTGAAACGGCGTTAGGCCGGTAGCGGAGTGAAATAATGAATTTTGTGCGTACTCCGCCCAGATTAAACAGTCTGCCCATTCGTGTTGTCGACTACTACAATATGCGCGGAGGTACCTTCCGAGTTCTTGAACAGTCCGCTCTGCCTGTCCATTCGACTCGGGGTGATAGCCCGACGTTAGGCTAACAGTGGTCCCCAATTTCTGGAAGAAAGCGTTCCAGACTCTGGCGATAAATTGGGGACCACGATCAGAAACAATATCCTCCGGGATGCCATAGTAACGAAACACTGTGTCGAATAGAGTTTCTGCCACCTGGAGCGCCGACGGGAGAGAGCCAAACGGGATGAAACGGCATCCCTTGGAAAATCGATCAACCACGACTAAGATTGTAGTGTACCCCTTCGACACCGGCAGATCCATTACAAAGTCTACCGCTATGTGAGACCGCGGTCTATTAGGTGTAGGTAGGGGCATTAATTTACCACCTGGCAACCCACGAGGATGTTTTGTGGTTGCGCAGAGCGTACAAGATAAAACCCACTGTTCTCAAGGTTTCTTTCATTTTAGGCCACCAATATTTTGTCTGAAGACTTTTTAAGGTGCGTGTGATTCCTGGGTGCCCTGAAGATGGGCTCGTATGTGCTTCTATGGTGACACGTTCACGAAATGATTCAGGAACGAATGTTCGATTTGGAGGACAATCGGCCGGCACGGGATGGCATTGCGCCCACTGATTGATCTCCTCATCAATTTCCCACATCATCGGTGCAACAATTATTGACATGGGCAAGATATTGTCTGGTGTTGAGTTTGATGGTGGCGCTTGATAGTACCGGGATAAGGCATCTGCCTTCTTATTTTTGGACCCAGGTCGATATGTAATGAGAAAGCAAAATCGCGTGAAGAACAGCGCCCACCGGGCTTGACGAGGGTTTAATCTCTTGGCTTGTTGGATATATTCTAGATTTCGGTGATCAGTTAATACTATGAATGGATGTTTAGCTCCCTCTAGCCAGTGACGCCATTCCTCTAACGCCGCTTTCACTGCTAATAGTTCTCTATTCCCAATGTCATAATTTCATTCGGCAGGTGTCAGTTTTCGAGAAAAAAAAGCACACGGGTGGAGTTTCTCGGGTTGGCCATGGCGTTGCGACAACACTGCTCCTATACCGACCTCTGAGGCGTCGAGTTCAACTATAAAAGGTTTCTCAGGGTTGGGAAGCCGCAGTACTGGTGCCGTAGTGAAGGCGATCTTAAGGTTTCGGAAGGCAGTTGAAGC
>JAQQZS010000013.1:1900307-1910396 GCA_030068045.1 Platyallabes tihoni | reverse complement strand
GCAGGCCCGGCCCCTGCAGACACCGATCACTCCTGAGGGAAGAAACCAGAGCACAACGTGCATGAGCATGTGTTAAGGACAAACAAAACAACAGTGAACGGACAGGGACCTACGGGTTCGGCTGGTTTAAATAGTGACACATGGGGAAGAGACAGGTGAAACTAATTAGACATTACAGGGAGACATTTTGAGGTCGACACACTAGGGGGAGACAAGGCTGCGGCTCAGTAATCCGGAGAACCGGATCTTATTCCCCGGGGCTGCAATGGCACAGGTGTCACATTGACAAGCAACACCTTTGTCTGCATCTCAACCAGTGTCCCAGGGATCAACCAGTGCTCCAGATCCTCTAAAACAGAACTGTAGACGATTTTAGTATTACCGACCCTCCGGAAACACAACCAAGAAATTCTGAGAGATGATAACATTTAATCCAACAAATAATCAAAATCTTGTAAACTTTTTGTCAGGGTGGCATGGTGGCTCAGTGGTTAATATTGTTGCCGCTCACTTTAGGGTTGAGGGTTTGAATCTTGCTTCTGCTCTGGGGGGCATGAAGATTGCATGTTGTCCCTGTAAAGACTGATTGGCATTTCCAAATCGCCCCTAGTATAAGACATGTGTGCTTAAGTTATGCTATGGTTGCCTTGTGCCCTGAATGCCCCAGGATAGGCTCCAAGCCCCTTGCAACACTACACCCTAAATAAGCAGTAAAAATAAAAATGGATGGTATTTCAGGTCAGAATGACCCATATTCTGCCCTCACATCTTCTCTTAGAATCTCTATCACTTGGACTTCCTTCCTTTCTTTCATGCACCTTCTAAATACAAAATAATCATTCTTTAATCTTTTCATTTCAAATACCAAATAAGTATGCTAAGCTTTAACATCAACATGATTTACTTCCAGCCTTGTTTCAGACATTTACATGATTTTAATCTCCACTGCTACAAGCTCAGTGGTTTCATCACTGCCCTTTTTTTATTTGATGATTAAAAGTAACCTTTCAAGCAAAACAAGGGTGGAAAGATTAAAACAAAACAATACATTATGACTGATTATTTTATTTATTTAATTTCATTCATTTGTTTATTCATTTATTTATTGGTGCGTCACTGGTAAGACTGGTGTAATATTGGTGTGCTCAGATATATTCCGCATTCTTGCTCAGGAACCCTGAGATTAAACATGGGATTCCAGTTAGAAGCATCCTTCAGGTTCATTTGTAGCAACCTCAGTGGCTTGAGCAAATTCCAAACACTGTTCTGCAGTACACATTTTTGTCTACAGGCCATTTCCATCTTCCTCTCATGTACACTTGAACCATAAATTGTAAGAGCTACAGGACTTTTTGTTGGGATACCATGGACTACATGGTTGGGTGGAACTTTTTATCCAAAGCATCTTTGAATCGCAGAGCATTAAGGTCCTTGTTTAAAGACTAACCACAATGGACTTATACTTATAATCTTCTTGTACTGTAGCTGGTGCAGGATCTTTGAGAGTTTTGGGTTTTGATTTTTGTTTCTCTTTAATTCACCATCAGTTGGCATCTTTGTCCAGGCGAGGTTGGTAGTGGATCCAGAGCCAACCAAAGGGTCCATGCAACCAAAGGGTTAGGAGTACATGCTGGGATGGTATACCAAGCCATCACTCATTTCTTATTTCCTCAAACGGCAATTCATCATGGCCAATCCACCTTGTGACATGTTTGTAGGAGTGGGTAGAAAACTAAAGAACCTGAAGATCAGACTCAAAACCGGACCCTGAAGCTGTAAAGCAGCAACACTAACCCCTGTACCACTATGCTGCCTTGATTTCTATAAATAGGCAAAATCTTAGCAAAAAAAGAAAACAGAAAAAGTGTGATGCAAAGTAATACAGAATACAAAAGAAGAGAAAACTTAAAGTTCCTCTCAATGCTCTTCCAGCAAATAAAAGGCTCAAGGCAAAAAGGATACACAGGCACTGCATTAATGCCAGATACAGGAGATGGAGGGAGATGGGTCTAAAACGAGTACATGAGAGAAGCAGAGTAAGTGCTTGTCTTCTTTGTTGCCTGAGACGGAGACTGGAAATGTGTGTTTTTTGGTAGTACACAGGAACACACACACACACACACGTACCTTTTATCTTAAATTGACTTTAATGAAGCAGGAAAAGACATCTCAGCGAAGAAATTTCCATCTCAGTGAACATTACTCACCGTGCATATGTGTGTCTGTGAGAGAAAGAGAGAGAGAGAGAGAGAGAGAGGGAGAGAGCAATGGAGGCTGAACCAATCCACTGAGCGAATTGGTTTCCATTTGATTTCTTTCTTTGTTGTGGTGGTATTGTACACTTTGGAGCAACAAATAAACTCCACCCTTCCATCCTGATTTTTTATGCTATCAATCACTTGCCAGTTTCAAAGAGATTCACGCAATTGTGGTGCCGTTTAGTCCATTTTTTTAATATTAAGAACATGCACTTCATCAGCTAACATCCATGCTAATTACAAGAGAAGATTAAGGAAGATTCCATGAAAGACTCTCTTCTTAGCTGAATAAATATTCTTCATCCATGTTTTTTTTTTTTTTTTTTTAACATTATAAGAGTTGCCAGCTTTTCGGACAACACACTTCACACTAGAAACACCTGTTTCCTGACTGACTCTGAAACCTCTATTTTGGCTCTAAGGTTCCTGGGCAAACCCTTGAGGTTCTTACAGGCTGTGGAACATTGATAAGCTGGCTCAGGTGTTCTAAGTGCCAAAGGAAAACATACCAAAAAAAAAAAAAAAAAAAACTCAAGCTACCCTTGAGAGATGGATTGGAACACTGAGCATTGTGCAAGCCTCAGATTGCAACTGCATGTTAGCTTTGATCCAAAATGGCTGCTGGTTGCAGACCGTCTGAGAAGAAGGCTGGCTGTGAGAAACCCCAAGGGATGGAGAGCGGAATGGGAAGATAAAATGAAAGAAAACACACACACTTTGTAATATTGTGAGGATTTTTTTTTTCTTTGGCTTTTCTATGACTTGACTAATAAGCCACAGGCTTTGGCAACTGTGCATAGCTTAGAAGCTCAGATAGTCTGGGGAGTTACTCTGAAGTTCTTGACTCCATACACTTGACTCATAATTAAATGCCTAATTAAACGACTCCATTACTGAAACCGCGCTCTGAGAGTTTCATCTCGTACCGCGGCATCATGCAAGGTGGCTAGATAGAAAACTGCATTGGTTTTACATGAGCCAAGATTAAGACACTTTTACTTTATATCAAGATTCTGTGATTAGTGTACTTGGTGAAGCCAATCTTATGTTATTTAACTTCCATGTGGAGTTTTTGGCATTGTCGGTTTTGTTACATAGATCTTCCGGGTAATATTAGCTGGTGACCGAATTTGCTAGCTGATCATCACATTGCATATTTATCACACATTTGTACACGGTCTACATTTTGCACACCTGGAACTTTGCACGTTACTAGACATTGCTTTTATATTTCAATTCCATTTCAATTCTATTTTATTACTTGTACATTAATTACTTTATTAACTAAAAATTTCACAGCTTTAAAGGTTTTCTATATTTGTATAATTTTTATTATATTCCTATTTCATATTTTATATTCTTTATTTAAATACTTTATTTTCCTTCTTTGAAATTTTAGGGATGGTCATACAAGAATTTCACTGTGCTTGTATGACTGTGTATTTGACAAATAAAATTTGAATTTTATTGAATTTTTGAACTAGTTATGTTGTTTGCAACTATGAAAGCGAACGGGAATATTTTAAAATCATTAACCTAAAAAATGTCATGCCGTGGTCAAAGGATCAAGGTCTGCCTTTAATTGCGGAGGTTGCATGTGCAGCAATGGTCTCCTCCGGGTTCTCCAGTTACTGTACCTCTCCAGTCCAAAGACATGCAGATTAGGCTAACTGGCATTCCCAAACTACCCATAGTGTGTATGCCTTGCAATGAATTGGCACCCTGTCCAGGGTGTACCCTGCCTTGTGCCCTAAGTCTCCCTACGACCCTGTATAAAGTGGTATAGACAGTGAGTGAGAGAGTACTGTAAGTGAGTGCTTAGGTGGTGCTGTGGAGCAGTGGTTAGCACTGTGGCCTTGCACCTCCAGGGCTGTGGGTTTGAGACCTTCTTTCTTGTCTGTGTGTGTAGAGTTTGCATGTTCTCCCTGTGTTCGGTGGGTTTGCTCCAGTTTTCTCCCTTGGACCAAAGGCATGCAAATTGTCCAAAGTTTGACACCTCCCATGACCCTGTACAGGATAAGCGTTGTAGAGAATAAGTAACAAATTTATCATTTAAAAAAGTATATGTAAGTATTAAAACCTCCCCATTTTTTCCATAAATGGCTTCTACTTGAAATCTTCTCTGATATTTTTGTAGTAATTCAATTTTCCTACATAGAGTGTTCTTATAACCTTTTTTTTTTGGGTGTTGTGTCTAAACCTTAGATGTTTACATTTGCTTCATAACTCAGTGCTCGGGACATACATTACAAACTGTCATGTGTAATAGCATGTTCAATCATGTGTTGTCATATCAAGTTTGTCATATTGAGATGAGACGACATGAATGTCACCCTAATGTTCTAATTACTAGCAAGAAATGTTGATAAATTGGTGCTGCAGGCACCCAAAGATATCTCATCCACACACAGACCACGTCACACTTACTTCTTGAGAATCTGTACGACAGAGAAGACACATTTTTTTTTTTTTTTTTCATTCTCTTCCTCTTTTTTTTTTTTAGTAGCGTCTGGAGAAACATCTTGAACTTGTACTTCATGCATATGATGTAAAGATGATTAGCACTGGTCCTGGGTTTGAACAAGCACACTTAAGCCTCATTTTGTTTGAGATAAGCCCTAATTTCATTTTCTTTCCTCGGGCTTATGCTGTTTGCATAGTGTGTGTGTGTGTGTGTAAGAGATTGCAAAGCTCTGTGTGGACCTGGGATAATGCTGGTGAACCATATGTCAGTCACGTTGCATAGTGGGCATAGAAGTGTGTGTTTGTATTTGAGTGTGTGTGTGTGTGTGTGTGTGTGTATATACACAGATGAGTTCCTTCTCTCTGCTTAAACAAGTCGACCACCTTCTGTATGCCTTTGTGTGTGTGTGTGTGGGTGTGTGTGTGTGTGTGTGTGTGTGTGAAAGAGAGAGAGAGAGAGAGAAAGGGAGAGTTGCGAGCGTCCAGATGAAACCCCTCCAGAATTTCATTATTCGCTGTCTGGAGCTTTCAGACTCAAGTTTATTTTTCTAGCGGAGAGAGAAAGACAGAGAGAAAGTTTTTAATTCAACTCTTTGCCTTGTTGTCGATAGAGCTTGGAATGATAAGCTGAACTAACACAAATGTGTGTGTGTGTGTAAGAGTAGTTATATATGTTTATATATCTTTGTGGGGACAAAATCCCTTCAATATCTGACTGTTTTGATAATTTGGTCCCCATGATGCATACCAATTCCCAAGGTCCTCACACAGTTGCTAAGACAAAAATGTATGTATGAGAGAATGAGAGAGCAACAGAAAGAGACTCCATAAACCATGTCCAAAAGAAAAAAAAATTGCTTCTTTTGTGGCTAAAATGTCAGGCTCTATATCCTAAATGCCTTTCCCCTGGAGCTGAATTGAACCTTAATTAACGAAATTAAAGCTCGATTAATAACCACAGTGTCTCCTGGAGACTCTGCGCTTAATGGCAAATCCATAACGGATCATTTCCTTTAGTCACCTCTCTCAGGCCGCCGGATCCTCGGCCTGTCATCGCGATCGATTGCTTTATTCGATTGGCATTTCTTTATTGCTGTTTACTTTTTCAGCTCGTCTCCAGGTTTCGCCTGCGGTTCTGCATGACAAATTAGCTTTTAAACAGGAAACAGGGGACCGCAGTTGTGGCAGAGTGTACATAAACACTCTCAGCCCTGTCCAAATGATGCTGCTGTTTTGCATTTAGCAGACGCAACTCTACTAGTGATTAGCACTATGGCCTTGCACTTACAGGAATCAGGTTCGATTCCTGCCTTAGGTCTGTGTGCATGGAGTTTGCATCTTCTCCCTATAGTTGGTGAGTTTCCACCGGGTACTCTGGTTTCCTCCCACAGTCCAAAGACATGCGATCTGACAGATTTAATTGGCCTTCCCAAATTGCCCACTATGTGTGTGCCCTACGATTTATGGGCACCCTGTCCAGGGTGTACCCCACCTGGGACAGGCTCCAGGCCCCCCACGACCCTGTACACAGGATAAGCAGTAGGCTATAGAAGATGAATAAATTAACCCTCCATGGTTAAAGACACACCTCCTTAAATACAGCTATTCATTTAAATTACACCACAGTGCAGATTCTGGATTCTGATCGGGAGAGGTAGAGGTTTATATTAACGCTCATTTTAATAATGTTGCTACAGTAACAGCATGTTCATTCACTCCACTTCATTACATTATTTTGTCATGGATTCTTTTACAATAATGACGTGTTATTCGTTAGTGTGACAAAAATTTAGATGTAAATCATTCATAGCCTAGAAGATTGTAGATTTTGTACGTTTTCCAAAGTTACGATAAAAATGAAACAATCATATGCACGTTTTACGGCTGCATTTACAAATTTTCAGTGAGATGAAAGTTAAGATTCAAAGAAATGCGAAACGTTCACACTATTTACCACTTAGAGCTGTCACTCACTCACTTGCATGCACACAAACACACACTTGTTAGTCCGGAAAAAAGGGCCCTTGATTAGTGTAAAGTATGTAATCAGTAAGATTGTACAGCTCTGATTGTCTCAGTGTGAATGTTGCAGTAGGTGTTTGATTATTGTAACGGAGGTGCAGTGGAGTGACGATCAGAGATAATGATATGATAGTCAGAGAGCACAGACACTTTACAAACTCAATTAGATGAAATAATGTGTTAGGTCTATATATATAGGTCTCAGAGAACAAAGTGTGCTCCCAGTGGCCTCTGATCTGATCACACTCAGAAAGCAAGGTGTCGCTTCTGTGCCCATCGTACTGTGTCCATCGTACTGTGCCCATCATGCTCAGAAAATCAGTCAGAATGGCATCTTTGCTCCTGATGTTACCGAAAGGTTGTGTAACATCTATGCTCATTTGCATAATACAGTAGGCTGACTGTGAAAGTGTGTGTCAGAACGAGTGAAGGTGTTGTGGTCTCCAAACAAATACCAAACTGAATACACACCAGGATTATCTCAAAACGCAAAGGGGAAATTTATATTAAATATAATGAAGTTCATTTCTTATTGGCCAATCCAATATGTTCTGTAAGGAACAAATACAGTACATTGTGTCTTCTTGTTGTGTTCTTGTTTTTTTTTTTTTTTTATTGTTTTACGCTTCCGAGCTACTGTATGTTCTGCATATTTAATATCTTATTAGAGACAGTAGAAGGAGAAGCTTGTCTTAACGTCTGCACTATGGCACCTCTTTCTCTCTCTTCACTCTGTCTGTCTGTCTGGTTTTATCTGGCCTGAACATGACTGCAGGCTCATCTAATTTAATCTAAGCCAGTTAATGCCAAAAGCCCCACAGGAAGACTTTTCTTGTCTCTTTTTCACATGCACACACATTCTTCAACTTCTCCAGCGCTAATCCAATAACACCAGAGGATCTGCCCAGTGTGTGTATGTATGCGTGTGTGTGTGTGTGTGTGTGTGTGTGTTTGACTCCGGGTCAGTGGAGTCACTCAGGAGGGATTTTCTACTTCAGATCTTGCTGGTTTTTGGCCGTTTCGCACTGCAGTGACCCAGTTCGATGCTCCAGCTGAAATAAGATCATATGCTCTTTACACGTTTAGAGTCGTCTCAGGGTAGAGAGAGAAGTAAATACAGGATGAGTATAAACCCTGCCTTTTGCTGCAGTGTTATTGTTTTTGCTCTGCTGAGAATAAACTACAGATGGTCCTCGAATTATGAAGGGGTTACGTCCTGAGAAACCCATCAGTAAGTCAAAAAGCACTTAATACTATGTGCCTTACTTTCCGAGCATCATACTGTAGCTTAGCCTAGCCTTCCGTAAACGTCCTCATAACAATTATGCTCCAAATCATGGAACACAAATTCTAGTTTATAATAAAGCATTTAATATTTCATGTCATTCACACTGTTCACTGGCTACCTGCATACAAGGAAGTATCAATAAAAATGTTAATAATTAAGAAACTCCCTCTTCAGTCAGGTAACAATAGCTTCCTTGACGTCTAGCCAGATACAGTAGCTAAAATACATCTAGTATCTGTTGTAAAATAAAAAATATAAAATAATAATAATAATAATAATAATAATAATAGACTGGTTAAAAACTGGCCAATTATCATTACCGCAGAATTGGTTAGGCTACTAGGTAAAGATAGAAATTCCATAATATGGTGGAAATTCATAAAAGATAGTTCTTAAGGCATTGTCCCATAGGAAATAATATAAATGCAGATAATCCAATACATAAAAATTATGATTCCTCTTGGCACCAGCTGCTTTAAAAACAAAACCGAAAGCAGCTCCCTTTTCTTCTTGCTTCCATCCTTGATTAAATGCTTGGGACCCGTGGCGCTATGTCTCCACTAAATCTTCCACAAAAAAAAGAACATATGTAAACTCACGGCCCCTGGACATACACACATCAGGACATACACACATCTTAGCCGGTGTTCAGCTTTTTTATTTTAGCTAATTTCAGTTAAAAATTCTTATGACAGGGCATTCATATGCCGAGGTGCCACTGTACTTTATAGTAAATAATATAGTACTATGTAATCTCTCCATCTCTACCTAATGATTTATTTTGTTGCCTAAAGCTGGTTCAAGTGACTGCCTTACCCTATGTGTACAAATTACCCTTTAAACCTAAACTAACCAAAAAATCTACCTAACACAGAGCTGTATTTCTATACAAAACAACATCTCTTTAAAAAAAAAAAAAAAATGCAAAAATTCCACAACAGCTCCTTAAATCTCTTTAATCTGATTAACACATTGAGTGTGAAGTGTAACCAAAGAAAAACACAAACACACACACACACACACACACACACTTGTTCTTTCTCTAAAACCCCAAATTCAATATGTGTTTTAACAGAGGTGCTCTCTATAAAAGCACTAAATCTCGTTAGAATAACCGAGGAAAAAAAATTCTGGCAGTCGCTCTCCACTCAGAGAGGGTTACCAGAGAAACATAATGAACCCAGGACTTCAGTAATAACTGCACCGCTTGTGTCCGACATCTCTCAAGGTATATTTTAGATTTTACATTTATGTTCCTGAGCATAAAAAAGACAAAAAACAAGGACAGTCGGGAAAGTGGCTGATGATTGCTGAGCTGAGGTAAAATCAATCAGAGGGGAATAAATAAACATCTAACTCTGTACGGTACACGCTATATATGGACAGGACTAATACAAAAAGCTCAATAAGCTCCATTTCGCTACTAAGGTAAATGCACCAGGAAATGAGAATGACTATTAGAAGCTAGTGCTTTGTTTTTTTTCCCCACAGAACATTATCATTTGTTCGTTTGTTTTTACTCTGAAAACCTTTCTCTGAGAATCACTCCCTGCTTATGTTTTCCATCTGAGTGACCGATATTACTAATGTTCCTCCTGTCAATGATAAAAAAAAACGTGTCTTACTTCAGTCAGAGAATTTTGATTAGCTCCTCGCCAACAACATACAAACATTTTATGTAATTGGATAAACACAAGTATTATTCACGTTGACTTTTCATAACTTTTCATTATGCTATGGTTTATTCTTAAACCTCTTTTTATTACGGAAGATATTTCGATACAGGTGTATAGGTTTCCTTTAATAAACATCTAAAACATTAAAAACTTTTGTTTGAAATAAACAAGATCTTATACATGGCTTAGAAGCTACAGTAGGTTAGCTTGCTAGATCTTTTTTTTTGTTTGTTCAATAGGTAATTTTATGTTTTCTGTAGCCCGCTACAGGATAGGGTAGGTAGGTTCAAATTCAAATTCAAATTTTAAAATTCAAATTCAAATTTTATTTGTCACATACACAGTCATACACAGTACGAAATGCAGTGAAATGCTTAATACG
>JAQQZS010000013.1:1871190-1882565 GCA_030068045.1 Platyallabes tihoni | reverse complement strand
GGCTGGGGCGGGCCAAATAATTTCATAAAAGCGGGACCCGCGGGTTGGAAAAATACCCGACCCGCGCATCACTAGTAAATTCCAATTCACTTCCTGGAATGGAATTGGAATTGGAATTGGAATGTCAGGAAACAGAATTGAAATTAAATAAATAGCACTTGAGTTGCTAAATAAAAAAATTGGCCTGATTTGCTTAATAGTTTATAGTACATTAAATATGGTAAATCACATAAACAACAAACATATAAAAGAAATACAAAGTACTGTATGTTTAGTATGCAAAGAAAGATTTAAAGAGGTAAAATATTTAATATGATTCTTTTTTGCATGTGTCACTCTGCGTGTCCCTAAACTACATTTTCCAAAATTCCATGCAAGGTGAAGTTTCATAACCTGGGAGTATAAATGTAAGCCAGTGAGGGCCCGTTTTTAGGGTGTAAGTTTGGAGATTTTCCTGTCAGTTTGAGTGAAAAGAATTTGATCGTATTTGAATAGCTTTTTGTGTATGATCTTGGACTGTTTTGAGAATCTGATTTGTGTATGAACCCTGGACTGCAAAATTAACACACACAGTAGATTTGGATTAACCTGTTAAACTGACAATGGCTGAGAAAGCTGGAATGTCTTGGAAGACCAGTATAATGAATCATTTTGGTGAACCGACTCGTACAACTTTAGGTAACCATAAAGCAACCTGCAATCATTGTGGTATATCTGTTCATGGATCCATCCGAGCTACATCCAATTTTAAACGTCATCTAAAGGTGAGTACTGTTTGTGGAACAGGTACTTCAAAAACACTTACATATGAACAACATTTTCACAAAAGAATCCCACAGATATAATTTTATCCTTAAATAATAAATGTGGACATTTGGTTATTCACCAATGTAGAGCAAAAATAATTTTGTTTGTTGTTGCATGCATAAACGAAGATTTAATACCATCAATATCACTTAATACTGTATGTGTTTTTAATGTGCAGATGAGATTAAAAAAACAGCTAAATGTACTAATGAAAAAGGTTCAACACATATGTGTGACTGTTGATATCTAGTCTAGCAGGGACATGCGATTATTTTTGGGTATAACTGATCATTTCATTTTAAACTTCGAGCTTCATACAGTCATGCTCTCTTGCAAGATGTTCAAGGGAAAGCATACAGCAGAAAATAGTTTTCAGATATATGAGAATACAATTGCCACATACGGTATTTCTAACAAAGTCTCTGTTATTGTAACCGACAATGCTGCAAACATGGTGAAGGCATTTTGTCTCTTCCCACCAGTGGAGACTCATGAGAGTGACACAAATGATGATGATGGGTATGGAGCTGAACTTCAAGAGATCAGTAGTCCACGATGCTCTAGAACAAGCAGGTCCTTTTAAAATTGTGATGGCAAAAGTGCAGAGGCTCAAATTTTTGCCACAAAACAACAAGAACAGCAGAAATTCTTGAATGCAACAAGATGGAACCTTCACATGTTTTGTCAGAGGTGCAAGCCCTTGTTCAGTTTACAGTTAATGAAATGATGCTAATCAAAGAACATTGTCAAACTCTGGAACCATTTGAGGAAGCAACTGAAATGTCAGGCTGATAAAGTTATAACTGCAAGTTATTTTATTCCATGTGTTTGGGGTCTTCGTCATGCTGCAGAATCAATACAACCAAATAAAATGAGCACAATTATAAAATCGTCTGTTGAGAAACGTCTATCTCAATTTGAAGATATGGAGTGGTTTCAGTTGGCTGCAACCCTTGACCCAAGGTTTAAACCTGACTGGTGCATACGTAGGTGAAGAAAGACAAACCATTAAAGACATTCTAACAAAGAAGGTCATTTCACTCTCTGCACCTTCAGTTTCAACTTCAAAATACTGCTCTTCGCCAAAAAGGAGGTCAAAAATTTTGCATTCATGGACACCCAAGTTCCCTCTACATCTACACAGTTACCAGCATCAGAGGAGGACCAAGTTACCTAAGCCTACCATGTCACAATGAGGAGTCTGATCCTCTCCTGTACTGGAAGGACAACCAGCGTCGTTTCCCCTTTTTGGCTCAAATTGCATGTCAATATCTTGCTGTGCCTGCTTTATCTGCTCCTGTAGAACATGTTTTTAGTATTGCTAGATATTTAGGCCTGAGAGATGCCAAATTTCAGAAAATGACGATAATGTGATGCAATAAAAAGTTAATGAAATACATGAATGAACATGACTCATTTTTTTTTGTGAGTTGAGACATATATTATGTTATAATCATATATTGAATGTATAGTACATCCAGAAACTTATCACCACTCTCATTCAATTATTAATTCATAATGTACAGTTCTCATTTTTATTTACTTGCATTTGATCAACTATATTTCATACATTACTTGGTATTTGTAAAGCATCATAAATAAAGTTTAAATGTATGACTCTAAATGCAATCACAAATAAATGCTCAAACAGCAATAAATGGAATTCAGTGGAATTTCCCTGAATTGAATTCCATTTCCTGTAATTCCAATTCAATTCCAACTCTGTTTCCTGTAATTGTTGTTCAATTCCATTTCCTTCTTTGAATTGGAATTGTTGAGTTCATTGCTGAATTGACCCCAACCCTGTTAGATTCATATAGATTTGCTGTATTCTTTTTTTAAAGGGAGGCAATAATTCTGCAGTTGTTTTGTAGTAAAATGGACGCAGGTGAGAGGTATGATTCTCATATAAAGGCCCATCACTGAGTCGGTTTGGGTCCCAGAGCGCCTGGCTGATCTGAGCGAGTGAATTACCATGGCCCTCCATGATGTATTGGCCAGGTGAGGAAGGTTTAGCTGTGTTTCGTCAGGCTGATCGATGGCACACACTCCTCCACAGTGAATTGCTTGCTGTGGCTTATTTCTTCCTCTTTGGCCCCGGAGGATTGCGCTTCCAGGGTTCGCTTTATTCTTCCAGCTGGAGAAGGATTTAGGCGTGGAAATGAACCTGGACGAAGGTGTGCTGGCTTTGTTTGTTTCATTACGTCCTGCAATCAGCTCGCTCGGTGCGGATTCGTCGTGCTTTTCCTGACTGCCAATGCTGGAACAGGATCAGATTTTTCCTCCTGGTCGCCGCAGACCTTCATTAGATTGCAGATTATCGCTTGCCATCGCAGAATCTTCACGCTCCATTGAAACCGATTCACCTGGTCACACAGCCGTTTTATGAAAAAATGGCATTTTATTGAAATTTTATTCTTACCACATGATGGGAGTTTTCCAAAAATTGTTCCATGTCTATGAATTTAAAAATCTCTCAGGGCTCCTGAGAGAGTTTCTGAGCTCCAGCTGAGCTGCACCTTCCAGGGACTTTTATGATACATTATTTCTGGGTTTTACTCTTAGTACTGACTCTACTTCCTCAATAGATAGATAGACAGACAGATAGGGAGTAGAGATAGATAGACAAATCTAAAACAGGATAAACCAAAGTAAATTGGTTACATCTAGATGCTTTTAAAATGTATCTTAAAAATCTAAAATAATTAATATAAATCCTTTTTTACGGTCAACCTGATCATTTTGATTTCCTACACATGTCCATAATTTTTGATTCTGTAAAACTGCCTTGCGGCAATGACCATTGTTAAATCGCGCTATGCAAATAAAAATGAATTGAAGTATTATTAGTAATTTTGTTTCTTTTTTATAATAAATTTATTATTTTTTTGTAAATTTGCTTATATTTAATGCCGTTCACATTTTATAATTGAGTTTCTTTTAAAATAAAATCTGTTTCTTTTTTCTTTTTATTAGCATAAAATGTTTTCTTTTTATGTATTTAATAATTTATTTTTCACTTCTTTTCATAAAATGTAGTTTTTAATATAGAAATTCTTTTTTTTCTTGTAAAATTTACATAAAAGAAACAAAATCTAGCTTTTGTAATATAAAGTCTACGTCCTTGTTAATTCTGCAGTATCTGTAAATCCTTTGAAGATTAAAATCTTAAATGTTTTGTTTTATAAAACCAAGCATTTTGTATAATGTTTACCCTTGTTTAAAATAAAATTTTGTCTTTTGAAAATAAATCTAGCTTGTAATTTCTTTTTGTGATTATAAGCTGGTTTTGAAATCCATTTTTTTGCGTATCGCATATACATATTTTTTCCGATTTATTACCTGTACTATATTACTTAATTCTTTTATTTTATCAGCAGGTGATTGGAGGCTTTTTTAAAAATATTATCATTGTTGTTATTATTTTTTGCTTCTTTGTTGTTGCTGCCTGTTTTACTGTTCTTTCTTTCCTTCCTTCTTTCCTCCCCTCTCTGCAATCATCATTGCAAAATTACATAAATTGACTGTCCTTGATGCAAAGTGGGCGGGGCAAGATAATTTTAATTATTTATTCATTGCACACTTTATCTTTATGCAAATGAGAAGTGAAAATAAATCGGCGAACACCAACAAGAATGATGAATGGCGTTAAGCCTGCCAGCTACTTTTAATTCAGAACAACCACTTAAATAAATATTCCTCCTTGTTAAATGGATCCAGTTTGTCTTTTTTAAAAAATAATAATAATAATATCATTCTAGTTGCAGGCTCCAGTCGACTCCTCTGACACCTGTGTGTTCCAATATTAATGACACCCTTCTTCCTGCCTGCGTCTTAATGTAACATTGATGAGTCCAGGGAGGATCTGCATCGGAGCTGTCGAGGACAACACATCGATCGTCTGCATCCCTCTGAGGACGGCCATGCTGGCTGTGATGGATGTGGAACGGGTGTGTCTGTCTCTGCGTCTCTCTCTCCCTCTCTCTCTCGGGTCCCCTATCTGGTTTAAGGATGTGAACCCAGGGCCAAAACATGCCGGGAGTCTCGCACCGCTGTCCTGAGGGAAGTCACGTGGTCAGACACACCAACGTTACAGAGAAGCTATCAACCTGAAATTCACTAGAACTGCAACTCTGATCGGAAAGTTTTCACTACACGCAAACACACACACACACACACACATACAAACACACACAACAAAACTGTACTCTACTGTAAATAATAGCAAATTATTGAAATTATTATACTTCTTTTGCATCTCTAAAAAAATTCACTATAAAGGGAGGATCTGTGCTGTTTATTAGTTTTAATTAATTATGTATAATTTGTGAAAATATGCATGTGTGGGTGCTCTTTTTTTATCTATTACACTTGTTTTTTTCTGTACGTACTCATCTACATTATTTCCTTTTTTTCTTTCTTCCTTAAAATTCTAAAATTAGACAATTATTTATATGTATCTTGTAAATATCTTTTATAACTTATTATTTATATTTATATAATTTTTATAATTATTTAATTACTTATTTAACTAGTAGTTGCACAATATTCACCCAAATATTCTACAATTGGCTTTAATTCCTCTCCGAAATCTTGTCACATTACCTAATGTTAACTCCAGACAGCATCACAGCCATGAAGATGGCTAGCTCGTGTTAGCTACCTAGTCACATTAATATGAAAATGAAGATAAAACTTGGCTCATGCTAGCTACTTAGCCACATGAATAGCAATGAAGATGAAAGCTAGCTCGTGATCGCTACCTAGCCACCTTTATATCTAGAAAGATAAAGGCTATCTTGTTAAATGTTTTGTTTTATAAAATCAAGCTTTATGTATAATGTTACCTTATGTTAGCTACCCACCATATTCATAGCGATGAATATCAAATCTACCTTGTGTTAGATACTTACCCACCTTCATAACGGTGAAGATAAAAGCTAGCTCAAGTTAGTTACCCACACACCTTCATAACGATGAAGATAAAAGTCAGCTTGTATTAGCTACCTTGCCGCCTTCCACTATTGATAAAATCAGATAACTCATGTTTGCTACCTAGCCACCTTTATAACATTGAAGATAAAATCCAGCTTGTGTTAGTTACCTAGCATCTTCATAGCGATGAAGATAGAAGCTAAATCATGTTAGCTACCTAGCCACCCTCATAGCGATGAAGATAAAAGCTAGCTCATGTTAGCTGCCTAGCGTCTTCATAGCAATGAAGATAAAAGCTAGCTCAAGTAACCTACCTAGCCACCATCACAGTGATGAAGATAAAAGCTATCTCGTGTTAGGTACATAGAATCTTCATAGCGATGAAGATAGAAGCTAGATTGTGTTACGTATCTAGCCACCTTCATAGTGATAAAAATAGAAGCTAGCTGATGTTAGCTACCTAGCCACTTTCCTGGCAGTAAGGACAAAGGTTAGCGCATGTTAGCTAGAGTTAGCAGTAAAGTTTGTAAATGTTTTGAATATGAGGCAAAAATCTGCTAGGTACACTTTGTTACCCTGATAGCTGTTGTTAACTGTGAGGATTTTCACACATTAGCACATGTTAGCTGATACAATGCATGATTCGCAGACCCAGGAGGAGGAGGATTTAAAAAAAAAAAAAACGAAGGACAAACTGCTGATGTCGAAAACACATTGCGTCTCTGTGGCTGATTGAACTCCCGCTGCTGCTCCACCTGTCTTCCTTCTGATTCTCCCCACAAGACCAAGACACACACACACACACACACACACACACACACTTTAAAGGAGTTTATCGGGTCCATATAAGTCATTAAAGTTCAGTCACATTTCTTTTTCTCTCTCATTCTGTCTGGAGTTTTTGTTGTCTATTATTTTTTCTGTTTTTCACATTACACCGTTCTGTCATTAGTTTTGACATTTTCTTTCCTTTCTTTCTCTTTTCCCTGTTTAAATATTATATTTTAAATTATTTCTTGTTTGTATTGAATGCATTATTTGTATTATTATTATTATTATTATTATTATAAGAATGATCTCATTCTTTGCTCCATTTTCATTCTTTCCATCTTTCTTTCTTTTTCTTCTTTTGTCTTTATTTATTAATTTGTTTCCCTCTTTCCTGGCAGATGATCGGAAACATTTCTTTTGAAAATTCTTGAAAAATATATTTTTTTAGGATTAATCAACTGCTAAATTAGTTATTATTTATTATTTATTATTCAGTGACTAACATGTTAAATTGACTGCACTCTGCAATCCTCTTCCTCCTCTCAGCTTTCAGACATCTAATTCTTGAACTGAGACTTGGAGCCCTGACTGTAAAGTCATCAGTACATTTCATCTCAGTGCCTAAAGGCTCAAACTGCTCCACAGTGTCTTGGTTGTGAGGTTAATCGAAGGAGCCTTTGGCTGCGGCGCGGGAGTCTGAGCCGTGAGTTTCAGCGCTCCGTGAGTTGGGATTAAATTCTGCAACAGCAGCAATACAAACTAATGGCTAAGGAGGAACTCGAGGTCCTGGACAATCAACGGTTCCACTGATTAGACAGAAGAACCTGTTTGTCTAATTAATTGGGTAATTAACTCACTGAAGTGAACAGTGCACATAAAGTTAAAAGTCTTAATTAGAATGTAGAGATGTTTAATTAAAAGGATGTTTGTTGAGAAAAAGAGTTGATTACAGGAACCTCAGGAGAATGATGTTTAGGAAATCACATCGCTCGTGGCAAACATCGAGACTTTAGCGAGGTCTCCGACAAAATTGCGACTTTCGGTTTTGCTGTTGTGTTGAAAAACCAACAACTGAAAAATATTTCTGGTATTAGAGTGAGATCAGTCTGTGAGAGCAGAAGGCATGCTGTACTTGGATCCGGCCACAGCATTCTCGACATTTGGCACTAAAAATAAAGCCATGTAGGCCACATATTCTGCAGACTCATAGAAATTGGATTCTGGTTATTTTCCCTTTGAGCCTCATTAGCAACTCAGAACATTGCTTTCAGAATATTGAGGGACAGGCCTTTCCATTTATACCAGCAGTGGTGTGTTCAACTGCTGGAGATCTGCCAATCTCCACAACCTTAACTCACCTGCTCAGGCTAATGACGATGTTTAGAAGCAACTGAATATTCAAGCCAGGTGTGCTCAATTAGAGCTGGAGCTACACTGGTAAACATCCAGAAATTAGAAACTTGGGTATTGTTAATTATCTGGAGCAGCATCTGAGCTGGAGACTCTGTCGCTATAAATAATTGAGAACAGGGTTGCAGGGTTTGGAAGGCTCTGTGTGGTGTTAGACCTTTTAGGAACTAAATGCAGATAGGCTATACTGTAAATCTCTAGCAGCATGGCTTGAGCAGATATGTTGGTGGTTATAAATGACCAGGAACAGTGTTGCAGGAGGTTGAAAGGTTCAACATGGTGGTACAGTAGTGGTAGAAAAAAAACTCTGGTAGATATACTGTACAGGTGGTGTAAATTTCAAAAGTATGGTTGGCCTATATAGGTCTAGGTGGATATAGTACAATATATACATCCATGAACAAGAGTTGCTGGGGACAGAACAGGGTGGAATAAAACTAGGCCTAAAGTCTTGGTGGCAATATACTGTACCTCTAGGAACAAGATTTGCTGGGGATAGAAAGTTATACAGGGTGGTTGATCTTGAGGGGGAAAAAAACTCTAGGTAAAAATTTTCAAAAGC
Source organism: Platyallabes tihoni (assembly GCA_030068045.1). Lineage (NCBI taxonomy): Eukaryota > Metazoa > Chordata > Actinopteri > Siluriformes > Clariidae > Platyallabes > Platyallabes tihoni. The sequence continues at coordinate 1,874,080 of JAQQZS010000013.1, read as the reverse complement.
AGGGTTTGGCCCAAAGTCATGATGGTAATATATGTCCAGGAACAGTGTTGCTGGGGTTCAGAAGGTTGACCAAGGTGGTAGATCATCAGGAAAACAACCCTGATAGATATAAATCTACAAAACCAGGGTTCGACCTAAAACGTTGGTGAATATATAAATCCAGGAACAAGAGGTGCTGGGGATGAAAGGCTATATAAGGTGGTACATCTCCAAGAGCAGGATTTGGCCCAAATACAGTATCACTGGTGGTAATATAAGTCAGGAACAGTGCTTAGAATGTGCTGCATGGTGGTAGAATGCTGTAACTTATAGAAGAGTTTGAACTGAAATGTGAGTAGTTTAAATTATCAGAACCATAACCACAAGGGGCTGGTTGGCTCTACAGGGGGTAGAGGGTTTGAGCTGAAAACTCAGTGGTTATAAATAACTTACTATATAGAACTACAGAGGCTTCAACAGTTCTGTGCTGGGAGGTTCAGAAGATAGTCAGGAAGTAAATTCTGGTGATTTTGTATGTTCAGGAGCAGGATTTGATGGACTTCAAGGCTTGACCGGATTGGATGCTTCTGTAAGACGCTTCAATATTAAAAGTATAGGACTACAAAATCTCTAAAAGCACGGTTCACACTGAAGTCTTGGTGGTTCGAACTGAAAAGGCATGAAATGGGTATAAGGGAGTTGGAAGGCTTTGGCTAGATTTTAGATCTATAGAAATAAAACTCCTGGAGGAAAATGTACAATGAATCTGAATGGTTATGGGTTAACCAAAAAGGTGGTGCTAGGGATTGGAAGGTTCTTATCAGGAAGTAAATTCTGGTACATCTGTTAAATTCCAAGAGCTGAAGTCTTGATTGTTTTACATGACCAGGAGCAAGGTTTCAGGTGGTTGGGAGGTCTCTATCGGATGGTAGATCTTTAGGAATAAAGCTCGGGAACAGCTAAATCCCCAGGAGTACAATGTGCTGAATTCGAAGTGCTTATAGGTGAAAGGTGTTTCTGGAGATTGTGGGGTAAATCTTTTATGTAAATCCTACTTCCTCTGTGCCAAATAGAAAATTAAAAAAAAAATTGCAAGATTTTGCAGCTGTAGGAAACCATAGCAAAGACTATTTTTGCATATTGCACTATGCACTAGGCTGCTACTAGCAAGACCAGAAGAAATAGCACTTGTTCTAACCTCCTTGTCTCTTTGTTCGATGCAGTTTTGTTTTAAGGATTGTAAAAAAAAAATACTTCTGACAAGCTCCCCCCACCAATGTTGGAAAGTGGGACTAGAAGCAAAGCTGGAACTGGTGTGGGTCATTCCTTCATTCATTATTCCTTTCAGTTAATATTACATAAATATTGTTTCACAGCCATCAATAAATGAAACACGTGTCGTGCTGTAACAAGTTAACCGTATCATGCCTAATTACACTTCTCTCCACACATACTGTCTTTTTCATTAAAATCCCATCTCTATAATTATAGTTCTAATCATTTAGTGGCTCCTTGTTTTATTTCATGCTTTTGCTTTATTCTGCACTCTTTGTCTTCTTTCCCCTCTGTCTTTCTCTTTCTCTTTATCTCTCTGTCTCTCTCACTTTATACATCTGTCCTCATCTTGCTCATGCCCCTTTTCTGCCTGCCAAACTATCTGAGTGTGTGTCAGTGTGTTTGATCCTCTTTCCTCCAGAGTCTAGGAGAAAACAGGTTTGAGATCTCGCTGCGTGGGCACAAGCCTTTCCTCTTATTAACCATGTGTGGATTTCCATGCCAACGCTGGAGCATGCTTTCTTACTATTTCAACCACGTCCTGTTCAGTCTCCTCTGGACCAGCGTAAAACCCGACAGCAAGAACATTGTCGATCCAAATCAAATAGAAACTGTAAGGTAATTTATTTAGAGGCACGCTCTTGACAAAATTTTGATTCTTTTCTTCTGTCTGAAAAGATCAAAGAAAAGCTGAGGGAAAATTATAACTGTAAACAAGTGCAGTGTCGAGATTATTTGGCTCAGTGTCACAGTAAAGGAGGCATGGTCTCTGTATGTGTTAGTCATGGTAATGAAGGGGTGGCCTCTGTGCCTCTACAGTAAGTCAGAGTCAAGTACTGTAGGTGTGTCCTCTTTTTCTTCTTGTTTTATGCTGATTGGCATCCAGTAAGTTGCCTCTGTCTCAATGAAGGAGGCATGCCTTCTGTGCTTCTAAGTCACAGTGAAGAAGACATGTCCTTTGTGACCCTAAGTCACAGTGAATGAGGTGCGTCCTCTGTTCATCCAAGTCACAGTGGAGCAGGTATGTCTGCTATGTGTGCCTTTAAGTCAGAGTGAGAAAGGTGTGGCTACTGTACCATCAAAGCACAGTATAGGAGACATGGCCTCTGTGTCTCTAAGTCATAGCAAAATAAGCAATGCTTCTGTGCCTCTAAATCACTGCAAATTAGGTGTAGCCTCTGTGCCTCTAGGGCTCAGTGAAGAAGGCATGGCCCCTGTGCCTTTAAGTCACAGTGAATAAGGTACAGGTATGTCCTGTGTGCCTCCAAGTCACAGTGAAGAAGACATGGCCTCTGTGTATCTTAGTTCATGTTCAAGTCAACCATATACGGTTCAGTACACAGTGAAACAAAACAACATTCCTCCAGGACCAAGGTGCTACATACAACATAAATTTACAACATAAATTAATAAAAACTAACTCGCTAACTAAGAAACCTAATTAGTTGACTAGCTAAAACAAGACAGCTTGACAAGACAAGGTAGCTCCTTGGTTTAGACATTGGACAATGGTTTGGTAGTCTGTAAGTGTCTCCTGTGCCTTGTTCACACGTGCGTTGAAATCGAGCGTTTTTCTGCCGTTCGTAGCGTCCGGTGAGCGCGGATGAAGCGCCGAGGGTTTTCTACACATAGGAGT
>JAQQZS010000013.1:1837291-1848229 GCA_030068045.1 Platyallabes tihoni | reverse complement strand
TCCCCGTGCTTGGTGGGTTTCCTCTGGGTACTCCGGTTTCCTCCCACAGTCCAAAGATATGCAGGTTAGGCTAATTGAAGTTCCCAAATTGCATGTAGTGTGTGAATGTGTGTCTGAGTGTGTGTATATGTGTGTGCCCTGTGACACACACTGCATGTTGTTCTGATCACTGCATGGTGGGAACATCCCATGGTTCGGCACCCTTGATTGGCATCCTGTCCAGGGTGTACAACGCCTCGTGCCCTAAGTCTCCAGGGATAGGCTCCAGGTCCCTGTGACCCTGAATACAGGATAAAGCCGTATAGAAGATAGGTGATGAGTAAGTGAGTGGTTTACTTTATAATAACTGTTATTGCTGCAATAATGTTCCACAATATTTACTGTATCAATGGATAAATCATACACTGCATTCTTCAATAAATTATATAAATTATTGTTAGCTAGTTTACATGGTGTAAGTGCTAATAGTTAATCATAATAATAATTAATTTCGTGGTCAATACTCAAGAACAAATGAAAGGTTTATTTTAGGGGGAAAATCGAATCAAGTGCTTCCATGTTCGTTTCAAGGATATTAACAATGAGTCAAATATGCAAACGATTTGCATCCCTGGCTTCCTGTTCTCTGATTTGCATACAGTCCGGGAACAAATCCCACTCGGTCGACAAACAGCCGTTTTGGCTTTGACTTTGTTACCTTAGCAACAGGCTACTGGTTGTCTCAACCTTTCGCGATGGAGAGAGACGGAGGATGAGAACAAACATGCACACACACACACCCGCATGCATATACACACACACGTGTCTGTGAGTCATTGAGCCTAATTCTTATGCAGAGTGGTATGTGGCAGGTTCTCTCAGGCTGCTGCCGAGACCTTGGACTGACTCTGATCTTCTGAAGGATGTTCTAGAGAGCAGGACTGCTCTACTGACAGGCCAAGTAAGACAACAGCACCTTGCTTAGAGTTCTCAATTGTTCTTTTTTTTTTTTTTTTTTTTTAAAAAGCACAAATGTACTTGTTTCTCAAGACAACCCACTTTAACATTTGCGAAACTCTTGCCCTCTCAACATAAACGTTCTTCGTTTGCTCCTCTTGGAGAATGTTCTGTCGGAATACAACCCTTCTTTGGAAGCAAAATAAAACCTGTCTATGGAAAAATACCTTAAAGAACCTTTGAAGAACCATGCACTATGACAGTTTAACAGTTCTAACTGCCTGGTAGATCTGGTAACATCATCGTGTCTGAAAGCATCATCAATTCTGACCTCCTACTAGGAAAAATAAAACAAAACAAGAGGCTACTTACAGGAGCTACAAGAGCAAAAAAAAAAAAGTTTAGCTAGCTTGTTGCTTATTGAATGACAAACATGAGCATGTACAGTGGCATTAAAGCTGCTGGTGCCAAGAGGAATCATAAATTAAGGTCGAGTGAGGTTTAATATCTATTTATTTCATATTTTACTTATTTTTTGTTTATATGCAAAAATATGATTACAGTGTTGGAAATTGGTAACATTGGTAATATTTTTGGGTTGCCAGAGTGGACTTTCTGCATTTACATTACTTCCTATAGGAAAATGTATTTCACAATACAAAATTTCACTTTAAGACCTCACCTCCAGAACCAGATTAAATCCGTATGCAGAGGTACCGCTGTATGTGTTTTTCCCCCCAGTTTGTTTCTGAGTTCTAAATTCCCACTCCCAAGTTAGATCAGATGAATGGATGTGGACATGTTTCAGGACATATTTTTTTAAGCAATATGTTGGAAAGCATAGCTTACAGATTAATGACGGAATGTATTATCTTCTTCGTTGCTTGACACACAGTTGTGATGACACTCTGTGACAGTGAAGCTTGACTTGCTATTGCATCAGACTGATATCATGGACACACTGCTGCGTCGTCGTCGTCTAAGTGCTGTCGTCTAACTGTCTAACGACTCGCGCTGATAAGCTAATGAACTGGGAGATAACTCAGTGTCAGGGACTCACTGATTCATTCCATCTAAATACCTTTCTCTGACATCTGACCATTTCAATTTGCCATTTGGATTTAACAACGCGCTCGTTTTTTATTTTCTACGCATACTGATGTTCGTCCTTCTCTCACTCAAGCTACCGTTTTCTGTTTACAAGACCAGCACTGGCACGGCGCCATGAAGGCAGCACAAATCCATTCTCCCGGCTATACAGATGACATATTAACACAAGAAATAAACACAGTTTAAAATTCATGAGTCGGCCGGTCTACCTCGGGGATCGTTTAGGTCTTGGCCGGGCGAGCGCTAAATTAATGCAGAATCATTACTTCAGCGCTATAGGGTCGCTCGTCGCCGCCTTCCGCATAAAAATATAGTTCTGGTTTTCCACAGAGGACAAAACAGGCGAGGACAAGGACAGTTCAAGGACTTAGACGGACCGAGGAATCTGTACGTCCGCGTCAGTCGCGCGGAGCTCTATGGAGCTTTAACCTGCACAAATATATTCACTTTAAAAATGCATGAGGCGGAGACGGGTAATAAAAGCTCACATTGCCGGATACACAATATCATGTTATTCATCATTGTTTAGAATTGCTTAGATGTGAAATCTTACACCACAGTTGAACCGCTCGTTCCCACGTAGCCTGTTATCGTTTCCATAGTAACTGTTCGATTGACTCACAGTACATTACAAAGTGTCCATATGAACAAATAAACATAAGCATGGGTACTATGAAGTTTATGGGAGGAGTCTCCAGAGGGAAGGAGCTTTCAAGTCTGAAGTGAAAGAAAAACTCTTTACAGCTGTGATAAAGTTCAAGATAAAATGAATAAACAAAATGTTTATAGAGGAATAAAACACCCCCAGGGCACGCTGCTATTGTTGTAACAATAACTCCACTTTATTCCATGATTTTTTATTTATTTATTTTTATAACATTTTGACTGTTTTATTCCTTCATTTATTTACATTCAGTTTATAAGACCTTGCAGATAAATATAAGTTTTTTTTCTTTTCCTCTCTGATATCACTTGATGTTCATAAACTTGACATTTGTCTCTTTGTGAAAAACCACAAAAAGGTCAGCGGTGCTCTTTGCCTTGTTCTCTAAAATGTTCTCTTACTCACTACTGATCCCAGATCAGCCTCCAGCCTCGAATATATATCTGAATTCTTGAGCACAGGTGGAAAGACTGATCTTGGGTCATTTTTTTCCCCCACGAATGCATGACATTTTATTGTAGTTCTCATTTTTCCAGACATTGCGACTGTGAAATATAACAAGTGCAAGTCCGGAGTGATTGCATTACTTTCGGTTGACTTTGTGTCTCCACGCGGGGGTGTAAAAAGCCTTTACACGGAGGTCGCTGACGGTCGCCCCGCAATTAGAAACTCGAATGAGAAGGACAAGGAAGGTCAGTGAGCTTAATGGAAGGGCAATGTAGACTCACATGTACTACTTCCATCACAACCACACACATGATTTTTTATTTATTTATTTTTATAACATTTTGACTGTTTTGACTGTGTGTGCATCACACACACACACACACACACACACACAGACCTAAAAGAGACCACAGAACCTCGTTCTGATAGAGAATGTCAGTTAAAACACGATACTGTTTGCTAGCGCCCCCCGCAGTGAGAACCCTAGCATTAATAACTTCCAGAAATTGTATTCTAGCCCTCGATAAAATCAGCGACACTTTCTTTTTCTCTTTCTTTGTGCATAGAAGGATAGAGGGATAAAGAAAGAAAGAAAGAGCATGCACATGTGTGCTGGATTGACAAAATAAAGATGGAAGTAAATGCCAAGAAAAATTAAGGGATAGATTTGAAAAAAAGAAAGAAAGAAAAAAAGAAAGGAAGGAAGGAATGAGAAGAACGGTTGTGATGAAACGACAGGATAATGATCAGTGAATGCAGTTTGTGTAATTTTTATCAGTGATTTGTTCAGCAAAGTGTGAAGAACATGTGTGAGCTGTGAAGAAACAGCAGTGACACACCCAGTTCATTAACATGTTTAACATTGCCTCCATGTTCTCCAGGTTCTCAATGGCCTTCATGTCTTCCATGTCCTCATTGTTCTCCACATGATATGTCTTCTATGCTCTCTTTTTATCCATGTTCTCTGTGTTCTCCATGTTGTCTGTGACATCTGTGTTTTCCATGTTCTCTGTGCCCTGTGTTCTCCATGTTCGCTGTGTTCTCCATGTTCTCTGTGCCCTGTGTTCTCCATGTTCTCTGTGTTCTCCATATTTTTTGTGCCCTCTGTGTTTTCCATGTTCTCTCTGTTCTATATGCCCTTCATGTTCCCTGTGTCCTCCAGTGTTGGTTGATGTGTGAGAGTTCCATAATCTCCTGCCAACAGTCCAGCTTCACACTTCTAACTGTATTATGTATTATTTACAGATTATTTGACTATCATAGTTCTCCAGCTGCTTATTCCTCATCTGGCTTCTCCTCATTTCTCTCTCCCTTTCTGTCCATCCATCTACTTCCCGATATACATTTCTTTTGATCTTTTCTTCTTATTTATCCATCATCAATCCAGCATCCAACTAAATCAATGTAATCCATTACTGTCCTCTCTTCTTACTCATTTCTCCTTCATTACATTTTGTCTTTTTTCTCATTATTAATTAATGTCTTTGTTTTTCTCTTACCCTGTTTCATCTCTCAGGTCATCCTTCAATATCCTGCCATGAGCTTTCTCTCTCTCTCTCTCTCTCTCTCTCTCTCTCAGTTTGAGGACATTGTTGCAGAGATTTAAGGCAATGTGAAAATGATGGTTGTGTTGTACCTGGACAGGACTGGAACTGCACATAGACTTTACTGGAGATCACACCACTAAGGAACCAAACATACACTCTTCCCCATGCTGGTTAAAGCTACTTAAGGAATATCTGTACATTCAAATGATGTTTCCATTTTTATTAATTATGGTGAGAACGTCAGAGTATTACCTGTCCCTTCTGCAATTTAGTAGCTAAAGTTAACTGGAACAAAAGCAACTTACAGTAAAGTAACTTCCATTCTCACCTGGGAACCTGAGGTGGTGCTGAATTGTGTTAAGGGTTTGGGAATTTTTATAATGATGGAGTTTCAGGACAGATTTGAGAGGGTACTCGAAGAGATTGTGCACCAAATCAACTTCTACAAGGTGGTTCCTTATTCAGCTGTCCTACAGAAGAAAAGTTTTGATTGCTAAAAAGCTCTTCACTACAATCTTGATTTGCTTTAACAACCCGCAGGACTTTTACCATTGGCAGAGGCACTGATTTTCAACAGGCAAGAAGGGCAATTGCTTGAGGGCCCCAGACCAGCAGGTGGTCCTTGAGGTTATTCATTATTTATAAGGTAATGGTAAACAATTCTGTTTGGAGAGGTCCCCTGCTAATTTTTGCCTAGGGCCCCAACAGACTTAAGAATCGTCTCTGACCATTGGTAACAGCTTGTTGGCTCCACTGAAACTGGCTCCACTGAGCCGCCATTTTGTACTTCAAGTACCATCAAGGCCTTATGGACATAGTTCCAGACAGGATTATTATTGTATGCTAAAATGAAAACTAACAGAAACTATTGGTTTTAAAACATTTTCATAAGCTGAAATAAAATAATTTACCCACTGAAAATTAAAAACTATAATACTATAAAACTCGCTTGTTCACTCATTAGTTCATCATCTATAACATTTTAGCCTGTACACAGGGTCGCAGGGGGCCTGGAGCTATTTCAGGAGACTTGGCGCAGGGACAATTTGGGAATGCCAATTAGCCTAATCTTCATGTCTTTGGACTGTGTGAGGAAACCGGAGTACCCAGAGGAAACCCACCAAGCATGGGGAGAACATGCGAACACCATGTACACAGAGCCAGGAATTGGACCCAGACCGTGGAGGTGCAAGATGATAGTGCTAACCACTAAGCCACCATGCTGCTATGAAGCTAACTAAAATAAAATAAGGAAAAAAGCAAAAAATGATCATCATTCTGTATAATTACATTTAAGACAGCTGCTTTTTTGCCAGCCTCTGTCTGCTAGATGACAACTGCATGACATATGCCAAAGGTTTGTGTTGTTATAGCGCACCACCTTTACATGGCGATGTAGTGCAAGGACCAATACTTTCACCTTATCAAGAGAAGTAAAGTCAAGATGTCAGAAAAAAAATGTTGGCGGCCCATGTGGGACCATTTTGAATTGGAAGTGAAACCAGTAAAAGCAAATCGATAGTCATTACAGGTAACAGCACATGTAGCGTAGAAATAAAATAGAAATACTCCACAAATCTTAAAGACATTAGTGTTAGCAACAGACAGGATCATCACAGTTAGCAGTACATCAACCAAACAGCAGTCTCTAACACACAGTTTGAAGAAATCGGAGGAGTGGAAGACCGGGTTAAATGAATACAAAAGACGGGAAAATGCACTCATCTATCTACACATCGAGACTGGTATGTCAACAAGGTTATGTGACACACAAGCTTGCAAAGAATTTAATTAACTGAAATTACTTATTTCTTCTAAACCAGCAGCAGTGGAGACACAGGGATTACTGCTGGCTGACCATCACTGTGACTTCGATATTAGCAAGATGATTGGGTGGAACTTATATACAGTACACCATTTAACGATAACACTAACACCACAACCCTGTGTCCTGTTGCCACTCACCCAACATCATGAAGCGCTTCGAGCAGCTTGTCATGAGACACATCAAGACCTTGCTACACCCCACACTAGACCCACGGCAGTTTGCGTATCGTCCTAACCGCTCAATGGACGACGCCATTTCCACCACACTCCATTTGGCCCTCTAACACCTGCACAAGAAGAAGACATCTACGTTCAAATCCTGTACATAGATTTTAGTTCAGCAATCAATACTATCATCCCCCAACACCTGATTGGGAAGCTGAGCCTGTTGGGCCTGAACACTTTCCTCTGTAACTGGATCCTGGACTTTCTGACTGGAAGACCTAAGTCAGTGTGGTTTGGGAACTGCACCTCCAGCACTACCACACACTGGGGCTCCCCAGGGCTGTGTGCTCAGTCCCCTGCTGTTCACACTGCTGTCTCATGACTGTGTAGCGACACACAGTTCCAACCACATCAAGTTTGCTGATGACTCAACTGTGGTGGGGCTCATCAGCAAGAATGACGAGTCAGCATACAGAAAGAAAGTGCAGAGGCTAATGGACTGGTGTAAAAACAACAACTTGTCTCTGAACATTGCTAAAACAAATGATATAGTTGTTGACTTAAGGAGGACATGGAGCGACTACTCTCTGCTGAACATCAATGGCTCCTCTGTGGAGATAGTCAACAGCACCAAATTCCTGGGTGTCCACCTGGAGGAGAACCTCACCTGGTCCAACAATGTCCTTTCTTGAGGAAGGCCTAGCTTTCACCACCGATCCTTACCACTTTCTATAGAGGGTCTATCGAGAACATCCTGAGCAGCTGCATCACTGTCTGTTTTGGAAATTCTGCCATCTCGGACCCTATAGTGAATAGTGAGAACAACGGACAAGATCGTCTCTTGTCCCTCTATCGAAGACATCTAAACCACATGCTGCATCCGCAAACCCACCCAGCATTGTGGCTGATCGGACACACCCATCGCACACACTTTTCACCCTCCTGCTATCTGGAAAAAGGCACAGAAGCATTCAGGCCCTCACATCCAGAACGTGCAACAGCCTCTTTCCACAAGCCATCCGTCTCCTCAACAAAAAGGGACTGGACTGATAAACACACACACACACTCACACAATCACTCAGATAAATGCAACACATTTGCCAGCACACTGATCAAGAACCATCTAGCAATTGTACACACCAACCTGTAAATGCTCTTTTGCACAATATGTATTACTTGTTATTTGCACATAAATATTTTCTATCTTTGCTGCTACTTACAAGGAATGTTTATTGTCATGTCACATTGTCACTTTGTTGCTATATTTTGCACATTTTCATGTGTACTTTATGTTGTCTATTTTGTATAGAACTTAGATAGTGTTCTGTTAATTTAAAAATGTCAATCTGTCTTTATTAGTTATTAGTTAGCGAGTTACTTATGTTAATTTATGTTGCTCATTTCTGTTGTATATGTATTGTTTATGTAGCACCTTGATCCTGGAGGAACATTGTTTCATTTCACTGTGTAGTAAACTGTATATGGTTGAAATGACAATAAAAGCTTATGTACCAGTAAACTGGTGACAGAATCATGGGCACTCAAGGCTCATCTGTACCCGCAGGGACTAAAGGACAGGCCATGGACAAATTGCTGAATAAAGTAAATTCTGGCCATGATCGAAAGGGACCAGAATACCGAGTGCACCACAGCCTTCAAATTCTCCAGATTCCAAGCTGACCGAGCACCCATGAAAGGCGCCAGACAAACAAGTCCAGACCATGGAGACTCACCCCACGAACCACAGCACCCTAAGGATCAACCACGAACGTCCTGGTGCCAGACACCACAGCACTCCCCCAGAAGTTTTGTGGAGTCGTTTCCTGAGGGGCAAGAGCTGCCCCAGTAGCACCAGTGGAACCTATACAATATCGGGCATAATGTTTTCGTTTTCAGTGCTATCTGATATAAGTAACTGTAATGAATGAAATTTTATGAGCTTGAGCTCGAGGATCTCAGCTTTTTATTATTCAGCACTGGCAGCATGGAAAGCTTATTTTAATTTGAGGAAATCTGATGCACCTGATGGGATGTAGCTACTAAGGGAGCTGTTATTCTATCGATTTTGTCATTAGCCTGGGTGCATTCACACCCTTTGGTACACAAAGCATGGCCACCTGGGTGAACCTGGAACATTGACTGAGGGTCGAGCTGGGATTTCTTCTAAACCAGCAGCAGTGGAGACACAGGGATTACTGCTGGCTGACCATCAAGTTTCAAGGACTTCTACAAAGAACCGCCCCTTTCTCTCTCTGTATTCTGTCCATACATATATGCTCTCTCTCTCTCTCTCTCTCTCTCTCTCTCTCAGCACTGTGCTGTTTCCATTCACAAGTTACATCCATTATTGATGTACTGAGCATTTCATCACTCTGTGTAATGAATATATTTTACTTACACGCATGCCTGTCACATGTTGGTGTGTATTTGTCTGTACACTGTGTGTGTGTGTGTGTGTGTGTGTGTGTACACGTGACTGTGAAGGTCATGTGACATCTCCACACCTGTGTTTGACTTGCCTTCGTAATATGACCTCTAATATCTATGCTGCTGAAAGACCATCTTCTCTCTCTCTCTCTCTCTCTCTCTCTCACTCACATGCTAAATTATTTAATGAAAGCGAGGGCCCACATTTGTAGCTAGATCTGTAATTGAGAGTGACAGAAATAAACACTTTTAATCATTCGTATACTTAAAGCCATATAAGCCCGAAACATATTAGTTGTTAATTAATCCATTGTTACGTGTAATTCAGTGTTTGTCTTTTCCGCACCATCAACATTAAAGAAGGCTCAATATAGTATTATAAAAAAAATAAATAAATGCAATGTGTTTGTTTTTGCATGATAATTATTTTACAAGTATGAGGATTTTGCTTTTAACGCCGAACCTGGAAACATACAGAACTTACAGAAGTGTTTCATTCTCACTTAAAAAAAAGAATAAAAGCACTTTTAGTGTGTGTCGTTAACCTAAAGACGTGAACACAGTTACTTTTAGACCTTGGTTAAGGTAAAACCGTAAGTGCCTGAGGGTCTAATTTACTGCATTTTTAATGATTTGTATAAATTTGCATTCATTTACATTACAATGATCCTAAAAAGCATGACATTAACTATTTTCAGGTGAGTGACATTAACCAAATTAAATATACAAAAGGCACTCACTTAAAGGAACTATATTAGGATTTTATATCACTAAACTTCCTTTAGCAGCACGGCCGTTAGCATGCAAGGATGCTAGCACTTCAGTAGTAGTGTCTAAAAACCATTAACAACAACAATTTAATTTTTGTATAAATACTTAACATTTTCTAATTTATTAGTTTCATTAAACAAATTAATTGTCTAATGTATTGGGAAATGTAAATAATTAACTATAATTTAAATATATAATATAAAAATATAATAAAAAATAAAAGTAAATAATTTAAATAATTGACATTTATATTATTTAAATAATTTTAAATATTTGTATTTAAATAATAAAAATTTCCCAATTTATTAATGTCATTAAACAAACATTTTTATCTATTTTTTATTTAAATTATTGAAATTTCCCAATTTATTAATGTCTGTACAAGTTCAGTCAAAAAAATTTCTAACAAAACTCTGACCCTCAAAAATTAATTTGTCATGATGCCGAGTGACCAGCATCACATGATGTCAATTTCACTGGGCAAAATTAAATGTTCTCTAATGTTATATCTATAATATTTCATTGTCATTAATGTATTGACTATTCAACCATTGACTATTTTCTAATCCATTATTGTTATGGTTTACATATACTGTATGATTTTAATTCAATTATTTGTTTAAATGTTAAACTGTTCATGAAAATGAGAAATTCTCAACTGGGTGAAAAAGAAAATTGTCAACTATGTTACTCAGTAATGTACGTAATCTGTCAGGAAAAAAATAGTACATACTGTATGTTACACTGAGGGAATTTATTAACTTGATGTTTTTTGGAGGCCACTGAAAACCCAAGAAAATCTAAAAAAAAAAAAAAAAGAAGGAAAAGCTCTGAAAATCTCACTCTGTTTCCACATCTACAGGAACACTCAAAAAAATACCTCGTTGAATGAACATAATTAAATCATGGAAAGAATTTCCACATGATTTAATGGCTTTCTTTCAGCATTAAGCAATTTTGTTGGCACAACTTAATGTTCTTAGGTTCAGTCAAATTAATTTTATTAGGTTCATTTAACTTATTTACTACAGCTGCGTCCAACA
>JAQQZS010000013.1:1824364-1835024 GCA_030068045.1 Platyallabes tihoni | reverse complement strand
CTTTCACGTGGAATTCCAATAAAATTGATTCATGTTTGTGGCTGTAATGTGACAAAATGTGGAAAAGTTCAAGTGGGATGAATACTTTTGCAAGCCACTGTATGTGTCCACCCTGTTGGGGAAAGGTGTTTGGGTTAATGGCTTCGGCCGTGTTTGGGTGTGTTGATGTGTGTGTGTGCTATCTCAGTGAATGTGTTGCTCATGCCATACAGTGCTGAGCCCTAATAAAATACTCCCAGCCATTGCATTGAGCAGCAAGCAAGCTCACTCGTCTCCAAGTTCCCTTTTAGCGGTGAAAAACGCTACAATATTTGATGGGAAACTACGGGCATAAGGCGGGTAGGTGCCAATCCATCGTGCATACACCACAGACTCACACACATTCTCATGCTATACAACAAAAATGAATTAGAATTAATGAGAATTAAGATCACTACTCAAGTTTATAAGCTTTAAGATGAAAGAAAAGTGGAAAATTGCTTGCTACTGTATGTATGCTGCACCTCAACGCGCTTTCCGGCAGGCACCAAATCAGGTGTGCGGGACAAAAACACATGCATGCATGATGTGTCTGATGGTCTCTGTTCATTATCACGAGAACGAGAGCATATTTCCGCTTTTGCTCAGGTTCCCTGTGTCTCATACACCAAACGATGAAGTTATTAATATGTAAGTCATATGAAGACCCAGAGACAGACGGATGAAAGGGAACACATTAGCATTTTTCGGGTTGGAATGGACATAAGCTGTTTGTATGTATATTCGTCTGGACGAAGTATTACCATATAAGGAATCAGAGAGCAGAGGGTTGTTTTATGGGCAAAAAGGCGTCACAGGGTTACGGGTTTTCATCTTCCATTTCTAAGTTCTAGGTTTATTTCTGCGGAACGCTGTGTTTGAGCCCCGTAATGAAAATCAGACTCGTGGAGGATGGAGGAGATATGTTTAATATCCTCGCTCTACCATCTGCAATTCTGTTTAAAGACTGCGATTATTTTTTCATTAATTTATTGTAAACACGCATCCGTCGCCTCGCCTCCATTGCGGTTCTCTGGGATTTTAATTCTAATCAGTCCTATAATCTGTTTCTGCGAGACGCGTAAAGGATTTAATTCAGAGTGGATTATTAAACTTGTGTTTATCGGCGAAACAAAACTTCCGGCGCTCATATTTCCCCTGTGTCACAAACCCAAAACAGGGTAAAAAAACAAATCTCACACACACACACACACACACACACACACACACACACAAACACACACACACTTATAACAAAAAATAATAAAACCACACCCACAAAACAAAGAGAGCAGAAGTAACAAAAAAAGAACCTGTATACTGCACAAATTAATGTGGGGGTGGGGTTTCACTAGACCACACACACAAGGGTTAACAGCAGCTACATACAATCAACAGGCAAATTAATTGTGAATGAATTCTTGCATACTGAGTATCTCTCCTGAGCGTGAGTCTGTATGTTACATGTGTTGGTTATTAATCGCATGATGAATAAACACCTGCCATTAAGACCATGACAACTGAAATTAGGATCCTGACCTCATGTTAAAACCAGATCAGAATGCTTAAATCCAAAATTCAATCCATCGTTCATTATCCACGCCAGGAAAAAAGGGTGGATGGGGGGGAGGGGGATGTTGGGGGGATTGGACGTCAGGTCTGGCGCTGAGGAGAAACACGGCATCAGTGTTTGTGCTTAAAGAAGCGAAAATGTCAAACACCGAGCATGAAATGCCGTTGTGTAAAGGTTAGCATGCTTTAAAACTAAACAGAGAGAGAGAGAGAGAGAGAGAGAGAGAGCAAATGGAGAGACGTGAGCAAGAATGCATTAGCAAAAAAAAAAAAAAAAGTGATGTGATGTGATATATAGACAGATCAAAGCCGAAAAGGATGCTGAGGGCGCCAATACTTTTATCTCACTGCCCTTTTTATTTTATAATGCACTATTTTCATGGTCCAGAGGAGGACGGAAACGTGTGGAAAGAGATAGAGAGAGAGAGATGGTCTTTCAGCAGCACTGATAGTAGAGGTGGATAAATTACATTAAACATTAAATAATTAAAACATGTATCTGCATAAACATAATAAACATTAAAAGCAAAAAAAACTAACGTATTAAATGTAGTTATGGTTAGACATGCTCAGTGTGTGTGCAGGACACTTAGTGTCTTATTAAAAGAGAGAATGAGAGACTGAGAGGATATAAAGCTTGAAAAGAGAGAGAGGGGAGTATAAACATGAGCAGAGACACAGACAGACAGACAGACAGAGACATAAAGAGATTATAAAACTTGGATCGAGAGAAATAGACAGACTGAGGGAGAGAGAAAGAGACAGACAGACAGAGATAGAGAGGGAGACAGACAAGCAGACAGAAAGAGAGAGAGATACTGTAGACAGGAAGACAAAGACAGAGAGAGAGAGACAAGCAGAGAGAGACATGTAGAATAAAACATGAGGAGAGAAAGAGAAGGACATGTAGACAGACAGAAATCAAAAGAGAGACAGACAAGCAGACACAGAAACAGCAAGAGACAGACAGACAGAGACATTGAGAGAGATAGACAAGCAGACAGGACAGAAAGTAAGAGAGAGAGATAGACAGGAAGACAAAGACATAGAGAGACAGACAAGCGGACAGAGACATATAGAATAAAACATGAGGAGAGAAAGAGAAGGACATGTAGACAGAAAGCAAAAGAGAGACAAACAGGCGGACAGAGAAATAGCAAGAGACAGACAGGCAGACGGAGACATTGAGAGAGACAGACAGACAGACAGCGACATAGATTATAAAACATGAGGAAAGAGGAGACAGAAAGAAAATGAGAGAGACAGACAAGAAAACAGAAACATAGAGAGAGAGTATAAAGCATGAGGAGGGATAGAGAGATAAAGACAGGTAGACAGAGAGACAGAGAAGGGGTATAAAACATGAGAGGAGAGAGAAAGAGACGAAGAAGAACTCAGACACGAGAGAGAGAGCGAGTGAGAGCATTTAATGACGTTGATCTGAATAACTGAGAATGCTGAGTGTGATTAGCGTTAGCGAGTTAGCCACCTGTTTCCTTCTCTCCATCACGCCAATGACATTTCCTGAGATTTCACCCGAATGACACGATGAGAAACTCAGACTCCGAGCGAGAGTCGAGAAACCACACTGAGGCAAATCCTGCCAGAAAACATGGGTTTAGCTGTTTGCTAGCATAAATTACCAAAGGAACTTGAACACAGGATCTAACATGGGTCTGTGTGTGTGTGTGTGTGTGTGTGTGTGTGAGAGAGAGATTCTGATGTGAACATGAAGGATAAGTAATAACTTGGTGAAACACTAGCGTTATCTCATTAACTGATTAGCGAGTGTGTTTTTCTGCAACCGTCAAGCAGATATTAATAATTAATGTTTTGTTTTTCTCTGGATTTTTCTCCTGATAGTATAATATTTCTATCACAGCATGAACACACACACACACACACACACACACACTGTTTTCTTTCGCTCGTTATTAAAGAAAATAAATAACAAAATAATAGAAATAATGACGGCAGTTCATTAGCAGAAAACCGAAACCTGCAAATCTGATTTTATCTAAAAATCCTCGGTGACCTGAGGACTTTCATAACATTTTTTTTTCCATGTTTAAATGCCATTTAATAACTTTATTGCTTTCTTTTAAAAAAGAAACAGTGAAACAGACCTACTGCATATTAAAGACAACACCAAGCAGGATTTTTTTTTTTCTCCTTCTTTCCACTTTTACTCAAGTTCTAAAAGAAAATCCAATTAGTTAGCGTTTGATGATAGCACCAAGTGCGGCTTTACAGTCCGGGACGATCCTCAGAGGCTCCCCCCGCAAGAACAGAGGACATTAAAGCACTTTCAAGTGTACTCAGAAGCTGTTTAGCGCACGCTGATTAGAACTTCAGTCTGAAGTGGATGAATCACACAGGCAGATCCGACTTGATGGTGTAGAGCTGATTATCTGACCCTGAGATCACAGTGCTTGAGCTGAGTTCTCAATCCTGATTGGTCAGATAAATTTTCTGTAACTGGGTTTAAAACCTTGCACTCTGTCTAAAACTCGTCTCACCCCCAAGCTGAATCATAGTGTAAGGAGATGTTACGTTTACATAGCACTGATTGAAGGAAGCTCAAGTATAAGGTAAAGCCTTAAGTGGCTTTGCTTCAAGGTCCCAAGTTCCACTCTGAGCTCATGTGTGTTTCCACTTGTTTGTCCACTTCACCTCCAAAGACATGCCTCACACCCAGTATTCCCAGGACGGGTTCTAGATCCACCTCCACCTTGACCTTAATACACCTTGGTATTGATGAATGAATAATTAGACTCTTGAAGTGTTCCTACAGAATGACAACCACAGGAACGTTCATGCTTCTACCATTTCTACATCTTGTCCTAACAGTTTCAGACCTTCAGACTCTGTTCTGGACCTAACTCGGGTTGTCATAGGAAAGGACAGTGTCTTCCCGAGCTTTAATTCGACCACAATCCTAAATAATCTCCATTATGTCTCATATGGCCAGCAGAACCACGTAGTCGCCTGTCTCATATCACAGTGAAAGATACCGTTACTACTCCGCTAATACTTTTACCACATGGGATACGGTTCCTTTGAAAGGCAAAGCTCAACAACGAGGGATCCGAAGCCAAGACTCTGAAAACGCCACTTCTTCAGAAGAGCAATCATCTGAGAGATTAGAAAAACCACAATCCATAAGAGAGGCTTGGAATCCAGAGATAAGACAGAGCTCATTCGAACCGTGAAACGTAAAATAGCAGTGAAAAAAAAAGAAGAGAAGCAAAAAAGGGGCCACGACTCTGAGAGTTCTCCTCTCCGTTCTCCATGCCAGATTGTGTTAATAAAAACCATTTACAAAAATAGTCGCAGAGAGCTTCAAGTCACAGCATGGAGTGAGTTTTATGAATCTTGACAGAAATAGTATTAATGTGAAAGTACAAATGTGGTCCTGCTCAACAGCCTGTCGCTGGCTCACCAGGGATTTGATCTCTTCAACCTCTGGACATCAGCTCCATGCATTATTGGTTAAAGTCTCCAAGGTCAATCTTCTTCTTGATATTTTAAAACAAATGGTTGTTCGCCAGCCATCTCAATCAGCCCAGCTAATCATTAGAATCAAATATATTTCCAGCACTATACGTACTTCAACACAACTTTTTATTGGTCCGTTATCATTTTGCACTAAATGACCCAGAATGCCGTTCAACTGTGGATAGCAGTTTAACTTTACCTAAATAATGTTATTCAATTCAATTTAATTTTGTATAGCACTTTTAAGAATAGTCACGTCTCAAAGCAGCGTCACAGAATCAAAAGAAAATTATGGAAATGTGTACATGAAAAAAATGTATAAATCATTGTCCCTGATGAGCAAGCAGAGGGGACGTCTTCTGTTATATTGAACTTCCAGCCTCCCAACACACAGTACAGTATGTCTGCAAAAAAAAAAATCCTGCTATCTATTATGACCCAAATGAGGATGGGTTCCCTTTTAAGTCTGGTTCCTCTCAAGGTTTCTTCCTATTGCCATCTCAGGGAGTTTTTCCTTGTCAAAGTGAGGACCTGATGTACTGTAAAGACCATGAAGTGTAATAATAAGTGTAATAATAATAACTTAAGTAGTTGTGCGTATTTTGCGCAGTGTTTCAGTTTATAAAATAGAGGTCTGTCCCCTGAGGCAGGATCAGTGCAGCTCGCTACTTATTTTGTTCAGATTTTAAGGCATCACGTCAAACAAAATCAGTTTATTTGGTATCATACTTCAACTAAAGTTTCATACATATTTGAAAGTGAATATTTGGAAGAAAAAAAAATAAAATAATCGTAGAGAAATATATATTTTCACAACCCAATATCATGTGGGGGGAAAATGAGGTGATTTTCATGCAAACATTCTGTATATTAATCCATATAAAATTAAAGCTATACATATGGAAACCATTTCTTTTATTAATTTGTTTATTTATTTCCTATGTGAACCCATGGGCAGAACACAGTGTGTACACACGTTTCCATTACCGAAGCCATTTCATAACCTCTGAGGATCCCAATCTGACAGGCCTCACTACTCCCCTGGGAATCTCATGAATAAAAATGAGCCCATTAAAGCATTTTAAAGTTGCCATTTCGCACACGCGCTGCTCCGATCATTACTATGCAAATGAGGGCCAGCCCACGTCGGTAAATAGCGAGGCAGTGATGAGAAATGGGAAGATGTTTGGATAGGACGTTTTCTCAGCCGCGCGCACCTCCCTATCATCAAACTCCTGTTCACGAAAAGGAGGGCATCCATTCTTTATGACATTAGAGCCTAATTTACCGGGATTTATTATTATACTGAGCTGTAGTGATGAGCAGGATGCTTCAGTTGTGACTGAATTGATTCTTCTGCAATATTCGTTTAAATGAATCAAATATAATAAGTTTTATTTGAATTGATACACGTGACCTGCGGTTTAAATAGTATATGTGTTCGTCCAGGCTCACACAAACACACACACACACACACACACACACACACACACATACACAAACATACTTTTGAATCCTAGCCCTGATTAAAATTTTGTTCTTAGCTTTTTAGCTTTTAATTCACTTCTTTCGATGTCAGTCATTATAGACAAATTAATGAGTCAAATTGAGTCATTCAATTCACGTAAGAGTCTTTCTAAAGAGTCAGTTGTTTGTGAATCTTCTGTCATATCAATTAGAACAGCTCAGATTGTACTCTGGAACATTCCACGATGAGTGGAGAGAAAAGGACCATGTGGAATTACAAAGTCAATTCCATAAGTATTGGAACCCTCTTGTTTATTAAAGGTGCAAAAATAATTATAATGCCTGATTTTAATATAACATATAATAATGTAATTTTTAAATTTTTTATTTATCCAATTAAGTGTTCATCCTTGAAAACTTGCTTGTTATTTAAATTACTAAACAGGTCCCGGAGACATCTAATAGTTTAATGCATAGTGTCACACAGTTCTACTCCTCATTAACTCCTGCAACCCGAGTCTAATCCAAACAGTCTTTGTGCTCCTATTTTGACATCTACGCTGAAGATTCACACACACACACACACACACACACACTCACACGCGCGCACACACACACACACACACACACACATGCGCACACACACATACACACACATACACACACCTGCCAACACCTCAGAGAGTAGCAAAAGATAAAGAGACTCAAGCAGTGAAAGATCAAAGTCACACACACACACACACACACACACAAGAACTTCCAACCTGCAACAGATTTATGGGGTGAGAAGCTCTCATGTTTCCATGTTGGAGAAACAGATTGGAGTCCGGGGGTGGCCTTAAGACAACCGTCATCAGCAGATCATCGTTTATTTCACATGAGGGCTCTCCTTAATTTCATCAAAGCACCGGAATCAGAACATCAATGCAGGATTTAAATCATCAAATCATCACTCGTCTCTGTTAACACTTAAACACATCAAATGCAGTTCCTTCAGAGCTACAGTCCAAACTAAAAACGTCTACCATGACTGAACGAATAAACCACCCAGGTCACAAATTCTGAGAAATGATCAGGTCGAGAAATCAAGAACTTTTTTACGAGGCTAGGAATCCTTTTTAGAAACATGAATTCAGCAAAAACGTTTATAGAATGTTGTAAAGCTGAAGAAGAAGAGGGTTATCTGATAGTCTGGAAATCTATTCAGAAATCCTTTATTATTTTTCAAGAACTTATCAGCACAGTTTTTTAAAGATCTTTTTTGAGAACCTTTTTTTTTTTTATCAATGTTTGTTTTATTGCTATTATTGTTTCTTTTTTCAACCCGGAAATCTTGTTAGGAACAGGTTCAAGTTCCTAACACTGGGAATTGTTTAGGAACTCCATTAATTTTTTTTTTTTAATGAAAATAAGGATTTGTTCATGAAATGCAGATGCAGGACTTTTCCGAAGAAGCCCGTAAATCACAGACTCTCAGGAACTTTTACAAATTGGTAACTTTATGATCAATGCAGGAGACTTTTTTTTTCAGGAACCGAGGAACTTGTTAAGAAACTCTGAATAATTCTGGAAATATGTAAAACCTTTTTAAAAATTGGAACTTGTTTAGGAGCGCAGAAACATTTACAGGATCTTTCCCAGGATGCTGAAGAAACATTTAAAGCACCGCAGGAACTTTTGTAGAAATCTAGACTCCCAAGGACCTTGTTAAATTTCAAATCCTGGACTTTCCCTAGGACTGCTGGACCCTATTTGGGAGCCTGTAATGTTCGTTTTCTATAAGGCCTTTTTCTAGTTGCAGGCAAATCCAATTTGTTTCACAAATCTGTCCACACTGTTATTTGAAAGTGAGCAGATGGGATTTAGATCTGTTCAGACTGGTAGCCCAAATCTGACACCTTGTCAACCTACAGTATGCGCATTACTTATCCAGGGATTATTGTTCTCATTTTCCTTATTCCTAATTATAATTTCACCCTTCATTTGTTCCATCATCTGCCTGATGGTTTTTCAATGAGTGTTCGCCATGGATCCATGTCCCTTACCATGTGTAGACTTGAATGAGTGACAAAATGGATGGTTTGAAATCTGATTTGAGTGGGGTAGAGCATCCAGACTGAGACACATCTTTAGGAATCCAATCTGAATCAGGTCTATCTGAATGTGGTCCAGATCAGTTTTAATTTTATAATATTTTTTCTTTTTTTATATTGTTCAGGCTACATCAAAAACAAACTGATTCCAATCTGGATAGGCCAAATATTTTTGGATTTGTGCTCAAGGTATGAACAAGGCCTCAGAAATCCAGAATTTTTTTTTTCAATGCAGATTTTTTTCTTTTTTTAATATTCAAAACAATTTACTTAAACTCAGGTCAGACCAATTCACTTTTTAGAAACTTTATAAATATTTGTTATTTTCTTACTAAGCCAGACATCATTTCACAAACTTAGAAACATTTAACTTAGAAACTTGTTTTTTTTTTCAATTCTGGAACTTTTTCCTGACAGTCACAAACTGGAAATAAATAGAATATGTGGAAAATTTCCTTCAGGATCCATCCATCCATCCATCTATCCATCTATCTATCTACAGTCATGGCCAAAATTACTGGCACTCCTGAAAATTTTCAAGAAAATCAAATATTTCTCACATAAAAGTGTTGGATTAACACATGTTTTGCAACATGTTTATTCCCTTTGTGTGTATTGGAACAAACCAAAAAAGGGAGGGAAAAAAAGAC
Source organism: Platyallabes tihoni (assembly GCA_030068045.1). Classification (NCBI taxonomy): domain Eukaryota; kingdom Metazoa; phylum Chordata; class Actinopteri; order Siluriformes; family Clariidae; genus Platyallabes; species Platyallabes tihoni. Next base: position 1,825,726 of record JAQQZS010000013.1, on the reverse strand, counting down.
ATAATGCGACACAAAACTCCAAAAATGGGCTGGACAAAATTATTGGCACCCTTTCAAAATTGTGGATAAATAAGATTGTTTCAAGCATGTGATGCTCCTTTAAACTCACCTGGGGCAAGTAACAGGTGTGGGCAATATAAAAATCACACCTGAAAGCAGATAAAAAGGAGAGAAGTTCACTTAGTCTTTGCATTGTGTGTCTGTGTGTGCCACACTAAGCATGGATAACAGAAAGAGGAAAAGAGGACTGTGTGAGGACTTGAGAACCAAAATTGTGGAAAAATATCAACAATCTCAAGGTTACATGTGCATCTCCAGAGATCTAGATCCGCCTTTGTCCACAGTGCGCAACATTATTGAGAAGTTTGCAACCCATGGCACTGTAGCTATTCTCCCTGGGCATGGATGGAAGAGAAAGATTGATGAAAGGTTGCAACGCAGAATAGTCCAGATGGTGGATAAGCACCCCCAAACTAGTTCCAAAGAAATTCAAGCTGTCCTGCAGGCTCAGGGAGCATGAGTGTCAGCGCGAACTATCAGTCGACATTTAAATGAAATGAAAAGCTATGGCAGAAGAACACAATACCTACGGTCAAATATGGTGGAGGTTCAAAGATGTTTTGGGGTTGTTTTGCTGCCTCTGGCACTGGATGCCATGACTTTGTGCAAGGCATCATGAAATCTGAGGATTACCAAAGGATTTTGGGTTGCACTGTAGGGCCCAGTGTCAGAAAGCTGGGTCTGCGTCCAGGATCTTGGGTCTTCCAGCAGGACAATGATCTCAAACATACTTCAAAAAGCACCCAGAAATGGATGGCAACAAAGCGCTGGAGAGTTCTGAAGTGGCCTGCAATGAATCCAGATCTAAATCCCATTGTGGAGAGATCTTAAAATTGCTGTTGGGAAAAGGCGCCGTTCCAATATGAGAGACCTGGAGCAGTTTGCAAAGGAAGAGTGGTCCAGAATTCTTGGTATGAGGTGTAAGAAGCTTATTGATGGTTATAGGAAGCGACTGATTTCAGTTATTCTTTCCAAAGGGTGTACAACCAAATATTAAGTTAAGGGTGCCAATAATTTAATCCTGCCCATTTTTTGGAGTTTTGTGTGACATTATGGCAAATTTGCTTTTTTCCCCTCCTTTTTTGTTTGGTCCAATACACACAAAGAGAATAAACGTTTATAGCAAAACATGTGTTAATGCAACACTTTTCTGTGAGAAATACTTGATTTTCTGGAAAAACTTCAGGGGTCCCAACAATTTTGTCTGTCTGTCTGTCTATCTATCTACAATGGTGTGAAAAACTATTTGCCCCCTCCTGATTTTTTATTCTTTTGCATGTTTGTCACACAAAATGTTTCTGA
>JAQQZS010000013.1:1788211-1804687 GCA_030068045.1 Platyallabes tihoni | reverse complement strand
GATGACGTCACCTGACCGAGGTTATATAAGCCAAAATTTGGCGTGTTTGATACACACATGCTTCACAACCAGCAACATGACAAGATGTTTCCCATGGCGTTTTCACGCAGCATCGAGTAAAAGCCTTTGAAAGGGAACTTAAATTGACTTTAAGTTCTCTAGTGGTTAGCTCTGTCGCCTTGCACCTCCAGGGTCCGGGTTACATTCCCGGCCAGGATCGAGTCCCGTCTCTGTGTGCATGGAGTTTGCATGTTCTCCCCGTGCTAATGGGTTTCCTCCGGGTACTCCGGTTTCCTCCCATAGTCCAAAGAAATGCAAGTTAGGCTAATTGGCGTTCCGAAACTGCCCGTAGTGTGTGTATGTGTGTGCCCTGCGATGGATTGGCACCCTGTCCAGGGTGTACCCTGTCTTGTGCCCTAAGCCTCCTGTTATAGGCTCCAGGTCCCAGCGACCCTGGATACAGGATAAAGTGGTATAGAAGATTTTAGACAGTTTCTCTACAGGCTCAGACTGTACAGGTAGGTACAAGGAAGATCAGACTAATATTTTATAACTCCATAGCAGAAAGCATCATCAGATACTGTATGACTGCATGGTACAGTAACTTCACAGATCTAGGGAAATCTAGGACTGACAGCTTCGTGATCACAGCAATAAAAGTGATAAAGAAAGGAAAAAAATATTTTGCTTTTACTATGAGGAAAATGTTGTCAAACTTACACACAACATCCTGCAAGACCGCACACACACACACACACACACACACACACACATACTGTACTACATCCAGAATATGAACTGGTTCCTTCAGCAAGTGGAAAAGCAAAAAAATTCAAATCTCCTCTATTCCAGTGTCTATTACATTACTCAATGAACAAGCTGTGAACAGGAAGTGCCCATGTCTAGTTCGGCTAGTTTTTATCATTAATAATTAATGATATATTTCATATTCATATTTTCTTTCTTGTATTTAATGCCTTCCTGTGTTTTTTATCCTGTACGCGCTGCTGAACTGCCCTTGTACTGAACTCTTGCTGTTTTTAATTGTGGTAGTTTTTGCCAGTGCAGCCACTCTGTGTCTCACTCTCGCCCAAGGCAAATTCCCCCCACTGGGTGAAAGTGGTACCTCAGCGCATTAAGGCTACGGGTTACTGATCAGAAGGTCAGCAGGTTCGAGCCCCAGATTCACCAAGTTGCCACTGTTGGGCCCTGGAGCGATGCCCTTAACCCTGTCTCCTCCAGGGGGCACTGTATAACTGTGGCTGACACTGTACTCTGACCCCAGTTTCCTAAGTTGAGATATGTGAAGAAAATTATTTCACTGTTCAGTAATGTACTGTATATGTGACGAATAAAGACTAAATGTGAAAGACACAAGAAAAAACACATTTTTATTCAAATATGACACTCGTTTCCAACTGCGCTTTTACACACAAGTCCAGGATTAATTTGTGTCCACTTGCGATTTGATCTTTTATTTTTTTTTCCATGCCTGAGCCATGGCTCATCTATTTCCAAGTTCACTAATTTTCGCTTGAATTTTACATTACTTTTAGATGTGTAATAAATAAAAATTGTCAGATTTTCTTACATGGATAATTCTTTTTTTCTCCTGAAAGTCTCCTGATACTCATATGATGTCACGTGTTAAATTTTGAAATTTTCAGGTCAAAACATTGTGTTGTGATGGTGGGTTGAACAGTTTGTGTGCGCATACTGTATGTGGGTGTTACTAGAGCAGAAATCAACATATTGCACTGCTGTATATTACACACAGTTGTGTATATGTAGGTTTAGGGGCCGGGGAGGGGGGGGGGGGTGTTAATCAAGCACACACACACACTGATATATCCTTTACTCCGAGCTCTCCATATGGAGCGCGTACACTGAACACACACCGGGGTCTTGGTGTATCAGTTAGTTTTAACGCCATTGCGTCGAATCTAACCACCAAACAGATGGAGCACTTCATCAGAATGGATCCTGAATTGGTCCTTTGTTAGTAGCCACCTGATTTACGGCGCGCCTGCTTTCCCTCAGGTCCTTTTCCATGAACGCAATAACGCCTGCTGAATTAATTTCATATTGGAAAGTTTGTGGAGCAATCAAAGCACATACACAAACACACACACACACACAAATAATGCTCCTTCTCCTTTTTGGACTGAGAACAATACTAGTCTTTCATAAAGTGCTTCAAGATGGCCATCTGTTACGCAACAGTGCTGTGTGTCATCTGCTCGCTGGTATTTAAAGTGTGAAACTGGTGTACTCGTGATAACACAACGTCGGCCAGGAGCACACACGTGGGAACTTTTGCTCCTGAATTAAACATCATATAGCATAAATACTTAATGAGGTAAATATATATATATATCATATTTTATCTCTATCTCATTCTAGTTACATTAAACATTATAGAACATCTCCGAACAACTTCTCACTTACAGTTACAGCAGCTACAACAAACAGTCATGTCTCATCACATGGGATGTTACAAAGTGCTGATACTGAACATTAAACATTAAATACAGCGGAACCTCGGCAAAGGATTTAATCTGTGAAACGCATTTAAACGAAATAATGTAAATATAGATAATCCTTTCCAGCTACCCAAAAGTATTACCAATATTACTAATTATGTCTTAACTAAATCTTGCACATAATGCAAAAAAAAAAAAATAATACCCCAAAAAACACAGTTTGGTCGCTCGTACAGGTAGTCCCCGACTTACGAACATTCGAGTTATGAATTTTCCGACTTACGAATGGATCAAGGTTCTACTTCTGGTTCAATCACAAAAGCATCTTGCGTGTATTGTACAAAAAAATAGACATTGCAGTGCACCAGGTTCCAATATTTACAATTATATACCATATTTTCAGTGTGTAAGTGAATGTATAAAATGTCTAAAGTCCGGTATATTGTGTTTTTGCTTGTTTGGGTGCGGGAGAAATGAGTCAGCCTCACCGGTTTCAATGAATCAGTCTGGGAGCACGATGGTAGGAAATGCCTGTCCTGTAAAGCTGTCCTGATGGTGAATTGTCCTAATTTTGGAAAAAATTCTCAGCAAAACAGAGTTCACAGTCCAATGCAGTGGAAAACAGCTCTGAGACAACATGGCATCCGGGTTTCCCCTAGCTATTTAAAGGCGCAGAGACAACAATGTTACATTTCACATTTCCTTAGGCACGGTTATGGTTTTTGGTCACATCATGGCAGTGTGGGGAAATGGGACAGAGATTTCCTCAAGTGGATTGGTCTACTTTACATTGTATAATTGTGTCAAAGGCATATAAGACTGACTTTGTCAGACTTACGAACAAATTGAACTTACAAACATGCCCCCGGAGAGAAACAAGATCACAAGCTTGTTATTAGTCTTATAGTACATTTCAATTTTTCAATTCAATTTTATTTATATAGCGCTTTTAACAATGGTCATTGTCTCAAAGCAGCTTCACAAAATGAACAAGATTTTTCAAAATGAACAAGATGGGGGGGAATTAGCGTAGTTGCCATTCGCTATAGGTGTACTGGAGTATGAGATTATGGATTATACACATGAAGTGTATATCACACAAGTAAGCTGCTACCATGGAAACCTAGTAACTCTGTCCTGTTTGATGGACACTAAGGAGTTGTATAAAAAATATATATAAGTACGAAGTCACTTCTGATAAAGCAGTGTTTTAAAAAAAAAACTAATAAATTGAGCACAAAGACAGGACACGTGCCATGCACACGTTGATTTAGTATCAGGGGCTAAATTATACAAGTGTACATTCTGCTCGGTCACGTTGAAGAGATAAATCTTCTTCTGCCATCTTCTTAGTATCCTTACGATAAGCAGTATTTCAAGCACATACACCGTGTGTGTGTGTGTGCGCGTGTGCGTGTGCTCACATCGGTATGTTGCCGATGTATCTTATTGAATGAGATCCCCATGTTTAATTCATAATGTGGTGCCTCGTAGCGAGTGTGACTTCACACACTGGGGCTCATAAAGTGAGTTGTGTGTGTATATGTGGATGTGTGTGTTTGTCCTTGTTTATGTTTGTAATATTTATACAGCAATGACACACAAGCACACACACACACACACACACACACACACTGATGACAATACAGGTTGTCATAACCTGTAGTGGCTCCGCTGTGACAATCCACCAGCTGCGGAGACAAATAAAGCCGCAAAGTCCTTGAGAGAGAGAGAGAGAGAGAGAGAGAGAGAGAGAGAATATATATAACACTAATAATCCACAACGCCGCAAGCAATATGACATGGAGATGTAAGACCATGGGGAGTTTCCTGAATCACAGAAAATATGTTCGCTACAGATAAAGCATGTGTGTGTGTGAGAGGGAGAGAGAGAGAGAGAGAGTCTGTATGTGTGAAACAGAATATTCAAACTCAAAAACAAACCTCACTGGATGTAGACGCTTCCTTATACACCTTAATTCATTTCAGATTGCTTTATGCTAATTGTAATATTTAAATGAAGCAGAAATAACTCACTTTGCAAAAAAGTGACACTCCCAGTCATGGAATTTCTCCAGATCGCTCACCATCAGCTTGACTCGTCTTTAAACTTAGGCCGCGTCTCTCACGCCGTCTTTACTGGCGTGAAGTAATGGGTTCAGATAAGATAGCGCACCGAGTGAACGTGGGAAAACTCACAAACACGGCCTCGATCACGACTTATTGATTTTTTTCTTCTTTACTCCGGAGGCAGTGGAAAACATCACGGCGCGGACAACGAAATGATCAAATGCAGCAAGAAGATATTGTAATGTAAAAATTCTCTTGAGAGTTTATAGTTTATGCATCCTTATAGACAAACGTATATATAAAAAAGATTTAAGTGACTGAAATGAAGTCATTTTCCACATGCAGGTTTCATCTCAGGAAAATGCACAAGACTTTGTAGCAGTAAAATTACAAAAATCCCTCTAAAAACCCCATATCCTTCCCTATTCCATCCCTGCAACCTCTTCATTTCTAGCCCCCAGCCTTCACCATTCCATCCCCAACAGGCCTAATATTTAATCTTTCCACCGATCCCAAATCTTCACCCTATCCACCTGTGCCTCATCTGCTGCACCCTATCCACAGTATCTTCACTTCTACCCCATCTCCATGTTCCTATCTCCCTCCATATATCTACAGCTTTATCTTCTTGTCTACTTCATCCATATGGCCCCCATCTCCATTAGGCCTTATTTCGACAGCCATATCTTTATTTCCACAACATTCTATGTGCTTCAACTTCATTTCTAAACCAGCCCCATGTATCCTATCTCCTCCCCTATCCCTACAGCTTTATCTTCATTTATACTCTTTTCCATGTACTCCATCATCATCATCGCTATTCCAACAACTCCATTTTCATTTCTACGCCATCCCTGTTTCTACAGAAATGTCTCAATTTCTACCTCTTCCCAATGTGCCCCTTATCATTTTCCACCCCTCGGGCCCCAGGTTCATTTCTACCTGACCCCACGTGCCCCATCTACTTTTACTTACCACTTCATGTTCACTTCTACCCCATCCTAATGAGCCCCATCACCATCCCTATCCTTACATCTGCTTTACTTCTACCCCATCCCCATGTGCTCCATTTACATGCCTACAGACCCTTTTTTTTTTCACTTTTACCCCATACCTACATGCTTCATCTAAATATACCTATCACATTATATTCATTTCTACCCCACCCTCATGTGTCTCATCTCTATCCTTATCCTTAAATTCCCATCTTCACTTCCACCCTATCCCCAAGCACCCCATCACCATTCTTATCTCTACAGGCCCATCCTTAGCCCATCTTCATTTCTACTCCCACCCAACACCAAACAGGCCTAATCTTTATTCTTAACACATCCGAGAAAGGCTCATCTTAATCTTCACACCATATCCCATCCCACCCCTGTGTTTTTCACACATACCTGCACACCCATCTTCATCCTTCCGAATACTCATGTGGGCCACCACATCCCAGCAACCCCATATTTGTTCTTATCTTTTCCCTGTGTGCTTCATCTCTGTCCCTATCCCAGTAGACCCACCTTCACATCTACCCCTTCCCCATGTGCCACGTCTCCATCCCTATTTCTCTAGTCCCACCTTCAATTCTACCCAATGTGTCCCATCTCCAACCTTGTCCCTACAGGCCCATCTTCATTTCTACCCATCCCCATGTTCACCATTTCTGTACCTATCCCCATAGCTCCACCTTCACTTCTACCCCATCCCCATGTGCTCTTCTCCACCCCTATCCTTACAGCCCCATTGTCATTTTTACACCATGCCCAATTGCCCTATTTTCATCCTTACCCCTACAGGCCATCTTCATTTGTACTCCATTCCCACGTTCCCCATCTGCATGCTTGTCCCAACAGACATATCTTCAACTTGACCCCATCTCTATGTGCCCCATCTCCATTCCTATCTCTATAGCCCCACCTTCACTTCTACCCAATCCTCATATCACATCTCCATCCTACTCGCTACAGGCCCATCTTTATTTCTACCCCATCTGTTCTGTCAATTTTAATTTCTATCCCATCTCCCTGAGAACTATCCCTATCTCTACAAGCCAACTTATTGCAATAAATATGCCATAAACCTATCAGCCACACACAGCTTAAGTATTTGAAAGAAAAATAATAAGATAATGGACCACACATAATCTGCCAATAAATCTGTTCTCATCTTCATTGTGTCCACACGACAACTTTCAGACAATTAAAAAAACTTTTTTCAATTATTAGTTTTAATAACATTTCCATCCAACTCTTTACATGGACACATTGAGGATTCTCATTAAAACAAGTCTTTAGAAAGTATGAAATGTCCTTTTTTGACTGACAGCCTCACTGTCAATATTAATTAGCTGCCTTTTTTGCCCTTGTCAATTGCAGTTTGTTTGGCGCACAGTGAGCCTGTCGTTTCTCTAGCTGTAATTTTCCAGCTTGTTATGAGTGAGGGTCCCTATGCCGACATCTGAATAGTGTCACTTCTCTGGGACAGAAACATACGCAAAGAAAGATTTTACTCTTTTTATAACTGTGAATCATAATGAGGGCAATGTTTTACTTGTGAGCTAATAAATGTTTTGGCACCCTGTTCCAAAACATATATAAAGCCAGCAAACAGTTATTTTGCTAACCTGAGCCGACATCATTATAGATAAAGTTAAAACAATATCTACTACAGTACAAAATAACAAATTTTCCATCCTAACTCAGACAAACCTCCTAAAAAGCCTAAAAGAAATTCTCTTTTACTATAAAATGGTATTCATGATGTAAAGAGAAAGTAAGAGTTGCGTTTGCTAGTTGGACAACTGTGTTTAGCAATGACCTAGTTAACAAGCCAGCATGCTAATTAGTAAAAGAATTTTAAGTCTTAAAATGACAAGAATTTGAGTCTGTCTGATCAATTAAATGATTTGTTCAAATTCATTAAAAGCAAGTATTAACAACAATGTGAAACAGAAGGATGATTCTACATGAACTGCCAAGTAATTCTATGTGAACTGCCATAGTTAGGTGCCATATTAGAATTTGATTGGCTGCCCCTTCCCCACATGGGTCGTTCTTGAACGTTTTTCTTCATTTTGAACAAATCTTAAGTGTGACACGGGAAGAACGAGTCGTCTCAGGGAATGATTCATTCAGTTGCCCATGCGAAATATCATAGGTTCTGTACAGGAATTAATTGATCTGTTTTGAGTCTTCAGGTTTCCCGTGTCGGGACAGTCCCACACTTAATCAATGAGTCTGAGTCAGAAAGAGAATTGATTAGTTCACCTTTCAAGTCTTCAGGTTTTTCCATTCATTTGGTCATCACGTGACAAGCAAGTACGCTTAAAGAATGCAATCTGAGCCAGAAAGAGAATTGATTAGTTCATCTCTCGAGTCATTCTAATCATTATCGTAGAATAAAGACCCAGACAAATAATAAATTAATGCTTTCTTTTTCTTATAACATTATATTTCTGTCTTGTTTGATGTGTGATCAATGCTTGCATAGGTAGTTGATGTAACATTTTAATTACATTTTGCTAAAATGAACGAAATGACTCGAAAAAAGATTAGTTCATTTTGCTGAACGAGACTCCGAGTCGGCAAAACGATCTGAACCTCCCATCATTACTGAAAAGCAAATATTCCCAAAACAAACAGGGATTTACAATCTCAATAAGAAATGTGACTGGGTGTGGGGGAGAGGGAAATGAAACTCAACAGTGTGTGGGGGAATGGACAGGTGAGATGTGATGAGCAAATGAAACTCAATTGTATATCGTAGAGATGCAGGTGAAATATCACTGGATGTGGCCGGCCAAATGGAATATAAACAGCTTGTTGGAGAAGGGACAGGTGAAATATGACTTGATGTAGGCGAGGAGCAAATAATACATAAAAGAGTGTGGGTGAGGGGCAAATGAAACTCAACAGTGTTTGGGAGAGGTGTGAATGAAATGTCATGGGATGTGGGGGAGGGGCAAATGAAACATAACAGGATGTAATGGGGAAGATGAAAATTGGGGGACAGTATGGGCAGGGGCAGGTTAAGTGTAACTCACTATATGGGAGGGGCAAATGATACGTAACAGGGTATGGGGGCATGACAGGTAAAATGTGACTTGTTGGGGAAGTGGCAAATGAAACTCAACAGTATGTGGGGGATAAATGTGTCTCAATGTAGGAGAGGGGCAAATAAAACATAACAGGGTGTGGAGGAGGGCCAGGTGAAGTTTGACTGTATATGGGGGTGGGGCAAATGAAACTCAACATTATGGAAGAAGAGCAGGTTAAATGAGACTCAATAAAGGGGAGGGGCAAATGAAACTTTACAGTATGGGTGGGGGGGTGGGATTGTGGGGGAGACATAGATTTTTTTACACTTCACAAAAAAATCATGAAAGGAATTTATTTTCTTTTTCTTGTAAATAGTTTTAATGAGTTTGTTCCATGCCCAAGCTGATTAAGACATTTTTTTAAAGCAACCTTCAAAATTCGCATTGGTTTCATGAAGAATCATAAAGAAACGATGTTGAGATGATGTTCTCAAACGTTCAGTTTAAAAGCCTCCACTTTGAAACCTGTTAACTCACATACAGCTCACAGTTTTGCTATCTCACTCTTCCAAAGTCGCATCTCCACTTTTTCTGCCACTGCAATCCTCTTTCTGATCCGCGCTTCCTCTTGTGATTTCATTCCAGAGGATTTATGTCATTTTGTGTTACAAATCTCTTTCATATATTCTCCGCGACCAAAGTCGTCTGGAGTTTTTCCTTGCAGTCCTAATGCATTTTCAGCAAAACCGACCACGCGTGACTGTAAGCTGCTGAAAATCATCTGGAAGAGACGACGACTTAAGTGTTTTGAGGAAGTTCTTTTAAATGTAGCTGTATTTTTACTATAGCTTTGACAAATATTCATACTTTATGTTGTTACTTACAATTAATACAATAATTAACTGTAGCTGGCATGCGGTTCCTTACAGTCTTACCATTACCATGTGTTTACCCATAATGCAGTGGTGTCATTTTCTTGCTACTTAGGGCAATAGGTTAGGGTAAACATTGTGAGCTAACACTAATTAGGATGAAAACATTAGCATGAGTGTTAGCAACAGCTTGCCAAAAAAATTAAAAACAAAGTTTAGTTATATTTGATTATCTTAACTCAGGTTATCATTTGAATCCCGATGAAGTCACAGTGGTGGTGGTGGTGGTGGTGGTGTGGGGGGTGGGGGTGGATGGTGAACATTAGCGGTAGCCTTATTTCATAACATACATACTTCGAAGACCTGCTTACAGTGTTGGCCTGAACATTTTAACATCACAACTGATAAATAAGATAGATGTTGAATCTTTAAGTATAAATATTAGCATTATTATACTGATTCATAATGAAGGCATGGCTGATTAGAAGTGGCATTAGCATTAGCATCACTAGCAAATTACATTAGTTACAATATCTTCTTTGACAGTTGCATTGAGTTCATTTAACGCTCATTAAAATGCAATTATAAATAACTTAGCATTCTCAGCATGACTTGTAAGAAATTGTTGATGAAAATGTTGATGGTTTTCAGATTAATAAATGAAAACTCATCAGTGGACAGGAATATGAAGGCATAATTAGCCTTGGGGGAAAACAAATCCCGATGTGATTCATGCTAGCTTATCGCTAGTCACATTACTAAAACTGGAAATCACAGTACTCAGTGGTACCGCAACTAAAAACAAAAATAGCATAAACTCTCTTGTGGTGAAGATGTCAGAAAACATAATACAGCTTGAGAAAGTTCCCAAAGTTCCTCATCAGCATCTATGTTTTTGTCCTTGCTCATAACCGAGGGCGTGTTTGGATTGCTAACACGGCTAGTTCTCGCAAATATTAAGCCCTCATTAGCGACAAAGATAGACGCTGATGTCGATTCTCGAGCTATTTAGACTTCTGCTGGATTTTACCCTGAGCTGAATAATCACAACAAAGCGGGGATTTCAGACAAAATCTAGAAATCTGTCCTGCGATTCCACACTGCCCCCTAGTGGATCACAGGGCTGCTGCAGCTCAAAGAACATGAAGACCAGCAGCCAAAACAGCAGCAACTAGGAAAGTTTTAATTATTCTGCAGTAATTAGATTATTCAAAGGATTTGTAACACCTCGTCAGGTGTGAAAGTGACTCTCTCTCTCTCTCTCTTTCTCTGTGTAGGTGGGGTGATGAGTGCCCCTGTTGGAAATGATACCTCAATCCTACTGGCATGAAATGATTAACGATAGGAAGATGTGCAACACTTTCTACCACCATTAGGAACACACATCGTAGGTGTGTGTGTGTGTGTGTGTGTGTGTGTGTGTGTGTGTGTGTGTGTGATGCTTAGTCATACATCCCTCGACTTGACAGGTATTTCATGCGTTCCACACTTCAGTCTCTGGTTGCCATGGAGGAGGTTACAAAAAGAGGTGGGAACTTCAGAGCTGTCAATCAAACATTTTGTTAGGTTTTTTTTCTTTTTTTCTTGAGAGTGAGTGTTGCAGTCAAAGTGTGTGAGAGAGAGATTCTGCGTAAGACAGAGTGATGAAAAATAAAGAAATACTGTTGTTTGAACCTGTGTTTAAAATATACACTCACACACAATTGTCTCTGATGAAAACAGAAGGAAAATAAAATAATTATCTCGCATTTAAATATTCTGGTGGCAAGGTGATGTAGTGGTTAGCACGGTGGCCACGCACCTCCAGGGTCCGGGTTCAATTCCTGCCTCAGGGTCTGTGTGCATGGAGTTTGCATGTTCTCCCCAGGCTTGATGAGTTTCCTCCGGATGCTCTGGTCTTATTCCCACAGTCCAAAGACATGCAGATTACATGCTAACTGGCAAATCGCCCGTAGTGTGTGAATGTTGACCAGAGGTCCTACCACAGTTGTAAAATGTGAATAACAACAATGGTCACTACTGGCCTCCACGGTCCATAGTCCTATTACAGAGATTCCTAAATGTGGATGGATGGATTTAAATATTCTGCTCTCACAAGTTGTTATTCTGGTGAACAAATTAACCCAAAATGTGTCTCAGATAAGTTAAATGTTTTGCTGCTTGTTGTGTCGCTAAAGTGCCAAAAATTATTTCTCACAACAATATGCTCTCACATTTTATGTAAACCTAAAAAAGCTTGAACATCTCGCTCTCTCTCAGACATAAATTTCTTTAAGTAATTCTGAGATCAAATTGTAAAAAAAAAAAAAAAAAAAAATTATAGTATTTTTTCCAAAAAGCATTTAAAAATGTGAATAAAGGATAAATAATTGTGTCAATGTGAAAACATGTTGTCTGAATATGAACGCAGTTTGAGTTTGAGTGCGTTCTGTGCAAATGTCAAAGAAAAGTCCTGCCTCATGAATTTGCCTCACCATGTTCAAGCGAATGAACCGAGCTGAACCGAACGCTGCATTGTTGTTGCATGTCCGCCTGGGAGCCGTTTAAAACTTGTTTGCCTCAGTGGAAAACCAAGCGAAGCAAGTTTCCATGATTTTTTGTGGGTTTTGATGCATTTTGTGCAAGATTTAGTGAAGGTTCCAAGAATGTTATCAAGGACGGTAACAAGAAGAAAATAGAGCCGCTTTCAGTTTTGTTTTTAAAGCAGCCGGTGCGGAGAGAAATCATAAATTAAGGTCAAGTGAGGTTTAATGTCTATTTATTTTACTTCATTTACTAGGCTTTTTAAAACATGTTTTGATTATTTTTCTATTCAAAAATATGATTATAGTGTTGGAAATTTGTAATATTGGTAATATTTTTGGGCGGCTGGAACGGATTATCTGCATTTACATTATTTCCTATGGGAACATGTGTTTCACAATACAACATTTCACCTTAAGAACTCGCCTCCGGAACGGATTAAACTCGTACCGTTGTAAATAGAATTTATTAAATGACAAGGTTTGTGTGAAAATTAAAGCATTTTGTGCAAAAGTCGATCATCTCGACTGAGCACAAGAGCATTTCATGTGAAAGTGAGAGCATTTGATTTAAATGCAAAAGCATTAGTACGAAAGTCAGATCTACTAAAATGTTGAAAGTGAGAGAATTTTGAGTGCATGTGAGACCTTTAGATGAATGCTAGAGGTAGAATATTAACCATGCAAGAGTTTTATGTCACAATCTAAGCATTTTGTGTAAATGTGAGAGCATTTGTATTAAAAAAAAGCAGTAAAATATTTAACGTGAATGGACTTTGAGAGAAGGTTAAAGCATTCGTGTGAAAGTGAATGTGTTTTTTTGAAAGAAAGTGATGACTGAATGCATTTTTTGTGAATGTGAAAGTTTTTTCTGTAAATCTAAATGTTTTGTGTAAATGTGAGACCATTTTGAGAATGAGAAAGCATTACAGGTGTGAAAGAGAGCTGAATGAGAAGACTATGAGATTGCGACAACGTTTTCTGTGCATTTAAAGTAAAAACACAGAGAATGAGAAAGCTTTGTTTTTTTTGTCATGTGTGTTAGAGGTAATCTCTGAATAACAGCTTTAACGCTGCACGTCAGAGGCAGAGAGTGTTTCTAAAACAGTATTTTGCGGTCAGGCTGAATGACAGGCTTCTCTTCGTCAAATTACAGGGCAGCTTTGCTCTGTTTTACCTCGGGACCCTCTGCATGCATCTTTAAGCAGCTGTTTCCTGTGACGCCGTGGCCGGCATTAGCCTTTTAATTATGGCCACGCATGTGTGTGTGTGTGTCTGTGTGTGCGCGATAATTAGAGTAAGGTTTAGATTGTTATGAGTTTTCAAGACACCTAGGCTGATGATAGACAGTTAATAATTGTGCGTGTGTGTGTGTGTATGTGTGTGTGTGTTTTTGAACAATGAACCTGTCAGAATTAGTTTCCTAAACAGAAAGTCTCCCAAAGGAGGTGCCATTCAGGTGTGTATGTGTGTGTTTGTTTGTGTGTGTGTGTGTGTGTGTTTGTGAAAGTCCTGGCAGAAGCTATCGCTCAGTCGGGTAAACAGCAATAACACACACTATTAGAGGGCCCGTTCCAGCGTATCATCCGCTCCTGGAGGCTTTAATAGCCAGAGCCGTCCATTACGCAGGCTTTCAGATGTGCGTGAGCGTGAAAGGTGCCACGATAGGGCGGACGCCGCGCCCGGGATGGCGTGAACAATTCCCTTTTTGATATATCACGCTATCGGCTTACAGCGTCGCACTTACAAACAGGACGACGTTAAACGCTTTAAAGCACTGCAGAGACGGGGTGGGGGGTCAGCTCGCCTCGGTGCAGGGATTTTCTTAAAAACAGCCGTTAGGAGCTGAAAAGCACTTACTGTTTCCTTTGCCGTGTTTTAATCACACAGGATAGTTTACAGGATAGTTATTTCTGACTCCCTGATTCACGAGCGACACGATTCTGACATCCAGAAGGCCATTACCGGGACTTTTTTTAGGAGAACAGGAGGAATGACAGGATGAGAACATGATGTTGAGTTGAGCTTAAACAAACGCTATAGGTTTATTATAGCGCCAAAAAGGCATTTATAATCTAGGAGCACTTTACGTTACAGCCTTTTGTCTAAAGGTCTGGAGTAAAATATAGGATGTGAGCACATTTTTTATGTGAAATTAAAAGGATTTCATTTTAATGTGTGAGATTTTTTGTGAATTCTGGATAATGTTGTCCAAAAGACAGAGCATTTTGTTTGAGCATGTTTTATGGATTTGAGTGTGAATTTGAAAGCATTTTATTAAAATCTGTGAGCATTTTTTTATTCATGCGAGAGTATTTTGCATTAATGCAAGAGCATAAAAAGAGCATCTAAAAGTTCTTTCAAATGTGAAAGCAATTTGTGTTTATGCTAAAGAATTTTGTGAAAAAATTGAGGGCATTTCTTTGTAAGTGTGAAAGCATGTAAGAGGAAATAAAAAAAATGTGAGCCTTTTCTGTGAATGCGAGAGCATTTTATATGGATACGAGAGTGTGCTATGCAAAAGTGAGAACATTTTGTGGGAATGCATGAGCATTTGCATTGATGTAAAAGCATATTGTACAAAGGTTAGAGCATCTGTTGAAATGTGCATTTTGTGCGATGCTAAAGTATTTTGTGCAAAATTGTGCACACTTCTTAGTGTGTGTGAATGTGAGAGCATTTTGTTTGAGTATTACAGTATTTCATAGAGCATGATCTGCCTAATCGAGGCCATATTCTGTAAATGTACGTAAGAGCATTTTGCGTCAAAACTTTGGGCATTTTTTGTGTGAATGTGAGAGCATGAACGGGGAAATAAAGAGCAGTACAAGAGTACAAGAGTGAGGGCAATACTAGGGTATTCTGGTTAGAAGTGAGAGCAATTGGGAAGGTATTCTGTTTGAATGTGACAGCATTTGATTTCAATGCTTTGTGCAAAACAGTGAGCAGTTTGTTCCAAATTGAGGGTCATGTTCTGTGAATCTAAGAGCAGTCTGTTCAAAAGTTGGAGCATTTATGTACATCCTCTCCCATTCAAACAAAATGCTCTCACATTCAAACACACACTCACAAGTGCCCTCAATTGTGTCAATTGTGGTTTTTTTTCTTTAAAAATTTTCAAAAATTTACAGTGTTTTGTGTGAATGCGAGTGCACTCAGGGAAATAAAAGAGCAGTTTGTACAAAAGCGAGAGCATTTTGTGAGAATGCAAAAGCACTCTGTTTGAATGCGAGACACCTTTTTTGTCAATGTTAGAGTATCCTGTTTGAAAGCGTTTTATTTGAAGAAAGAGCTAAAATATTTTGTGCAAAACAGAGAAACGTTTAAGTTAAATTAAGGGCGTTTCCTGTGTATTTAAGAGCATTTTGTTTGTATAGCAGAGTGTGTGAATGCAGGAGCACTTCGCATAAAGTTAAGGACATTTTGTACAAAAGTGAGAGCTTTCTGTGTCAACAATAGACTTTTGTTATGTTTTTGTTTTATCTGCATAATTGAGGGCATTTTAGTGTGAACGCTCGAGAGCATTTGTGTGAATAAAAGAGCAGTTTGTACAGGAGTAAAAGCGTTTAATGTGAACATGAGAAGATATTTTTTGTGTGTGAATGTAAAATCAGTGTGAATAGAGGCGCATGTCGAGCGGAGCGGAGCGGAGAGCAGTTAGTGTGAACGCCAAAGCAGTTTGTTGTGAATGTGGAGGTTTTATTAAAGCTTTTTATTATGGATGCAGAGATATTTTTATCTTCCTAAGGGTTTTTTTTTTCAATCAATTAAATATATTTTTTCAGCCGTGTTCTGCGCATCGTGCGCTCTTTTATATTTTAATGTTTTTTTTTTCTTTTTTTCCTTTAAATTGTGTTTTTTTTTTTCTTCTTATATCCCCAGGAAACAGGAAATGGAAATGCATGCTTTAATTTAACTATTCCTTTGGGGGTGCAAGTGTTATTTGCTGAGAGGAAATACATGGGAAGTGTTCTTCTAAAATTGATTTCAGAACTTTTAATTAATTCTGTAAGCCCCGCCCACTAAGGTTCAAACATTTATGAGAGGGGGGTGTGGTGTGAATCGCTGACACGGAAACACAGAGCCTGAATTATATCACGCCATTCTCTCTCTCACTCTATCTCTCCATCTCTCGCTGTCTCTCTCTCTCTCTGCGCATGCGCGGTGTGGCAGGGGAGCGAGTGTGGCGTGTAGAGCGCGCGAGAGCGATTGGCGTTTTGCCAATTTTCTTTTTGTGCTTTTTTTTCGCCAATTATTACATCCTTTGGCTTTATATACTTTGTTGTGTGAGTGCCTGTGTGTGAGTGTGTACGCGAGTGAGTGAGTGAGTGCCTGTGCCTGTGTGTGTGTTGCTGGAGCATGGCGGCTCCGGACACACAGCGGTATGAAAGTTTAACTCGCCGGCACGGCGTGCGCGTGGTGTGTGTGCGCGCGGCGAGTTTAGAGCAGTGTGTGTTAGCGGTTGGTGATGTGGTGGGACACGAGAACATCGTCTC
>JAQQZS010000013.1:1738105-1756876 GCA_030068045.1 Platyallabes tihoni | reverse complement strand
CCCCCCCCCCCCCCCCCCCCCCCCCCCCCCCCCCCCCCCCCCCCCCCCCCCCAAAGACAAACGCATGCCAGACTTTTTAGATTTTTACAGTATTTGTAAAAGATTTTGAAAATCATTTATACGGTGGCCGTGAAGTGCGAAACAAATTAACAAAACTGAAAACAAAATAAATTAAAAAAACGAAATAACAAAACCAAAAACAAAACAACAAATTCAAAACCAAATTAACAAAATGGAAAGCAAAATAACAAATTCAAAAGCAAAATATCAAAACCCAGAACAAAATAACAAAACCCAAATCTAATTTGTTATTTTGTTTTTGTTAATTTGTTTTCCACTTCACAATTATGTGCCAACAAAATGTGGGGAAGTACAAGGGGTGCGCATACTTTTGCAAGGCACTGTAATAGGATTGTGATTCTATGTTTTTAATGTGTGTGTGTGTGTGTGTGTGTAGTTGGGACATGAAGAACCACATGTGGGTGATCACGGAGAAGCTGAAGCCTCTGGTGGTGAACGTGGACTTCAGGAGGAACAACAAGACCGTCTTCAAATCCACAAACTTCGCCGGCTACGTGGGCATGCTGACCGGCATGCGGCCTGTAACACACACACACACTGCTCATGATTCTGTAACTAAGCATATTTAACTGTTGAACAGACAGATTAACACACACTGTTCTGTTATAACGCTACAGTCTGTACATCAAAGCTTTATACACACTTACTGTTACATGTTTAACACAAGCTTTGATGTCGGGTAACAGACGTGTGTCTCGGTCAGAAAGAACAGCACAGCACACAGCGGCTGATAAAGTAACACACATGATCACACACACACACACACAGGCTCTGGACTTTCACTTAAGCAAACTTTAAAGTGTGTGTGTGTGTGTTTTGCGAATCTTATCAGGTTTCAGTGAAAACGTTTTTTTTTTTTTTAATTTTAGAAGAACTAAAAAAGTCAGAGGATTGAGGTTAGGGTTGATTCAACTCACACACACACACACACACACACACACACACACACACACAAGACAAGACATCACATGGGCCATGTGTTCGGGTTTTATGTTGTTGAGAATCACCTTGTGAGTTTCAGTTCTGCTAAAGCTTGTGTCACTAGAGAATTTTCTAACCTCATGACTTCCTCTCTCTGTTTCTCTCCCCCTCTGTCTCTCTCTCTCTCTCTCTCTCTCTCTCTCTGCAGTACTTGTTCTCCCTGACCATGAATGAGAGATTCAGCTTGGATGGAGGCTACATCGGTGAGTCACATCTCACCCCCTTTTTTTTTTTTTAAAAAAAAGACGGAACATAACTGATCCTGAATCAGTTCCTTTCTCATCCTTTCAGTCATGTGTATTAGGGACCTGAACAGAGAGCCGATCCAGGATCAGCAGCATTACAAATATATACATACATACATACATACAAATATATACTATGAATCGTTAATTTGATTCAATTATAAACGACTCGTTCAAAAGGAGTCATTTGATTCAAATGATTCAGGGTAGCAATTCATCTTGTTTGTTGCCCGATCAGCTCAAGATTTCATCACAGCTTTTTTTTTTTCTTTAAAGAATCATGTATATCTGCATTTGCATTCATTCTGAGCTAAATTGATTCGTTTGAACTCATCAAAGGGAGTCATAAAAAGGAGTCACTGACGCCGACTCGTTGTAAATCAGAATTTTTCCCCGATATGAACTTCTCTTCGCTCGGCTCCATTTTATTTCAAGCCGGATGAAAACGAGCACATCTCTGTCTGTCTGATCCGTTTTAATCATTTGACGTCCTTTAAAAGAGTTACAGTATATAACGGGAGTCCTTGATGACGCCCCAGCACTCGTCCGTGGTGTTATCTGAGCTGAACCTCTCACGGATGGACGACACCATGTCAGAAACCCAGGAAAAAAATAAACAAGTTTTTAATAAGAGAGGTGATTCAGTTGAAGACTGATCCCAGGTCAGCACTTATACGGTAATAATTTAGTCTCCTAGATTTACACTCCGGCCGTGTTATGAATCATTTAAAACGTTTGTTCACAAGGAGTCACTCATTAATTAAGAGTTTAAAGTCTGTGACACTGACTAACCAGCGCCTCCTCAGAGTGCAGTTCTGTAACTGTGTGTTTGTTTTGTTTTCAGGAATCGTGGAGTGGATCCTGGGGAAGAGAGACGGCAGGTGGATGAGCTTCCTGACTCGCTCCGTCTTGGAGAACGCCACCAGGTACAAAAAACTCGGTGACATTGTACAAAACATTGTGAGACCAAATAATAATAATAATAATAATAATACAGAACTTAGTATAATGTTATAAAGAATAAAGCATTTGATTATTATTAATAAACTTTACTTGCACTTTCTCATCACTCCCAATACACACAACGATACAGTATTTACATAAAAGGACACTTTCTGTCTGACCAATCAGAGGACAGGATTTCATCACTGCTCTGATACTAACGCTAATTCGAGCATAAAGCATGGGTCATTTTAGAAGTAGATAAAATTTTGTTTTAGTCCTTTGGACAAAATTAAATAATTTTAGTCACATTTTAGTCAGTCTGTCTACGTGTCTGATGATCTGTTTGACCATCTACCGATCGCTGTCTGTCTGTCTATATGTGTATCTATATGTGTAGTCCTCGACTTACAAACATCCGGTTTTACAAACATTCATGGATGTGAACTAATCACACAAGTAGCTCACGTGTATTGTACAAAAATAGACTCTGCAGTGCACTAGATACGAATATTTACAATTATATACAATATTGTCTGTGTGTAAGTGAATGTATAAAGTCCGGTATATTGTATGTGTGTGTGTGCGTGCGCGTGCGTGCGCGTGCGTGTGCACAGAAGAAATGACTCAGCCTCACCGGATTCAATGAATCAGTCCAGGAGCACGATGATAGAAAATGTCTGTCCTGTAAATCTGTCCTGAGGGTGAATAATCATTAATCCTAATTCCAGAGAATCCACAGTCAAATACAGTGGAAAACAGCTCTGAGACATAAATGGCGTCCGGGATTCCGCTCACGATTTAAAGGTGCAGAGACGACACTGAGGTTCATTTCCTTAGGCGCTGTTAAGTTTTTTGGCCACATGATGGCAGTGTTGGGAAAGGGGACAGAGATTTGGTCAAGTGGATTGGTCTACTTTACATTGTTTATATTCATGTCAAAGATATACAAGACTCACTTTATCTGACTTAAGGAACTGAACTCATTTGTAAGTCAGGGACGACCCGTATTTCTGGAAATCGTGTTTGGTTTAGCGACGCTCCTCTAAACCTCCCGTCTCTCTCTGACTCCTGTAGCTACGAGGAAGCCAAGAAGCTGCTGTCGGACACCAAACTCCTGGCTCCTGCTTACTTCATTCTGGGAGGAAATCAGAGCGGCGAGGCGTGCATCATCACCCGCACCCGAACACACAGCCTCAACCCTCTGGAGTGAGTGACACACACACACACACACAGAGCTAATGCAGCCACATAGACATAAATAACTATTCATAAGGAAATAATGTGTGTGTGTGTGTGTGTGTGTGTTCGTCAGGCTGGATGTTAAACAGCGACGTTGGTACGTGTTGGAGACGAATTACGACCACTGGAAGGAGCCGCTGTTCCTCGACGATCGCAGAACTCCAGCAATGAAGTGCATGAATCAGACAACACAGACTGTGAGCGTCTCAGATACTCATCAATAACATCCAGTGACAGAATGATGGTGTCAAGGTCTGATAGTGTGATAGTGTGATGGTGTGAAGGTGTGATCATGTTCGCCCAGTGTCTGGTCAGTTAGAGCCTTCCGAGGAAATATGCAGAAGATTGTATCTATCTGTCTGTCTATCTGTCTATCTGTCTGTCTGTTTATATTCCTGTTTGTCTGTTGGTATCCCTTCCTCTCTGTCTTCCCAGACAGACAGGTAGATAGAGACAGATAGACAGACAGGCAGATCGATATACAGACATAGACAGGCAGACAGAATAGATAGGTAGACAGATATACAGACAGATAGATAGACAGACAGATAAATAGATGTACAGAAAGATATACAGACAGACAGACAGATATACAGACAGTCTGTATATCTTCCTGTCTGTCGGTATATCTGACTATGTCTGTCTATCTGTCTGTATATCTATCTGTCTCTATCTGCCTGTCTGTCAGTTTCTCTCTGTCTCCCTGTTTGTTTATCTCTCTCTCTGACGTCCTGTCTGTCTGTTAGTCTGTTTGTCTGTTTATCAGTTTTCTATCTAACGATCTGTGTGTCCGTGTATCTGTTGAAGAATTCAGTGTCTGATGTTTGTGTGCTTCAGTAATAACAGTAGACGTAGTAAAGATGAACGAGGTTTTGATTAAAAGTCCGTCATCTGTTAAAGCAAAGTGCTTTTAGAGGATGAAGGAAACCTTTGTTTTTTCCATTTAGTGTTTAAACGCACACCTTTGAGACAGCCATGACTACAGGACGATCAGTTTAAGCCATGACACAATTCTCGTCTTGTTTATTGTGTAAAACAGATGAAATGAGTCTGTAGCTTTGGTGTGAAACATGTCGTGTTTCTCCTGCAGAACATCTCCATAAAGACGGCCTACGACGTCCTGTCCACTAAACCAGTCTTAAACAAAGTAAGTCTCAGAATAATTTTTATTACTGCAAGTAAGTTTATGATTAAGTTTATTATTATTATTATTATTATCATTAAGAGCTGTTGAACTCTGGACTCTGATTGGTCAGAAGTTTGTGGATTGATTGAATGCTCTTGTTGTAATTTGTACATTATCTGTTCTCCCCCCCCCCCTCTCGTAGTTAACTCCGTACACGACCCTCCTGGAGGTGTCTAAGGGGACCCGGGAGTCGTATATCCGAGCGTGTCCGAACCCCTGCATGCCGTGGTAACAGCTCAACCGCGTCTCTCACGCCTCAGCATTTCTCCAGAACATTCCCTTACACCTGACCCATAGTGATCATTTTACTGTAGAAGTAATAATATAATCTGATATGAGTGAGGAATCCCACTAAGCACCACTCTGGGAATAACACTTCCTCCCATTTTAATAGAAATGTTGGTTATTTTTGTTGATTCATTTAGTTTTTGCTTTTTTTTTTTTTTTAATACTTGTCATTACAGAAACCACATGATCAAATGTTAGTTAGTACTAGAAGTTTCTACTTAGTTCGTAAATTGAGCGTATAATACGGTTCTAGTTTAATTTGCTGTAGAAACACGTTGAAGTTGATTTATCAGAAGAGACGGACGTTGGCTCGGCTGTAACGGGTATCGTGATGTATTTAACTCGCTACGGCTGTCGGAACTGTTGCACGTAATTTTATAGCTAATGAAATTTGTGCTGATACTCAATACAGCTGAATAAACTCACTTTAGCTGATGTAAATAACAATTAAAAGTGTTTCCTGTGACCCCCATCTGGTACACTTTATAATTTACACTTTAACACTTAGTATCTGTACAGATAAGTCAGAATTTATGTGTTTACTATGTGAGTAGCTGTACCACACTTAAACACACAGTTACAGTTAGGATTCTGGGTAAAACATTTTTGGAGAGCCAGTCTACTTCAACAGAAGTGAAGATTACTATTATAGTTTTTTGAGCTACACATTAAAAAGTTGATGTCAAACTCTAAAGGGTTCTTGTGGCTCCGCCTGGGTACTTGAGGCTGCGTCCTTTCATTACCTGCGAATAGAGTGTGTGGTTCACATGCTGCTAAAATGTTTCGGCAGGCCCTATTTCTGCCTAATACTAATGATGATCTAGTAATCAAATAAAGATATATTAATTACCTGACAGTATGACATAAAAGTTGATGATGACGCTTCCCACCGCTCCGTTCACTGGGGAACGCCTGTGGCAAATACTGACCATATATATATATATATATATATATATATATATACACAGGTTGCCTGTGTTTATATAAAACAGTATATTTATATATAATCAAAATTTAAACACAAAATGCAAACTTGAATATTGACATTAATATATAATATATAATGTATATTATAATATTATGCTAATAATATGATATAATTATATGGACTCCTGTTGAAATAAAATGAATTGCAATTTAATTTAGGTTTTAATAGTTTTTAATTTTGTTTCTTTTAATAAAATCCTGATTTTTGTTTATCTTAATGAAGGTAAACTGAATCTGTTTTTCCGAAAAATGTTTGGCTTTGCACTGTTCCTTTTTCCTTAAATTTTTCTAATAATTTCAATAAATTCAAATATCTACACTCTGAATTTTGTTTTTTGAACTAAAATTTAATTTAAAAAGAAAATTTAAAGTCATGTAACCAGCTACTTCACATCAATTTATCAAAGTCTTGTGAAAACCTTGAGCTTGCCAGTTGGTAGTGTTTGTACTGGACACGGGTTCAATTCCTCTAGCAACAAATCTTACTCTTCATTTCTAAGTGAATTAGCTACTCGTATCTCTTAGTGTCATGTATGTATTTGTGATAAACCTATTTATTCACTGTTAAAGTAGGGTCATATAGAAACTGTAACACACTGTTGTTATTAGTCTTTCAGCTGCTCCTATCAAGGGGTCGCCACAGCTGACTGTATTAATATTAGTAATGTTCAGAACCAATAATTCAGACATTCCCTTTCATAGTTGAACATCTATAATACACACAAGTCACAAAAATCACAACTTTGATTTGGTTTTGAAAAAAAATATTTAAAACATTTTTACTTTCCTTTGTATATACATTTTTATTAAACCAGTTAACAGTGATAAAATTGCGTACTATATTATATTATTTATTTGAAAAAGGGTTCCTTAGCCAAATTGCATCAAGAAGCGATATATCGATATGCCACCTGGTGGACACTTAAGGAACCAATAGATAATCCTTATTGGAGATTTGCTAATGTACAGAGTCAGCAAAAAAGATTTATACACTTCAGGAAAAGAAATATTGTATAAATATTTTAATACTAAATGTATTGCTATATGTTATATATTGATGTATATTATAATATTATGCTGATAATATAATTATATGGACTCCTGTTGAAATCAAATGAATTGCAATTTAATTTAGGTTTTAATAGTTTTTAATTTTGTTTCTTTTAATAAAATCCTGATTTTTGTTTGTTATATTAATAAAGGTAAACTGAATCTGTAAGTGTAATTAAACTTTACCATACTAAAAAATATATCTAAATAATTATAAAAAAATATATACTTTTAATATATAACTTTGACTGTTTTTAACTTGTAAGATGTGTGTAATTTATTTTTGACGTTTCCAAAGAAAGAGGGAAAAAAGAAAGTAAAGCAAATATATTGCTAGAAAGATATTTAAATATAAAAATGATTATAATTATTCGGTGATTCTTTAAAAACATTCAGATGACCGTAAATGCAATGTGAATGAGGTTCTGTAAATTTCACTAATATAAAAAAATTATTGAAGTGTGAACAAAAATTGGTCCGTTAATTAAGACATTTTCTTTAAATTTGTTTTTCTTTAAAAGAAAAAGAAAAAAAGAAAGACAAACTTGTACAGTCCAGGACTATCAGAATGCAGCCAATTTTTAAGGGAAAAACAAATTAAAACAATTCAATAACTAGAAAACACTTGCTGACAGGCGTCGGTTAATATTGAAACCATTTTTACTTAATTTTGAATTTTGCACAATTTTTGTATTATAAGGTAATTTCACTCATTTATACACCTTTAATCTAATTCTGTGTAATTGTGTACATATGTTTAAGTTCATGCACTGACCACCAGGGGGCAACATTTGGCTTTTAAAAATGTCTCATAGTGGAAAGGTTTTGCTGAACTGGAGCCATTTCTTAAATGGAAAGCTTAACAATAATAATAATAATAGTAATAATTAAAAGCATACAGATATTTAAAGCTGTGTTACTAGATACTGAACAGGTTAAGTTGTTTAAACTGGTAAATGTTTTTAAAACATTTGGACTAAGAGAGTTTTTTAGATTTCTAGGCAGAAAATGTTTATTTGTATGAAGGTTCCTTAGCCAAATATTATCAAGAAGTGATGTATCGATATGCCACCTGGTGGACACTTTAGGAACCAATGGATAATAATTATTGAAGATTTACTAATGTACAGAGTCAGCAAAAAAGATTTATACACTTCAGGAAAAGAAATATTGTATAAATATATTCATACTAAATGTATTGCTATACGTTATATATTGATGTATATGATAATATTATGATAATAATGTTATACATCATACTATTATTTCTGCTGACTCTGTAGATGTGGAGATATTTTTTGGAGGTATTTATAAGTTTATCAACTCATTTATACACATGTAAAATTCCGTAACTTTATCTTTAACATTAAGGTAGAATTTTTTATTTTTGTTTAATAAAACAAGATCAAAGGTCAAAGGTCATATCAGACGAAAATAGTTTTTCAGTAAACTTTTTTAAAGATCACAAGAAATAACCGCGTGCATGTTTGGAACATTAAGTGTTACGTGATTTGATGAACATCAAACATAGGTTATGCTAAGCTAGGCTAATCAGTTAGCTGATACTTTAGTAAAATATCTTAAACACATTCTGTATGTAATTATCATGTGGGAAAGTTAGCTTCAGTGCCTTTACAGGAAGGAATGTTTGACACTCTCCCTGCGCTTATCTTCCTCCTTTCCCACAACAGTGTGTAGATCTGTGTGTGTGTGTGTGAGAAAGACCAGAGACACCAACCAGTAAAACCAGTGACTCCAATTTGACTCTGATTTGAATACCTTTAATAGTGCACTTTGCGAATAATCTGTACAGAAATAATATTAATTATAAAAAAGATAAACCATTTTCTCATCTTCTGTAACTTTAAGCGGTAACCTTTACAATAAAATAAGATACAAAAATCCCAATATATCTGTTTAAATACACAAAGCCTTAAATTAACGTTCAGTCATGCGCGGTCTTAATGTACACACACACACGTTTATGGCACAGGAGCAGACGGGGCCGGCGTCGGAGCGAAGCTTTTACAGACAGAGACGCACAGAAATGCTGCGTTTAGGAAGTTTTAAAGATTGTTAATAATTTGCCGTTAACATTCAGATTTCTTACACTTGACAAAGTTTTATATGCAAATGATGATGTTATGAGGAAATTGTTGTTGTGGAGAAAGTGGAGGAAAACCCAAGCAGCGTTTCTCATATATATATATATATACAGTATATATTTATCTGTACAACGTTTTCTGTTTGAGTGAATGATGAGCATAAATATGTTTTTTAGTGTTATTTGCAACATTACTTCATTAACATTAACACTGTCAAAAAATGGAGAGAAAAAAAAAAAGTCACATCTCGATAGTGACCATCAGCATCACCAGCGCAAGAGGGCGGGGCCTACATCATCGCTAGCGGCTGGAAAGTGATAAATACGTGACTGTTCGCTAACTTGACATTCATGCTAGCAAACAAAGCGACAGACTCTACATACGTTCCGGGACAAATCCAAGCCGATTAAACTTTACGGTATGTATAAACCAACGTTTTTTTTTCAGTTATCAAGTTAGTTACCCCAAAAATGTGGGGGAAAAAACTTATTCCTATCCGAATATTTAGAGTTGAAAAAAATTTGTGTACATATGACAAAAATTTTAAATACACTAAATAGGTCACGCCCACACGCCGAGCGACACCGGCGGCTCGATGCTGGCCAGCATGAATGCAGATTCAGAGAACCGTTAACTAATGTTGTGCTTAGCTGCTATTGTGCTTTAAAGCTACTCTGCCCTCTGCGAGCCCGATCCCTCTTCCCTCATTCCTCACACACTTCGCCATCACACACACACAATCCTTATTCTTGTTTTCCCATCATCTTCATTACTCGAGCGCCACCCTTTACCGCATCACATGACAAATATTCTCCTGACGAGCTTCTCGTTCTGCCTACAAAACACTTCCTGCTTGTTTAATATTCCATCAGTCAATCGAGAAATCGCTGTAGCTTTTTGGTCCGGTAACGTTTTCCCCCCATTTATAAACGAGTCCGAGTGCACCAGCAAGAAACGCTTCTGTTCCATCAGATATTAAACTAAAAGTTTAACATCACGGCGCCTGATAATAGTTGGAAATTGGAGCTGCTTTACATAATAGCATCAACAGAAACTAGCTGTAGAACTTACTCGCTATTAATCAAAGTTCTAAAATAATATTACAATGTAGCTATGCTGGACCGTAACCATGACAACAAGCATAATCATAATTAAATGCAATTTTTTGGAATTCAAATGTGAATCCAGCGATTTTAACAATCCAACTAATCTCAATTATGTTTAGCTGAAATTGTTTGGAAATACGTCAAAAGCAAACCGGATGTTAATATGCATTGTTTCGTTTTTTTGTAGTGTGCAATAAAGTATAAATCTGGTATAAAATCTTTGTTTCGTTAGTTTACAAGCCAGAAAATGAACGAATTAAACTAAACAGGACCAGATCGCCAACATTATTAACATAGCTGGAAATTTAAAAGGTCCTTTAAATAAATCGTACGCAAGTTTGTATAAGTGATGAGATGAAAGCAGTTCTCGTTAGCGCACTCGGACAGACACTCTTCACTCGTCCTTTGTCGAGGTGTTCCAGACACCGCCCATTCTGTTATCTCTCATTTATTTATGAACATCCCTCCATCCATCCATCCATCATATAGGCAGATATGGTGAAAGAGCTGTGAATAATCATGCACAATCACTCACACACACACACAGGTAGAGGTATACATACTGTTCTGTACTAGGGTGCCAGTGCATGGAATATGTCTCAATTGTCAGACTCGGACATCTCTCACACACACACACACACACACACACATCTTGCTTCTCAGAAGCAGTACCCCCCCACACCCCCCCCCCCCACCATTCAAGTCCTCCCGTGACATCATCAATGATGTCACAGCAGCAGGTGCTCCATTCCAGTCTTTCAGGTGTGTCCATGTGACCTTTTATATTGGTATGAAAAAGGCCACGACCTCTGACCTCTGTAGCTTGAAGGATCAACATGCCGGCTTTGTAAGCCCCCGTACGCGATTCATACACTCTTCATCATCCTTGGTCCAGGTGTGTGCGTGTGCAAGTGTCTATTTGTCCAGTGGGCAGGTGAAAGAGTCTCGTAGCCGCACCAGCTCAGAGACGCACATGTGGCCGTAGAGCTTGTTATACCACTCTGGACACCGACCCCTGAAACACACCAACAAACACACAAGTGAGTCACACACACACACATCTTTGTGAAGACCTCTTAAAGCATTATCCCTGCATGGGGTAGTGAGGACCTGATTGAACTTGTCCTCAGTTTCTTCCCCATTATAACTGTATCCTGAACATGTCACATGCTGTACATGAACTTTCTTAGAGGTCCTCAATTTTACACCCGGATGCGACAATGTCCCCATAAACCGTTACAGGAATTTGTGTTTATTTGATATTTGTGTCCTTTGTGTGATGACGGTGTCTTGATTGTGTGTACCTGCGGTCTATTCTGGAGATGTGTGTGACACGGCTCTTATTTGCGCCACTAGGCTCTATGAGGTAGCGTGATGTCATCACGTTGGCACGCACACCGAGCACCGGCGCAGCCTCGTGCTCCACTGATACACACACACATGCACATGCACCTTTAGGGAGGTCAGTCAGCCACGACCTGAAACACACACACACAAGGTTAAAATGCATGTTTAGAGTTCATGACTGCCACAGATTGCCCAGTACCATGAGATCCATCGATTTTGTAATGACTACTCACCTCAGCACCACGTAGTCAGTAGCTGGATTGGGCGCCATGTTGTTGCGGACGTATTGATAAATATCTGTGTTGTTGTCGATTGTTTCGATCACTCGGCTTTCCAGCAGGTCTTCGTCCCATCGTTCCTGCTCACGGACGATCCGCTGCAGGACTTCGTCTGCTCCGGCCGGCACCTCAACACACACCTTCCACTGACGCAGAGACCAGCCGTCATGCACCTGCACCAACACATTACCTTCATTACCACCATGATTATACCTTAATTCTGTAATGAAGCATGACAGTAAAGAAGAACAGTCTGAGAAGATATAACAAGCATGTTGTACCTTTTTACATGCGAGTTCAGCCTGTTCAGGTGTCGAGCAGGTGTCGTAACCTTTGAACCTTTCCTTGGCTTCTTTTAGCAGTGCATCCATGCTCTGCTTAATGAGGTTCCTGTAGGTCTGGGAGTCGTCCAGCAGGTCCTCCATGCGCGGGGGAATTAATGCCTGCTCGATGTACGAGTTCCTGCAGCGGGAGAGTTCCTCAGGGATCTGAAGCAGATGGAGAAAGACGTTCAGGATCAACATGAACCTCAAAACAGGCACGTTCCCCTTGAGACTGGGAAACCAGGTTTAGCTTGCAGCACAGCAGGCAGGGAATTAACAATGGACTGATTTGAAAAGTTTTACAATCTCAAGTATGAATGTATCTGGAAGTTTTGGGGGAAGAAATCCAGCATTTTGCTCAACTGGTAGCTATTAGCCTTCCTCGTCATTGTTTTTTTGCAGCATCCAGAAGAACGCTAAAGGACCAGCGAAAAGGTATCAGCTGATCGGAAAACGTTTGGACATTTAAACAAGATATTTTTTATTGTCTGCTTGGCTTATCACATTTCAACCCATGAGGAACAAAGGATCGTGCCTTGTTATTGTCTGCCCTGTTCCTGTCCTCTCTTGTTTACACTCCCAGCTGTGCGCAACAGCTGCCAGGCATAAAAACAAAACGATAAATTAAGTTTTCTGATCAGCTGTACAGCGATAGGGCGATTTATTTCTCATCCTGTTTGTGTGTGTGTAATCCTGTTTGTGTCTATACCCTCTTCCTTCTTGTGCGAGTCTGTGACCTGATACGGTCGTGTCTTCCTGTGCATGTGTATATGTGTGTGTGTGTGTGTATGTGTGTCCTGTCATTTAAATCAAATGACTGAATATTTGTAGAGCTGCAGGCGGAGTACAATTGTACCAAGAGCGGAAATTAGATGACTGATTTATTATTTGATCAGGATGACCCTATTTAAGCCAATAGATTGTATAGATAGAAAAAGATTGTATTAGCAGAAGGCAAATAAAAGGCAAATGTGTGTGTGTGTGCGCTCGTTTATGTGGACCTCACACTTAATACACAAAATCCAGTCCATAAATGGAGGTATGTACACCTATTTTAGTCAGTAAGAAACAAGTAAAAGTGTGTTTTTGTGTCAAACATTGTGGGGACCTGATCACTGTAAATACAGTGGGAAAATCAGGTGCCCACAATTACTAGTGTGTATTTGTGGAAGGGGGTGGGGGGTGGGGGGTTCATTGTCATGTGTAATTTCATAATCATGGTGTCTGTGTAGTAAACTTTCTGAGGACCAGCTCATCATTAAGTTGGTGGCAACTGTAAAACTCCGGTCCCCACAATTACAAGTATGTGTGTGTCCTTGAATATTTATTTACATAATGTCACACTGCCAGCCTTGGACTGCGTCACGGAAACACATGTTTGACTTTGGGCTGACTTTCATTATTTTATGCTTAACAAATGAAGCTTATATATTCCACCAACAGAAGTGTGTGTGCATGTGTGTGTGCGCCTCTTATAGAACAACGGTACCATCAGTAACAGTGTTCTATAAGAGGCACACACACAGTGTTCTAAAATCTTTCAACTATACACACTGAGTTTGTGTAACGTCATTATTCATCCTTAAAAACTCATTATTTCAAGATTTACAGTATAGACACATTATTTTGACTTCTAACATGTAAATCTGTAATATCCCATACGCTTATAATTAGTACTGCACAATTTATATTATATTATATTATATTTATATATAAAAACATACAATAATTGCAATATTGACCTGTGCAGTTTCCTAATTGCAAAGGTTTGTATATATGCCTGGCCAGGAAATTATGTAGTTTGTTAATAATTTAAGTATGTCTTTTTTTCCCCATTATTATTTCGAATTGAAAATAAACATTTTAATGAGAGTATTTGTCCAGTTATTTGGTGCTTAGCCTCAAAACCGCGAACGCAATATGCGTCAAAAATCTTTTAATCATGCAGCTCTGCTCATAATGTTATTTTTTCCTCTCAAGCATCGTATTTGATGTATTCTATCCAAACACTTTTAAGGAAATTATAATTGAATGATAAATAATTAATATGTAAATTCGAAGTCAAAAACATTAAAAAAAATTCAAAACATATTAATTATACAAAAATAATAGCGTCTTAACAAGTTGGAGTAATGATACTAATTGGGGGAAAAAAACTTGAAATAGCGACTCACTAAAATTAAATAGCAATAAATTATAAACTAACACAATGTCTTAATTTAACATGTCGCTAAGTAGAAATAAAGACGTATAAGGTGGCACACCTTGAAAATCATCACATCCTGGAATCATGAGTTTTTAAGTCGAAATAACGAGATTCAAGACTTTTGGAAAGTGCAAAAGTGTCGAACCTGAAAGAGTTTCCTGCACTCCTGAATCATGTGTGCGAGGCCGTGGGTGGCTGCCAGGTTTTCGTTCAGGTCCCTCTGGTCGGGTTTGCCCAGCGTGTTCTTCCTGCTCATTACTCTGCAGCACACACACACACACCCGCTCATTACAATCTATACAACAGCTATCCCTTTTCTTAGTGAACGTACCTTGTGTACAGGATGCTCACCTGGGCGAGGAGGCGTCCCGGCGCGCCGTGTTCAGGTGAAACAGTGACGGTGCGAGACACACGGCCAGGTTGGTGCAGGTCATCTGGTTCTCGCCCACGTTCGCCGCAACGTCGCTCAGGAAACACAGCAGGGTGTGTAGAGCGTCACAGCTCTCGTCGGGGAGCAAGCACACCGCCGCGCGCACCGCCTGCAAACGCTGCTCCACAGGAATAACTGCCGGGGAAACGGACAGCGCAATGTTAAACTAGCCTCATTACAACATCACGTCTATAGACACCAGCTAATGATTAAAAAGGGTATCTGAGGTTTAAAAGGAATAATCAATAATGTACTTTTTTGCTTTTTTATTTCAAGTGCAACTAAATTAAATTTAAATCCGGTACAATGTCTTGCTAATCCAAAGTAAACGGGGAAAACAAAAACACTAATTAGCGCCATTTGTTATCCATTTAAGCTAATTAGACAGATACTGACACGGTGGTGCCATCAATCACAAATAACGACCCTGAGACGAACCACAAGCCAGAAGCTCCAAAGCAGTGATGCTAGCTCAAGCGTTAGCATCAACGTCTAGTAAACTAGTGCTCCTGCAAAGTTCCATGAGTGCTACAAATGAAAAAAAATTATGCGTAAACCATTCATTTTATCTTATGATTTGTGATGCAGAAATTCTTTGCTAATCCGGTTTGGAGAAACAGACTAGCGTGACAGTTTGGCTAATAACCTGGACGCATCATTAGTTTTATTAGTTAGTGTTTTTCGTCGCGGCTGAGGTTATTAGTCACAAAGATCTTTATTCTCTTTGGTTGAAGCAAACACGGTAACCGCAGAATTAGTGTTTAGCACAGCTTAGCTTAGGTTCAGCAGGTTTAACAGTTTGCACATTATATTACGGATTATTTCATCTGTTTTTGGAATGATTTTCATTTTTTAGAAATCGTGTAATAAACCAGTTCTTGTTACCGCACATTTGGAGCCTAAATGGGGGAACAAAAGCCTGAATGGAGTCCTGTGTTCGAGGATGTCGTAATCAGAGGCATGCTGGGAATCATGCCTAAGGGAGTCTTTAAGAGCTATGAAGAGCTGGAATGCTAAATGTCAGTTATGTAAGAATGTGTGTAATATATTTTCACCACCCTCAGGCTATGGGAACTCACACACACAGAGAAGCCACTTATCCAAAAGGAATGTTGACCCATGGTCAGCTATACATACACACGCCTGGGTCTGAGAACTTTTCAGCGCAGCTGGTTTTCACATAAATTACACGTGGACTAAAAATTCACCCCAAAGAAAAAAAAAAGAAAGAAAAGCATGTTTGTTTCAAAGATGTTTTCAGGCACAGAATCCAGAATATCATGAAAGATTCATCAGAGTGCATGATGTGGCATTCAAAACATCACGTGGAAACATTTTCGGGAAAACAAGAATGACCTTTAAAAAAGGCGGCCAAAAATAAAATAAAACCTATAATAGAATGTTTAATATATGAAATCAGAATTCTGGATTGAATGTGAGATTAAGGGCACCCTGTAGGGGGAGACATCGAGTCACTAAGACTGGCCAGTTAAGAAGGGGGAGTTTTAAAAGTACAATTTTCTTTAAAATAAAAATGAAAATAAATTAGAAATGTAAAAAATGTAAGGAAATTTTTAATTTGGTAAGTTTGTAAAATTTAAATGCAAATTATTTCAAATAAGTCATGGTTAAATGATTTTTTTTAAATGCTAACAAAAAATAAAACATAAAAAATAAAGTAAAATAACTAAAATAAAAAGTACAAATGAAAAACAAATTAACCAAAATGAAAATAAATAAACAAAACAAAAATGATTTTTAAAAATGCAGTCTCTTACACAAAAAGGTAACAAAGGGATAAAACATTTAACTGATATTTAAAGGATTTTTTTTAATTTAGGAAAATTTAAAAATGAAAATGTTAAGTTAAAAATTTACAATTAAATGGCAAAACTTAAAAAAAAATAAAAAAAAAAAGTACCATATAAAAATTTTTAACTATAAACAAAATGAAGAAATTTATCATAACAGTTATGTGTGTGTGTGTGTGTGTGTGTGTGTGTGTGTTATCAACTATCAACTTACATTGATAGATCTGCAGGAACGTGTCGGACAGTTTGCTGGTGAACAGCGGTTCAGGTAGATCTCTGAAGTATTGTTTCAGCATGTCCGCTACATCGTAAGCCGATTGGCCCTCGTAGCTAACTCCGCCCCCTTCTGTGCCGCACGATTCGTTCATCTGGCGCAGAGCCTGAATGCGCGATTTCACCCCTGACTTTCTGAACAAGCCCACCTGCAGGGGAGACACCAGGACCCTTACACACCTGGGTAAAAAGTGTACGTGCGTGTGCATGCGTTCCTCCGTGCGTGTATGTGTGCGTGTATGTGTGCGTGTATGTGTGCGTGTATGTGTGCGTGTATGTGTGCGTGTATGTGTGCGTGTATGTGTGCGTGTGTATGTGTGTGTGTATGTGTGTGTGTCTGTGTGTGTGTCTGTGTGTGTGTCTGTGTGTGTGTCTGTGTGTATGTATGTGTATATATATATATGTGGGTATGCGCGCACGCTGACATTGTCTAGGCCTGTTTTGCCGTAATACAGGTTTTCATGCAGCCGCTTAGCGTATCCTAATCCTGTGTAGCGGCATTGTGTGAATGTAAGCTGGGAATGTCTTTGGGCTCGTTATCGAGTGCCACGCGTGTACAGACAAGCAACGCAATCACTCACACACTCTTGTACATGCTCTTCGGGTGTCTTATTCACACAGGTTTTCTGGCACACAAGCTCCCATCGTCTCTCTGCGTAACTTTTTCTTTTACAGTTTGTCGAGCAAGCTTGTTCCAGATTACACACACACACACACACACACACACACACACACACACACACACACACACACAACCATACACACACATGCACACTGTGGGAGACATGGCAGTCCTTGTTAGTGTCTACTAGAACCTGTAGTCTGCGCTGCATGAGTAGAGTACGTTGTCAGGAGAGTCTGTATGATCTGGAGGGTCGTTAGTGTGTATGTGTGTGTGTGTATGAGAGCAGAGTATCTCGGTGTAACGTTTCAAGTACGTCTATAATATTAGCCTTGGCTCAAACAAGGTTCACCACTGGATAGTCTGACTCCTGCAATCTTGTTAAAGCACTTGATTCAAAAACAGGTCTGAAAAACACAGGTATTTGTCGATTCATTTATTTACACGCCTATTATTTAGCGCTTGATAAACCACTAGGAGCTCAAGGCGTGTAGATTACACATCTGACACAGCAGTTTCTTATTGGCAGTTGCCTGTGGAACAAGTAGGTTCAGTGTGTACAATATAGCATGTTCAGCATAGCCTTGAACTGGAAGGAAAGATCTACTCCCTGTTTGCAGTGATTCATCTTCAGTAATGAAGCTCAGAGCCATGAAGCCGATCCCGAGAACACTTGATGTGAGGTGAAAACACACTGCATGACTAGTCAAGTCATGTGGCTTTTTATTGTCATTTCAACTGTATACAGCAGGTACAATACTCATTGAAAGAAACCGGGTTCCTCCAGGACCATGGTGCTCTAGAAAACAACATGTAAAACAGTACAAATACAACTCCCACAGCTCAGGACGGTCTAACCCACAGTGCAGGACGGTCTCATCCACAGTGCAGGACACTACCACAGCCTTACAGAACCAGTCAACAGTTTGGATTCAGACCTGTTTAATGGTGATTATTGCATATTTTGGATTGATTCAGCATTGTTTCACAATGTAGAAAAAAAAATTAAAATCAGGAAAGACCATGGAGCTAAAAGGTGTGTCCAGACTTCTGACTGGAGGTGAAGACATCTAAGACCTAGAGGCAGTTTCAGTGTTCTGACGAACTTTAAACATCCCATAGTTTACCATTTCTGTAACAAGTTAACACAAGTCTCAGAGCTCCCCCAAACTGTGTGTGTATGTGTATGTATGTGTGTGTGTGTGTGTGTGTGTGTGTGTGTGTGTGTGTGTATGTGTGTGTGTGTATGTGTGTGTGTGTATGTGTGT
>JAQQZS010000013.1:1689804-1712475 GCA_030068045.1 Platyallabes tihoni | reverse complement strand
TTTATAAGAACTCTAATAAGCATCCTCAGTTCAGGTGAGCAATCCTCGTCACCTGACTGAGGTGCCTTCTGGGAAACTGGGTCTTTAAACAAAAACTACAAAACGAAAACACTGCCCTCTAGTGGGCAACCCTCACAGAAACAGAGCCTGGTTTCCGGTAGTAATGAGAACTACAGCCTGGTAATCTGGTAGTAACAGGAACAAGAACCTGATAATCTGGTAAAAACTAAATCCACAGCCTGGTATTCTGATGATAATTAGAAACTGAGCCTGGTACTGTGGTACTAACTAGAACACAGAACCTGGTAATCTAGTAGTAACTAGAACCAGAGCCTGATATTTTGGTTGTAACTATAACCAGAGCCTAGTAATCTAGAAATAATGAGAACCAGAGCCTGGTAATCTGGTAGTAACAAGAACCTGATAATCTGGTAAAAACTAAATCCACAGCCTGGTATTCTGATAATAGTTAGAAACAGAGCCTGGTACTGTGGTACTAACTAGAACCAGATCCTGGTAATCTAGTAGTAACTAGAACCAGAGCCTGGTATTCAGGTAGTAATGAGAACCAGAGCCTGGTATTCTGGTATTAACTAGAACCAGAGCCTGATACTCTGCAATTAACTAGAACCAGAGCCTGGTATCCTGGTATTAACTAGAACCAGAGCCTGATACTCTGCAATTAACTAGAACCAGAGCCTGGTATTCTGATAATAACTAGAACCAGAACCTGGTAATCTGGTAGTAACTAGAACCAGAGCCTGGTATTTTGATAATAACCAGAACCAGAGCCTTGTAATCTGCTACTAACTAGAGCATGAGCCTGGTAATCTAGTAATAACTATAACCACAGCCTGATATTCTGGTAGTAACTATAACCAGAGCCTAGTAATCTAGAATTAATTAGAACCAGGGCCTGGTAATCTGGTACTAACTAGAACCAGAGCTGGTAATCTGACAGTAACTAGTACCAGGGATTGGTATTCTAGTAATATTAGGGGTTTACTGAATTTCTGAACCTTTGTACTGTTGGTAAAGACTTATGCAGCATTTAGTATAATACTGTTTAAAAATATGAAGGCTTGTGCATCGTTCAAGTCAATCGCCATACCAAATTTTTCACAGAAAGCTTTTGCTGCTGTTGTTCTGTCTCTTGCTTGCGTGAATGCAGTGGTACCGTGTACCATCATGTGTAATACAAGACAGTGGGTCAATTGTAAGCAAACACCAGGACACGCGGTAAAACAAAGGACTCATTAACCAGAGGCAGAAGTGTGTGAGACAGACGTGTGTGAGACAGTCCTATGATAACACTCATAGCCTGTCTATGTGGTAGAGTCATCACCCTAGAGTACCATGTCTCTCTTACATTTGTTTTTGGTTATTTCCCCCACTCTTTCTCTTTGTCTATCTTTGTCTATCTCCCCCCACACACACCCTGCCACACACACACACAAACTCACAATAACCCTCTATACATACGCATTACCCGTGTCATACCGGTAGTGCCGTTCCAGCCATGACCACACATGTGTTCTCGCACACGTGTCCTGAAAAGCAGCGTGTCATGTCACATATATGCTTCGTTGCTCTGTGACTCTCTTTTTATTAAGCCAGCATGACAGCAGAGTGGAGTTCAGACCCGGGTCAAAGTTCAGCCAGGAGAGTCTGGGACTCCCAAGTACAGCACCGACACTCAGGCTGCGACCTTAAGGTCAGGGAGCAAAGGTTACGGTGACACCTCTTTATTTTTCAGGAGGTCATCTATGCTGAATAGGCTGCCCTGAGGAGGAAACCGTCGCAACTTTAGCAAC
This sequence comes from Platyallabes tihoni, assembly GCA_030068045.1. Taxonomy (NCBI): domain Eukaryota; kingdom Metazoa; phylum Chordata; class Actinopteri; order Siluriformes; family Clariidae; genus Platyallabes; species Platyallabes tihoni. The sequence goes on along the minus strand of JAQQZS010000013.1, from coordinate 1,710,661 downwards.
AAGGATGGGTTTTAGCCCAGAGCTTTGCAGTCTTGCTCCTGATATACCACATAGTTCATTTTTTCCATCTCGTCAAGAGTTTCAGTAGGTAGAATTCTCATTAGCATTATTGGATGAGCTAATGACATGTTGACAGTGTTTCCATGTTTCCAGGCCCTTGTGTTGTTCAACCATAATGTTTTGCGTCCCTGATCGATTTAAATTTTATTCTGGTGAGCACTCTATAATGAAAGTGGCTTATGATTTCACCGTCTGGTTCGGTTTTGTTATCTGAAACATGTCCTGGCTGAACCTGACCGAGTTACTCATTTCCAGGTGGTTTTGTATTCTCTCGCAGCTATGTCAACAGAGCTTCTTCCTTCTCTCTTTGTCTCATTCTCTCTCTTTCTCTCTCTTCTCACGTTATGGCTGGTTTAACATTTTACCAAAGCCATCTGGGACAGATACTGTAGAACCTCTGAAGGTCACCACAAAACACACAGAGACCCCTCAAACGTTCTTGAAGCACCAGCGTATAAGTGTACTCTATATTACATAACAATTTTGAACCACTCCACCCATCAATTGTTATACAGGACAACAACAGAGAGGTGGATTTGAAGTAAGAGCTATGAAGAAAGAGAAAGAACATTCTTACAGCAGGGTAGCTCCAGGAAATGAAACACTGAAGCAGGTAAACACAACAGCCGAGCTCTGGATTGATGCTTCTTATAAACAGAACAATAACAGAGCTGGTATTATAGGGCAGTGTTGTTATTTAAGATGATTTTCTTATTTAATGATGGAAAAGATGTTTGTGGCTCCTGCGGAGGCTTCAACGTTATCGTAAGCTCGAGTTAGGTGAGAGAACGCCCAAAATATGGTACATAAAAATACAAAATAAACACATTTAAAATAGGGGGTATCTTTCTTTCTTTCCTTTTTTGAGTGCACTCTCCGTAAGGTACCGGGTTTGAGGCCGACCGGGTACTACACCTCGTCTACTGACCCGCTAAGAGGACACACCTCCTTCAGAGACACTGACAGTCCACAGGCCACACCTCCTTCAAAGACACTGGACTGGTACACAGACCACGCCTCTTTTACTCAAACTGACCGGAACTTAGGTCATCAATTTTGAGAGGTACACAGGCCACCTTCATAGACCCTGACTGGTAGACAGACCACGCCTCCTTCATAGGCACTGACAGGCACACAGGCCACACCTCCTTTATAAAAAACACACACATGCCACACCTCCTTTACTGAAACGTACACAAAGGCCATGCCGTTATTGACAAGTGACAGGTACACAGGCCACGCCTCTTTCACTCAAATTGACCAGAACACAGATCACACCTATTTTATCAATTGTGAGTGGTACACAGGCCAAGACTCTGTCAGTAACACCGGAAGGGATGCAGGCCACACCTATTTTGCAGAAGCACAGGCACACAGGCCACGCCTCCTTCTGTAACACTGGCAGATACACAGGCCACGCCTCCTTTTATAAAATTGACAGATGCACAGGCCACGCCTCCTTTACTAAAACACAGATACACAGGCCACGCCTCCTTCACTCAGATTGACAGATATATAGGCCACGCCTCCTCTTATAAAATTGACAGATACACAGGTCACGCCTCCTTTACTAAAACACAGATAAACAGGCCATGCCTCCTTCACTCAGATTGACAGATATATAGGCCATGCCTCCTCTTATAAAATTGACAGATACACAGACCATGCCTCCTTCACTCAGATTGACAGATATATAGGCCACGCCTCCACTTATAAAATTGACAGATGCACAGACCACGCCTCCTTCACTCAGATTGACAGATACACAGGCCACGTCTCCTGTACTGAGACTGATAGACACACAGGCCGCTGTAATGTATTGAGTCACAGCAACAGAGAGAGATGGAATTTTCCTGACTCATTTCCAGATGATTTCCACAGCAGTTCACTTCAATCCAGATGTGAAGTCAGACGTCTCATCTGCACTCGCTCTCCAAACATTTACACCACAGCACGTCTGAGGGAGTTACTTCCGTCCTGAAACATTCACAGCTGCTTGTCTTCGGTTGGAAACTTTGAGTGAGAGAGAGTGAGAGAGCGAGTGAGCGGGTAGTAAAACCCTGACAGGACAATACATCTCTCACGCTGTGCTTCTGGCTGACCTATGACCTCTGACATCACGCTGACTGAGGGTTTATGAGGTTTTGGATTGACGCTAGGTCGTTTAGAGCATGTTTGAGATTCGCTGAATGTGAGTGCGTCTGTACTTCAATAACAACAACAATAAATCTAAACCGTGTAGGGATAATGAATATTGCTTCTAATTGACCTCTGACCTTTGGAATCACTTTTAAGCTGATTTCAGTTACTGTTTGTTGTTGTTTTTGTGAGTAAGTCCTTGTATCATCTGTGTGTGTGTGTGTGTGTGTGTGTGTGTGTGTGTGTGCGAGTGTGTAAAAGAGACGAAGGCAATGAAGGAATTAATGAAAAACAGAAAAGCAAACAAGTGTTGCAGGAGTCACTGGGTTCAGAAAAACATTCTTGTCACTCCTCCAAACACACACACACACACACACACACAGTGCCTTTGGCGTGGACAAGGACACCAGCGATGCCTCTCTCCCACATATCTCACTTCTGTTGACGCGCAAATAAAACACAGGAAAAACACACTTCATACACACACGTCTGCCGTGTTCTTACGAATTAGCGACATGCTAACATGGCATTTTGTATCCTTGTGTCTGTTTACGTTTAAGTAAACAGACACAAGGATACAAGATGTTAAGGTTTTACCAGAAACCTGAGAGTCAAACATAAATAGAAATCAACAGTAAAAATGTAGACATTAAATACGGCTAATAAAGATGTACCCTGTTGCCACCTTGTACGCTAGCTCATATCCCAACATCACACAAAAAAATATTAGCTTCACAGTTATCTGGAAACATCATTCAAATCAACTTTACAAATAAAGTTAGTAATTTAACATACGGTAACTTGTCTAACTAGTGACCTTTGGAAAATTTCTAGAGATTTAGCCTACTCAATAAAACAGAGGTAGCTTTTTAAAATAACAATAACGCTAGTGACAGGTAACATTAATGAATTTCACCTAACAAAGATAACTAGTGCTTTTAAGAGATTATTTAGAAGCAAGCTTTCTAGCTAGCAATTTGTTTTAGGCATTTAGCTTGGAATAAATAGCTTGGTAATAAACACACATAAAGCTAGTAAGCTACTATTAGAGAGAATGTCATTAAAGCTAGCTAGTGATCTTCAGAGAATATTCCCAAACAAAGCTAGCTAGCAAAATTTAGAGCGTTGGCTTGCTCAATAAAACAGAGCTAGCTTTCTAATAAACGCAAACACAGCTAGTAAGCTAACTTTAGCGAGAATGTCATTAAAGCTAACTAGTTACCCTTAAAGAATATTCCCAAACAACGGCAGGTAGCAAGGTTTAGAGGGTTAACCTGCTCAATAAAACTGAGCTAGCTTTTTCTAATATTCCCTAACACAGCTAGTAAGCTAATATTAGCAAATTTTACCAAACAAAGATAGCTAGTGCATTTTATTTAATAAATATATATTTAATAAAAAAAAAAGCATGCTAGTAATTTGGAGAGACTTAGCAAACTCAATTAACCTGACCCAGCTTGCTACGTAACAAACACCAAAAAGCTAGTAAGCTAACATTAGAGGCTAACATTCGAGGTAATATCATCATTAAAGCTAGCTAGTCCTCTTCAGAGAATATTCTCAAACAGCACTAGCTAGCAAGGTTTAGAGAGTTAGCATGCTCACTGAGCAAACTTACTAATATTCCCAAATAAAGCTAGAACTCTAACATTAGAGAGAACATCATTAGAGCTATTTAATTAGAGTTAGCCTCAATAAAACCAAGTATATGCTAATATTAAAGAAAGTAATGATCGTAAACCAATAATAAACTCTGTAAACAGAAACTGCTATTACCAGATCAGATTTATAAATGACTGGATGTTTGATAAATGTGTGTGTGTGTGTGTGTGTGTGTGTGTGCTGTTGAAACTGGTGTCGAGGCTGTCTTTACTATCAACAGACCTAGAACACTAAACAGGAAGGAATGTCTGAGATCTACAGCAACACACACACACACACACACACACACACACACCTTTCAGTGACCTGATAGTATAATCCAAAAACTCTGTATTCCAGCAAAAGTGCAGCAGTACAGCTGAATTTTTCAGCATTTCTCAGGCTGTGCACTTTCCCTGAACTGGAAAACCGTAAAGCTAACCAGACAAAAATGTCTCAAAATGACCTGCAATTATAACACAAAAAAGCAACAGCAATAACAATGGTAATAATAATAATAATAATAATTCCCTCTGATGAAAATTGATGTAATTATTGTAAAAACTATTTTCTCAGGCATGCGGTTTACAGCAGTGTGTGTGGAGGGGGTAAAGTAAAAGCGATAAAAAATAAACAAAAAAGTACAAAATTGGGTATCACGTGTACGTCATTAGAATTAACATCTGTTTTCTTTTTTTGTTTTCATTGTTTTTTTTTTTTTTTAATATAAATTGTCTAAGAATATGCATTCACATTCCATATAAGCTTAAATAATTCTTTTGATTGTGTAAAGCTGCTTTGAGGGGATTTATGGCAGTCTATGAAAGAATAAGGATGTATAAGGAGGTCTGTTAATGTATAAGGAAGTATGAGGAAGTCTATGTATATATAAGGAAGTATGAGGAAATCTATGAATATATAAGGAAGTGTGAGGAAGTCTATGAATATATAAGGAAGTATGAAAAAGTCTATGTATATATAAGGAAGTATGAGGAAGTCTATGAATATACAAGGAAGTATGAGGAAGTCTATGAATATATAAGGAAGTATGAGGAAGTCTGTGTATATATAAGGAAGTGTGAGGAAGTCTATGAATATATAAGGAAGTATGAGGAAGTCTATGAATATATAAGGAAGTATGAGGAAGACTGTGGAAGTATAATAAAATATGATTGCCTACAGACGTATAAGAAAGTACTGTATGAGGAAATCTAATGACACACAATAAAATATTGCTAAGTCTATGAAAGTATAAGCAAGTATGAAAAAGTCTAAGGAAGTGTAAGGATGTATGAGGAAATCAGTGGTAGTATAAGCAAGTATGATGGGAGTATCAGGAAGTATGTGCAAATGTAATGAAGTATAAGGAAATCTATTGTTGTAGAAGGAAGTATGACTAAGGGTATGATAGTATAATGAGGTCTGTGAAAGTTTAAGTAAGTTGGAGGAAGTCTAGGGAAGTATTAGAATGTATTATGATATACATTGAATACAGTATTAGAATGATGGTATTATGAGAGTATAAAAAAGCGTGAGAACGTTTATGTAAGTGTTGGTTAATGAAAATATATATGAATGTATATATTTGTATATAGATAGCACAAGGACATGTATTATTATATGGACACTGTCCTTCCCATTTCTCTCTCTCTCTTTCTCTCTCTCTCTCTCTTTCGCTCTCCACATCTTTTCCTTCCTCCATGTCCATCTGCTTGTTTTCCATACATATATGCCAAGGCCAGCTGGAGTGTGTTGATGGGGAGTTGATGCTTTTGTGTAGGCATCAAGGCCATCAGAGTTATAAGAGCGTGTAGACAAGGCTGAAGGACATGGCGTGTCTGCGCACACACACACCAGCGCCGTGGAGCTGGCCATAAACACACTCGTGCTGTCAGTACACTCTGTCTGTTTACACTGATGGCAGGTGTGAATGTGCGTGTCCAATGCTGCACTCAGCAGCTTTTATAAATGGAACATAAACGAGAAACCTATGGAAATAACTGTAGCCACATCAGGCAGCTGAATGGCACCGGAATGTGTCTGACATTGGAGACTCCTTCCATAAAAACAAAGTAAACATCTCCGTCTAGCTCTGTTAGGAAACTTCAGTGATGAATATTATGGGCTACTTGGGATAACAAGAGAACAAAAGGCATTTCTAATCTGCATAATCATGAATATTCAGTGTGTGTAAGGTGAGAAAAGAATGTTAAATGCTTAAACACACACACACACACACACACACACTGCAGTGATGATGCAGCACTTTCTTTTCTCCATCCATCTGCATTCATTGTTTCATTAGTAATGTCTCTCTCTCGCTCCTCTTCACTCCTCCTCATCATCAGTTCAGTGTGGATGTGTTTCAAAAAAACACCTCATTTATCAAATAGGCCGCATATGGGCGTGTCCCACACCACGTTCTATGCAGTATATAGGCCATATATGGGCGTGTCCCAAACCACTCTCTTTGCACTTTATCGGCCAGACAAGGGCGTGTCCCAAACCACACTCTATGCACTATATAGGCAACATATGGTTGTGTCCCAAACCACACTATTTCAACTATATAGGCCACATATGGGCGTGTCCAAACCACACTCTTTGCACTATATAGGCCACATATGGGCGTGTCCCACATCACCCTCTATGCACTATATAGGCCACATATGGGCATATCTGAAATCTCAAACCTTATGTACTAAATAGGCCAGATATGGGTGTGTGCCAAACCACACACTGTGCACTATATAGGCCTCATATGACCATGTCCTTAACCACACCCTATGCAGTATATATGCCACATATGGCCGTGTCCCAAACCACATTCTGTCCACTGTCTAGGCCACATATGGGTGTATCCCAAACCTCAAACCTTATTCACTATACAGGCCACATGTGGGTGTGTCCCAAACCAAACTCTATGCAGAATACAGACCACATATGGGTATGACCGAAATCTCAAATCTGTTCACTATATAGGTCACATTAACATCATCATTAATGCACTGTGGGCGTGTCCCAAAGCACATATGTTGTTCACTATATAGGAAGTCAGTCCACTAAAGGTGCATGAAAAATTACACACCGTATGCACTATATAGTCCACACACACAGAGACACAGACAGAGAGAGACTCACCCATGTTCTGGAGCTCGTGTGTGCGTGAGTGTGTGTTGAGGAGGCTCGTGGCTCTTCGGGAGGACGAGCGAAGGTGCTGAGCAAGCGAGCGCTGCAGGAGCTTCCACCTCATGGGTCTCGCCATCCTGATCTTCTGGAATGTTTCACCGGGTTCTAGAGCTACGTGTCCTTTACCTTCACTCGTTCTCCTTCTCTGCTGTTCCTGCGCTCTGTACTGCAGCGAGCATCAGTGCACCGGCCTCAGATTTACTGCAGCAGCAGCAGTGTGTGTGTGTGTGTGTGTGTGAGAAATAGAAAGCACTCTCAGGCCATACAGCCTCTGCGGTAAAAGCTACATTACATAGATTATCTCTCTCTCTCTCCTCATCTCACTTTATATCTCTCAAATGCTTTCTCTCTGCCTCTCTCAGTCTCTCTGTCTCAGTCTCTCTGTGCCTGTCTTTCAGTGTCTCTCCTCTCTGTCTTACTCACTCTGTGCCGCTTTTTCAGTATCTCTCACTCTCTCTCTGTCAACATTCTCTCACTGTCCTCATGTCTCTGTCCTCATGTCTCTCTCTGTCTCACTCTCTCTGTGCCTCATCCCCATGTCTTTCTTAGTGTCTTTCTGTCTTGCAAACTCACTGTGTCTCATTTTCTCTCTGTGTGTCTTGCTGTCTCTCTCTGTCTCATTCTTTCTCTGTCCCCATGTCTCTCTTTGTCTTCATATCTCTCTGTCCTAATGTCTCTCTCTGTCTCTCTTTCATTATGTTCCTCTTTGTCTCAATTGCTTTCTGCTTTTTTCTGTCCTTTTTAATCTCTTTCTTGTCTCTCACTTATTCTTTCTTGTAATTCTCTTTATCTTTCTTTACAGGCCTCATACTCCTGCTGTCCTCTTGTCTCATTATGTCTCACTTTCTCTGTCCTCATGTCACTCTCTCTGTCTTCATATCTATCTCTGTCCGTATGTCTCTCCATCTTCGTTTCTCTTTGTCTCACCTGCTGAGTCATTCTTTCTGTAATTTCCTTTTTTTGTCTTTACCGGTTTCATTCTATTGCTGTCCTCATGTCTGTCTCAGTCTCTCCGTCCTCATGTCTCTCTTCTTGTCACTCTCTCTTTATTTTCATATCTCTTTCTCTGTCCTCTGATCTCTCTCCTCCTTTATGTCCCTCTATCCTCATGTCTTTCTCTGTCTCTCTTTCATTATGTTCCTCATTGTCTCACTCATTTTCTTTCTTTATCTGTCCTTTTCAATCACTTCTTTGTCATTCTTTTTATCTTTCTTCATCAGAAGGTTTCCGTATATTTCTCTCTGTGTTCCTCTTTAATTCTCACCATCTGTCTGTTTCACTCTTTTCTTCCATCCGCCTGATCTTCACTCTTCATCTTTTTTTCCCTTCTTTTTCATTCACAGCTGAAATGTCTCAATGGATTGCAATTTGAAGTAAATCTCTTTAAAAGATCATTAAAAAAAAACATGTCAAACCCAATAATGCTTTAAACTTGGAAAAACAGGGGGATAGAAAATACAGACTGGACAAAATTATCATGTTCTTTTTAAATCGCCAGCATTTATAGACTGATGTTAGAACTTTTGCGTTGTCTTTTGAATGCAAATTGTTGAAAGAATGAATCAGCACACACACACACACACACACACACACACACACACACACACACACATATATATACCTACAGAATGATTTATGTTCGAATGGTGGTCTTTTCGAGGGAACATTCCATTCCTGTGTTGATTTTTATCAATAAAGTTTCATTCAGTCGCTGATGAGAGACGCAGCCCTGTGAGTCCTCGAAGAAAGATCAACTCACGCTGACTCACGGCTCAGCACCACACACACGTCTCGCTTCCCAGCCTGTTTGTCTGATGATTATACACACAGAGGTGACAAGCCCAGGCTATAAAAAGAAGCTTGACTATAAAGAGATGAGGCAGAGGAAATGGTTTTAAAAGTGTCCTTCACCCTGTCCAACTCTTCACACAGTGTGTTGTGTTTACTGAAAACAGCCAATAAGGACGAGAACTTGGTGTACAGGAAGTGAAAAAATCTGAACAACACTGTACTCCATCAATGAACAGTGGATGTGTCTAGATCTGTGTTGTGTGAAATCGAACCTAATTTGAGTTTAAAGTCTTTTTTAAAGCAGGGTTTGAGTTTACTTTCATGATAAACCAAGGTAGCTGAGATAGAAGCACTGAAGGATAGAAGCTGAAAGATGTAAATAAGGGCATGGGCAGATGATGTGAGTCATGAGCTCGGACTAAATCGAGGACTGGCATGTGTAGTGTTGGTCTGGACCAGAGATTAGAGCAGGAAAGCCATGCGGGGGCCATTATCTCATTATCTTTCTGCACAGTTCATCACTTAAGAAATTACATGGAAAGTTCATGAATTAGAGTGAAATAAACATTTCGAAAGTAAGGTATTGAAAGTGAGTAAAACTGGAGCTCCCCCGGGCTCGACCTTGGGGCCGAGCAAACTTCCCTGAAACGCAAACACTGCAGCTCCAGGAAATACAGCTGTTACAGAAACACTGACGAAATGTCCACTCACTTACACTGGCATAGTTATGTTTCCCTCTGTCCTCATGTCTCTCTCTCTCTCTGAACATGGAGATCTGTTTGGTTACCTGCCAAGTTCCTGTAGGACTATAATTCCGCCCCCCCAATTTTATTACTGGATGTTCTTAGTGGCCGTTTAAGTTTGAAGTGAGAGAGGATGTGTGACATGGACGTCATGGCCTCTGAAGCCGGAGGGAAGACGAGACGCTGGATCTCTGACATGGCATAAGGTGTGTGCCAGAGAGCAGTGCACCGGTGGAGGAGATGCTGTTAGAGCAGGTAGAGTGTAAAAACATCAAGAAACAAAGCCATGGTAATGTTTTGTACAGTACACTCATTAAGAGTGGAAAATGGGTGAGAGGAAGACAGTCTAAGTTACCGCTCTGTCAGCCCCTGCGACATGAGTAGTGATCTTCAACATGTCCCCGTTTATTAAAGACGAAACCCTCATGAAGGTGCTGGCTCACTTCGAAAGGTTAGTCAGCCCCATGAGAGCTATCCCATTTGATGTATGAGCACCAAAGTCTGATACGTTCTGTCTTTACGTAGACAGGTTTACATTTTTTTTAAACAATCAGGAAGAGACACTTAAGTGTAATGTTGGTGACAGGTGTTACACAGTCACTGCCATTATTGACCAGCTGAGGTGCTTTGAGCGTGGGATGTTGGAGATAAAAGGCTGTGCTGTCCTCAGCTGTGGAGCTCAGAGGGCAACTCGGCCGGGCTACAGCGGCAGCAGCACAGGGCTAGCCAGCGGGAGAACACCGGGGAGCTGGAGCCTGGAACAGGCCTTACTGACCTCTCGAGTGAGAGTTGAAAGAGGTCAGTGATGAACACAATAGCACCACTGACACAAACACTGCACCCAATGTTATTTACATTATTAATATATTAACATCTGTAAACAATGTGAGTATAAAATGCCTATGCCTATTTCATGCCTGCAGGCTATGAACATGGACAGTAGCTGAAAGGAAAGCCATAAACTCTGAACAGAAGGTGAACTTGAATAGAGACTGATGAACAGAACCAAGACTGAGAAATGGGTTGGGGTTATTGGTAGGGGGTGGGAGTGGGGGGCTTGATGTAAAAAAAAAAAAAAAGGAAAAAAGCTGTAAATATGTAAATACCATGCCTAATATAGAGGGGAAAAAAGTTAAAATACATAAAGAAGCTTTTCAACTTTGTTTTCATAATAAAGTGCACATAAAAGTCAAAGTCTCTCTCTCTCTTGCTTTTAGAGCAACAACTCGCTTGAGCATAGAATGACAGAGTTGTTCTTGTCTCAACAGAACAGCACACAGATGTCTTTCAGGACACCCAGGTCGAAAATCATAACCATAAGCAAAACTATGATTCAAGAAAAAGAATTTAATCTAGATTGATCTTCTATTCTCATTCTACACAACACAAGCATCAGTTCCTGGAAACCAAGGCCATCCCAAGATATCTCCAGGACCTCCTCAAAGTGATAAAACACTTCCGCACTACTGTACCTTCTCCACCTAGCTTTCCATCAATAGATAGTGTGTGGTGTAAACATGCGTTATACTCGAGTGTCACTTCTTGAATAATGAGCACTCTAGGTGAAAGTTCGGTACAGCCTATGCTATCAAGAGATGGATAGAGAGAGAGACGACTGTGTGTGTAGACTTAAGGTTATTTAAAGAGTGAGCCAAGGCAATTGTTAGACAGCCTCCACCCAGTACCGGTATGCTTTTGTTAGTCCTGGAGCCTTATGCAGAGGCGGTAAGGGGTCAGAAATAGACAGTCGTGGTAAAGACGATGCATGCGGTTGCTACACCAGATACTGCATGGGAAAGTGCTCCAGTGCATTATTGCACATGGAAGTATAAATCATTAAACATCACAACGAAGTTCCAGTCTGCAAAGCAGCCAGCATGTTTGGTTCTGATGTTTGTTCAGGCGTCCGATGTTTTCATACTTCATCAGACATCATGGCCATTCCCATAACGTACCAAAGAGCCATCCTTGAGCGATGATCATTGTAGGTTCTCACCCATTCAGCCCAATAGTATCTTCATAGTATCTTCTTTATACTGTACATGTTTTTGCCCTGCTGCTTGTCTGTCCAATCAAATCCCATTCCTTCTGATCCTAATCAAACAGACCTTTCTACACTGGACCTGCATCTGAGAACAAGGCTTGAGAAATTACTAATAGACCCTTTGTTGTTGCCTTGGTTCCACTCGGTGGTTGAAGGAGTGGGGGCAATGGGGGTAGGAATGCTCAGAAGGAACCGACACATCAAAGCGCCCGGGAATTCAGAAAGAAAGCGAAGCGTGTGGGTGTGTGTGGTGGGATCTATTCAGTGATTACTGCAGGTACTAAGGAGTACCGCAGGTGAGTGTGTGAGCTGATGTCAGAAAAATGACTGGCATTCATCTTAAGAATCCTGTTGGTTCAAGAACTTCTTCAGCACTCAATGCAAGAAACTAAATAATTCGTAAAAAACAAAAAAAACAAAACATACAGTGTTAGTCAAGACAAGACGTTGCCAATCAAGAAGATCTAGATGAAGGCTGCAGCTATCCTCCCAACACATCTTTCATTCCCAATCCTTCTTTTATCTTCTATTATTCTCGTTTTCCTGTCTCACCATCCAGAGAGTGCACATTGGAATTTCCTGCCTTTAACAAGCAGGTTCCAGGAGGAACAGGAAGTGGGGGTGCAGTGTATAATAGCAGTTTGAGTGTTTAGGTTCATATTTTCCACCATCCTTCAGAGGAATGATAAAGCAAAGGGTTCTTCAAGGGTTCTTTGGCTGGTTAATCTACCAAATTAAAGGTTCTACCAACAAATCCTACAGGTTAGGACAGAAGGACAGACTGAAGAACTTTCGGTTCAGTCGGTTCGTGTAAAGGGAATCATAGTCATAGGGTCTCTGATCCTAAAAATCTTATTATGCTTTAAACATACAGTAAATAGAATGTTGATGCATTCTATGATTGATTCTAAGCTTGAGTTAATATCATAATGTTCTCCCACTGTCCATGTGGATTTTCCTCCATCTCTAAAAGCATCTAGGTGGATTGGTGTGAATGAGTGTATGATTGTGCATGCATGGTGCCCTGATGGTGTATTCAAACATCATATCCCATGTTCTAGGGATAAGTTCTGGATACATGAATAAAATATTGACCAGAATAAAGTGCTGACGTTCTTATGACTTGACTGGTCAAGAACTCCAAAATGAGTTCCAGTGTTGGAAAGGTCAACGATTGAAAAGAATCTGTACATCATTAATGCTACAATTTGCACCAGAAACAATTCAACCTTGTTATTATTTTAACCAAACTGTCTTCCTTAATAAACAAAATGTGAACATTCCTTCCAAAATTCCTCAACCCAGGCTCAGGAACACTATGATCTTTCCCTCTGTTTGCAGTTCCATCCATGTGCCCCTTGAAACCTTAAAATAGCTGTGAACGCTAACATCTTGGTTTTGTGCTTAGGTGTTAGGACACAGGATAGTTCCTGTGATTTATCACACTTGGCATTCCTATCCTCTTCAACACCTTCATCTTTAATACATGATCAAATAACAATGTAAGAAATGTACCAGGAATGTTCTCCCTGTTTTTTTGCAAAATGGAAGAGCACAAAGTAGTTTCTCAAAAGCCTTGAACAGGGGAAATATTGTGCTCTGGGTTGCATCATGTTCACACACACAGAGCCGCAGAACCACAGGGGTCATCACACCACATAACTCGGGCTCAGACCAGCAGGTCACCGATCCAAGTGGAAGTCAGTGGATGTGTACTGTACTGTACCAGTTTTTATTTTGATTATTCACTTTTATTTGGTTCATTTACCTAAACAGACCCTTACTAAGCCTCAGTAGGTGTCATAAAAATCACCCGAACATGGAGAACATGGTATCAGTCCTGCTGGTGCAGAATCTGAGTGGGATTACAATGTTGTCTCCAAAATGGCAGAACGGCAGAGTGTTTGCGTTCAGATCCACTGCAACAATGTACACTTAGTATACTTGACTTGATTAGACATCATTTCTTCTACGACTCAAAATCAAGATTACAGAAGGAACCAGAACAAAAAAGTAACGGTAACTTAGATACCTAAGGTCATTAGCTAAGTGCCTAGCTAGGTTTGTTCCTCGATAACTATTCAAGTACAAAGGAAAATGGATTAACAAGCCACAGAAGAAGCAGTTCAGGTAATACAGATAAATATCCTGAAGACCTACCTGCTTTGTCTTTTTCCGAAAGTGCAGCAAATGTCTGAAAAACAAATGTAAAAATAAAAAGATTAGTAATAATAATACAAAATGATTTAATAATACAGCTGTTATTGCAAAACTTTTGCCTGGCAGAGTAGTGCCCTTCCATCACACGAGTTTATGCTAGGGTTAAAAACCCAGTATAAACTCGCGACACACCCCATCAGAGGTCGAAACGCCTCAGTGCAGCATGAGCATCCGGAGCTAACCTGCAGGTTTATAAAGGTGGAAGGTCACCAGGCATAGCAGGGGCTTTGAGGTTAAAGATCAAGCTGAGCGTGAGCACTTAAATTCCATTCTGGATTTCAGAGCCTTACACCGAACTCCCTTTGTAACAGTAGGAACTACGCAAAAATCTAATGGGTAATGAGAAAGGAGACTTTCGGACTTTCGGAAAGAAAGTTATCTGTTGTCAAAATGAGATCAGTTGTAATCCTGTGAGACTCTTGTAATAGTTTATGCTCAGTACTTAAGTTCATCATTCAGCATGAATGTCAGCTTCACAACTGGAGCTCCATGATGGAACCCTCCGCTGTGGAGCCACGAGGCACCAGCACTACTTGCCTGTTCATACAGATCGCCAGACAGATTGAGACAAAAGATGGATTGGATTTGAGTCCATACCTGTTTAAGTTTGGTTTGTTTGATTATTGTGTTACCTGAACAAACAAGTGTCAGTCACTTAAGCTTGTTTGTCTAGGAACATCCACCTTACACACTGCCATTACAGTATTCTACTTACACACACACCACAGCTAAATGAGTAACTCAGAGCTGTCTCCGCGGCTTGACCCTGTGACCCCCAACGCTCTGACAAACCTGTATTTGGCTTTACTTTACACCTGAAATATCTGACTCCCATAAATTTGCTGAGTTGTGATTCCAGTTACAATAAATTGGTTTTATGGCCAATTGTATTGGCTTCTTGGGTGGAGTAACAGCCTGTAGAGTTTAACAAGTTTAAAAGTAGGAGCTTTTATACCTCATCATGGTCGCTTTATGAGCTTGCAGACCTCATCATGGTTGGTTTAGGAGTATGTATCTTAACAACCTTATTGTAGGAGTTTGTAGACATCTGCTAGATGACCAGAAGTTTGCAGGCTTGTTAGTGTTGGAGTGTGGATATCACCCGAAGGTTCAAGGAACTGACTAAAACTCTTGAAAAAGTCTATTGTAGGCGCACAAAATTCCTCATAATGGTTGTTTAGGAGCTTGGAGACCAAGACGTTTGCTGAAGCAGCCTGTAGATATTAAAAAGCTTAGAGTAGGAGCTTGGAGACCTCTGCCTCGGACCAGGAGTTAGTGGGCATTATGATAGGTTTCTGATGTAGTATGTAGACCTGGAGTGTGTTTGGAGTAACAGCATGTACATATTTCCAGTAGGAGCAGGTCAACCTCGTGATGGTTGCTTTAAGAACTTGTAGACATCATGAAGGTTGGTGTAACAAACTTAGAGCAGGAGTTTGTAGAACACTGGTGTCCAGGAGCTGGCTGGCCTTAGATAGGCTGCTTTATGAGCTTGTAGACCTCACGAACGTTGGAGTAACACTTAACAAAATTACAGTAAAAGCATATGGAGCTAATGATGTTTGCTTTAGGATTATGTAGATGTCACAATGTTTGGAGTAACCATCTGTATATCATAAAACTTTTAAAGTAAGAGCAGGTGAATCTCATGATGGTTGCTTGCATGAAGGAGCTTGTAGGCCTCTGGCTGAGGACCAAGAGTTGGCTGGAGTTAGGTATCCTGCTGTTGGAGTGAGTAGACCTCAGTTCAAGGAACAGCCTGGAGGTCTTCACAACCATAGAGCAGGTGTATGAAGACCTCATGAAGGTTGAAGAATCAGCCCTAGATATTAACAGGCTTCGAGCAGGAGTTTGTACACGGTTCATGACGATTCACTTAGGAGTATGTAGACCCCATGAAGGTTGGACTAGCAGCCTGTAGATCTTGACAAGCTTAGAAAAGGTGTTTGTAGGCCTCTGGCTGGGGACCAGGAGTTGGCTGGCTTTAGATAGTTTACTCGAGGAGTATGTAGATGTCAAGGTTTGAGTAACAGCTTGTACATCTTAACAAGTTTAAAGCAGAAGCTTGCAGAAGCTCTGGCTGGGGATCAGGAGTTGGCTGGCTTTAGATTAGTTTTTTATTTTAATTTTTTGCAGTAGGAGTGTGTAGAACTGATGAAGGCTGAATAATCTGGACTTGTTATCTGCGGCTGTGAAGCATGCTTATCTCAGCAGTCCGGAAAATAAAACAGCTGGCCTCTACACGGGTCTCAGTCAGAGGAATGCAGAGATCTGAGACAAGGCGCAGGATGATTTTGCTAAGCTAAGCTAACGGTGAAGACGTGGGAATCGAGTTTCATTCCATGGAAATGGTCGTTTCTTGGTGTGTGTGTGTGTCTGTGTGTTACTGATTTATTTCTGTAGAGCAGCAGGTTGCCACACTAGCCAGTTAGCTCATGTCTCTTGAGTCATTATTTAGTAATAAATCCAGCATTGGTGTTTACGTTGAGTGTGTGTGTGTGTGTGTGTGTGTGTGTGTGTGTGTGTGAGAGAGAGAGAGACGGAGAGAGAGAGGCAAGGGGCGGGGGGGCGTTTGCGTACATCATATTGTCTGCTAGCAGCGCCAGACAGATCGGGTCCAAGACAACCGTGTTTTATCCTGACATCAGAGATCAGACACAGGAGCAGCACAAAAATAAAGGGAGGAGCCGAAATATATCGCACATCTGGAATGTGCTTGAAAAAAAGTTCCGCAAACACATGGAGCAGGTACTTAGCTCAACATCGCAGCGGAGAATCAGCCAAATCGTGGGACTCTGATTGGTCAGGAGGCGTTGATGCATGTACTGAAACAGCTTCCATGACAGTAGCGCAGGAGCTCCATTAAACAGATGTGGAAACACGGAGGTGACAGGATCCAGGTGTTCAACACACATGCACACATCGCTGATACTTTAAATAGCAGCAGGTGTGTGTTTGTAATTGCAAAGTTAAGTTATTTGCAGTATATACATGTATTATAATTTAAGGTCAGGGTGTTATGCTGTACATTTTGTACCTTTACGCTAGTTAGCAGCAAACCAGGTGTGTGTTATACTTTAAACATCAAAGCGACTCTATGTTAAGAAACGTTGCTTATACGTTGTTCTTTAACACTCGAGATCATTACAACGTGAGGACTTCATAGGTGCCTGTGACAGAAACAGTGCAGCGTCCAGTACACACCCCTGCAGAAATAAACACAATGTAGGAAAGGGTGTCTGTGTGTGTGTGTGTGTGTGTGTGTGTAGCTAAAGAGAGAGTCAGGAAAGCCAATTTAAGACAGCTGAACTGATCCAAGCAAAACAAACAAACTTAAAAAAAAGACAAAATTACTGTTCCCTCCATCCCTCAGTCCCACAATCGCGTCTTTCCTGATCGAGGGGGAATTTAGGAACGTAACGCACACGATGACATCACTTCCTGTCTGACGCTTCACTCCCGACACATGGAACCCATCAAAAGCATCACGGCGGGTTAAACGGGGGGAACGGAATGTGCAAATTAGTGCCATGCATAGAAACTAAATGGGCCGTGGAGAGAGAGAGATTGATATGATCTCACACACACACACACACACACACACACACACACACATAGCTAGATATGCTTACACAGAGTCATGAACTATAGGGTCATGGAGGAGCATATGTGGAGGACATGGTGGACACACACACACACACACACACACACACACACACACACGTCACGTTTTGGACTCAGTTGCCTAGTGAGTAATCTTTCGGATTTTAGCGATATAATAAATATGTGACAAATGTACACAGACACTAGAGACGTCAGATGTGTGTACATGTGTGTGTGTGTGTGTGTGTGTGTGTGTGTGTGTGTACATCAACTGTGTTCCCAAAACAACGTGTGAGGGTGTGATTACACAACGATTAAACTCCATCAGTGTGACTCCACACACACACACACACACACGCACACACACACACACACACACACACATACACACACACACTCAAAGCTCCATTAACAATAAACACATGCTAAAGTACAAAGCAGATACTGATATGTGTATGGTATTTGCGTGCAAGTTCTGCGTGTGTGTGTGTGTATGTGTGTGTATGCATGTGCACATAATAGCTGAGCTAATCTAGAGTGTGTTTACACTTATATAATCCTGTGAGGAATGTCCAGGCCACAGAGCAACACGCCTCATTCATTACAAATCACATTTAATTCATTCATCATTAAAAATAAAAAAAATTAAATAATAATAATAATACAAAAGAGTCACGGCTTCATAGGTTTTCACTTTTAAGTAACAATTTCAAGTAAGTTATTTTCTTTCACGTGTTTAAGAAAAGCCTCTTTATCTATCTATCTATCTATCTATCTATCTATATATATATATATATAATATTTATTTATTTACACACAAGTACATACATTAATAATTCTACATGTATAAAAACATACTGATGATATTATAATGAGCTTTGTGACGTTTATAACTGTTTCACTGAATTTCGTTTTTGCTTTTTAATCATTATTAGTGTTTGTGTGTGTGTGTGTGTGTGAACGTGTGTGTGTGCACGTGTGTGTATGCGTGTATGTTAGTGCGTGTGTTTGCATGAGTGTGTGTGTGTGTGTGTGTCCCTGTGTGTGCATGCGTGTATGCATGTGTGTGTGTGTGTGTGTGTTTGTGCATGTTTGTATGTATATGTGTGTAAGTGTCTATAAAAGTGTGTGTGTGTGTGTGTGTGTGTATGTTTGTGCGCACGTGAGTGTGTGCGTGTGCATGTGTATGTATGTCTATATGCGTATGTGTGTGTGTGAGTGTGCGTGTGCACATGCATATATATATATATATATATATATATATATATATATGTGTGTGTGTGTGTGTGTGTGTGTATGTGTGTGTTTCTCTCACAGACATTTCTGCGCTGAGTGTGTGTGTGTGTGTGTGTGTGTGTGTGTGAAACATCACAGTGATTTCTAACATTATTCTGTTCCCTGCATCTGATTTGCGTTCCCCGCCTTCCACTGCACTTCTTGCTTCTGACCTTTGACCTTGACCCTTGCATGAGTTTCAGTAAATTAACAGTTCCATGATTTGCTGTATTTGAAGAAGACACACACACACCCACACACAGACACACCAACACACACACACACACACACACACACACACACACACACTGTACCTCAGTAGAACGTCCAGGCCCTTTCTGTCCTAGGTGAAAACACACTACGTCACGTTCTTCAGATCTTTCTGAACTTGTGTCTGTGTGCATCACTGTATCATGAGGCTGTTACTTCACCGGGACGGATTTATCTTTAAACAGTGGGAGGGACGGATGATGGCGCCTGAGGCGGTGCTTCTTGTGTGGTATTGGCGCGTGTTTTCTCTGCTAAGTGCTTTTTATTTGCTCGTCTCATTAAGGCAGCTTTTCCTTCAACCTGAAGTTGGCGAGAAACCAAACGACAGGAAAGACTGAAACGAAGAAGAATGAGTAAAAAAAATAAAAAATAAAGTAAAGAAATGGAGAGATGGAAGGGTGTGGCCATTCAATGTGTGTGTTCCAGGAATAAAAACCTCAATCCCATAGTGGTGTTGCCATGGTTACAGGATTAATCAAACAAATAAACCAGATAAAAAATAGAATAGTAAATGATGAACAGATCCGTAGGGCTCACCCTGTTCATGACGGAACAGAGCGATGATGAGGAGTGATGATGAGGAGCGATGAGGGAGCGCAAAGACCCCGAGAGACTCCCCTCTCCGTCCAGCGACACCAAATCCACTTCCTGTTCGCACAAACATCGTTTATAACGTTTATTAGATTTATTACATCAGATCTTATTAAACGTTCGATGGCTGACTCACAGAGACGAAGCGCCTCTTGGCAGTGGGCGTGTCCTTTGGGGAGGGGGAGAGGGCGGAGCCTAGAGCATCCTCGATCTCCTGATCCAACTGATCGAGCTTCATGATGAGGAGGACCATGGAGTCGAGCTGAGATCGTTCCCACTCCTTATCCTCCCGCGAGCTCTGAAACCACACACACACACACACACACACACAAACTAGTCTGTCTCATTTGATCATTCAAGCAGGAAAGAAAGAATGAAAGAAAGAAACAAAGTTAGAAAGAAAGAAATACAATTTTAAAAAGAGAGGAAGAAAGAGAAATTAAAAGAAAAAGAAATAAAAGAAGAAAGACAGAAAGGAAGGAAGTAGGAAAGAAAGAAAAGTACAACATTTTGTGTGTGTGTGTGTGTGTGTAAAACCCATTTCTAACACTTGGACAAACACTGACCTCTGGTGGAGCGTTAATATTAACACAGACAAATGAGACACTCCTTAGTTTTAATCACAAATACCTTTACACACACACACACACACACACACACACACACCGCACTAACCTTTCCTTTGACATTTCAGCTGCATGTTTAATAAGACCGACACCGAGCCGATGCCTGAGAGCTCGTGTCTGGACTTAAATCCTGGATTGAAATCATTTCTACATCCTGCAGCGCTTTACATTATTTATTCAGCACTTCAATCTAAAAACGCTGGAACAGCCCCAAAGCGAGCGGGGTTGTTTTGGGGAGGAAAACTAATCTGCCCCTGTCAGGGAAGGTGGGGAAAAATAAACATGAGCAGCTTTGCATATGAACCGGACAAACACGGTTTCTCAGCAATAACACAAATATCATCAGGCTTAATGTTTAACAGAAGGAGAAAATACACACTGTAAATCCTGGGATTCAAGCTGCTTTTGAAGGATTTGGTTAAGAAATGTGCCCCCTACTGGGGAGGTGTCTTTTTTGTCCTATATGTTTTATGCTGCATTTCAAACATCTTTACAATGACAACATCAAATGTCCTCACAATGACAAATGTCTGTAAATTTGAGTGGCGTTAAAGGTCCACATAACAACAGTGTGGAGTTAAAGGTCCCCATAACAACAGTGTGGAGTTAAAGGTCCCCATAACAACAGTGTGGAGTTAAAGGTCCCCATAACAACAGTGTGGAGT
>JAQQZS010000013.1:1661341-1683187 GCA_030068045.1 Platyallabes tihoni | reverse complement strand
TCCTGGGATAGGCTCCAGGTCCCCCGCGACCCTGAACACAGGATTAAGCGGTATAGAAAATGAATGAATGAATAACAATTTTAAATCTTTCAACAAGCTGAAATGATCTGCTATTGCTGATTTTTGACACCTGGTCAAATTTAACTTAAACTTCGCTCTTTTTTATTACGCCGAGGAAGATATCTTGACATTATGAAAATCCAACAGGTAACTGCAAAAGTGTCTCCCCATTCCCAGTGAATTCATTATCAGAAAATCGAAACAAGTCTGCTTCAGCAAATTCAACCAGCTGAAACTAAAAACACCAAATGGGCGGGAAAAACCTCCAAAGAGCTCATTAAGGAACGTACAATTATTGCTATTACTGTCATCATCATTATTACTCCAGCTTCGTTAGTTTCATTGCCTCTCTCAGGCGGAGGGAATACAAACACAAACTGAATCCATACATATTCAATATTAAGTGTTGTTTCTGCTTAGTTAAACACACACGTGCGCACACACAAACACACACGCACACACAGCTCCAGCAGCGATGTATAATCCTAGAGACAAACTGTTTCACTTATTTCTGAAAAGGTTAAATATTATTTCTTTTTTTTTTAACAATAATTTAAAGCCCAAAGATGAAAGTAAAAGTACATTTATAAATACCAATCCCAGGCTAAACTAGGATTGTTTTTCCTCAAGGAACTTGAGCCCTAGGCATCAGCTAAGGCTAAATTACAACAGCTTCATCCCTTCCCTCTCTAACCCTGATGATACTAACTAGCTGAATGCTAACAGATAGCTGCCAAAATACAACGCTAACTCCTGCGATAAACACTAAGTGCACGTAGCGGCAGATGCTATTATGTGTTTTATTTGCCTAATAAAGTTTTGTTTCATAGTGGTGCTTACTGAACTTTTGTTTAGTAGCAATGTTTAACTAAGTTTTGTTTCATAGCATTGCTTAATCATATTTTGATTCATAATGGGTCTTAATGTAGTTCTGTTTTGTAGTGACTGTTAATGAAGTTTTGTTTTGCAATATTGTTTGTTTCATACTGGCTCTTTATATTAGGTAATTGACGTTACCTTGTGTGTGTGTGTGTGTGTGTGTGTGTTATCTCCAGTTTGACTCTAAAAAAAATGGAATTCAAAAACATTTCCATGGAAACAATGCAAATATTGGCATGTATTAGACCACACTTCACACAGAAAACAATCACTTCCTGTTTGTTGTCAAGCCTCAACTTTGGCTCTGAGATTTCTGAACAAATCCTTAAGGCAGTTCTTCGGAGGTTGTATAAAGAACTTTTAGTCTAATGGCTAAAACTCACAGAAAAAATGTTTCTTTCAAACACACAGTTATGTTTTATTCTAGTTTGTCCAAATTCCCATCCGTCTCCAGAGTCCTGATGCCTGGGGACTCCTTAAATGGCCTTGTTACTCACAAGAAGTACAACACATTGAGTTAAAAAAATTCAACCAATTATACCCAGGCTTAAAACTCAAAAATAAGTGGCACTTATTTCGCACAGTCTGCCGTGTTTGAGACGGTTCCTCGCTAAAGGCCAACGGGCTTCGCTTTCTAAATAATGGCTCCGTTTTGGAGAAGGTCCCCAGAGTAGGAGGAATATGTCAGGATAAACAGACGGTGCAGACCGCTAGCAGACACACAAATATACTGGACTTAGACTGCAGCATGAGTTGGTTTTTAATGCTATGATGCTTTTATTTCCTACGAAAGGAGCACACATTTATAGCCACACACACAGCTATCACCATCTCACATCTTGCAATGCTGGTCTTACCGAGGTTAGAAATTTTTTTACCAATCCCTCCGGCCACTGATGCAAGCAGATGAAATGATGTCAATGTTTTCCACCTGGATAGCTGCACTATTCATACATTCATACATGGGTTTGTGGGGTCTGGAGAACAACTTGCACCATTCTCAGAAACAGATTATCATTGCAACTTTCCAAAAAATTACAGTCATGTGACTGGTATTTTTAATCCTTCTCATGTGAGAAGAATATTCTTGGATGTGTGATAGGTAGTCGTCATGTTTTTTAATGCCGTTTAACTCTCTCGAATTCACACACGAAGAGACAAATCAGGCTCGAAGAAAAAAAATACCGACGCTGAAATTGGATTTTTATGGAGATACACTAAAATTAATAGGATACATTAAAAGTAAAATATTTCACCCGCGGGCAAAACTTACCAACTAATTTTCCATACAATCATATTTATGGATGTGGTGCTTGTGGAACGGAGAATACTGAGCTGTTTCATGGCTCGAAGCTTTTGTCCAAGAAGGTCAAACCAGTGCATTAGCATGTGTAGGTGTGGAAAATATTACTTTACCTCTTTAAAGCTAACTATTATTTACATTGATCTCCACTTGATGAGGACACAATCCTGCTCCTGAGGATATCTTAAACATGTCTGTTCCATTTTTACTAAAGTTTTATGACTGTCTGAATATTAGGATCATTATCCCTGGCTGAAGAACGTCAATTCAGTGAGCTTACCTTCCGTGTGCGCAGCCTGACAGGAACTTCCTGAGGTTTGGGATCTCTCTCAACATCATCTGTAGTCAGTGCATAATCAGAGGAGTCTGTTCTGCTTTCTGATGAAGGTCCACAGTCCGACAAGAGTCCAGGGATCCCTAGAAATCCTGCTTCAGGGTTATCCTGTTGGACTGAACTATCTTTAGTGTTTGTGGTATCATGAGAGTGCTGCATGTTCATCACTGGGCTTAACCCTTCCTCTCCAAAATCAGTAAATGATACCTCATGAATGGTATCGAGTTTGTCTTTGGAATTATTAGTACTTCTGGAAAACTCAGGTTCTGTGCATGCTTGGAGGTTGTGAACCTGCAGATCATTTTTGCTTGTGATTACCTGGTCATGGTCAGAGTTTGGAATGTTAGAATTAAGAATAAAATCTGAAACATCATGATTTATTTGAGGAATTTGAAAAGCTTTAGTCTGCTTGAGCTCTGTGGTCACGTCAGTTCTTATGATGGCATCACTAAGTGAGGCCTCTTGAATAAAGGTATCATTTCCTGTGACTGTCTCATCGACACCTCCTCTCATTATTTGTTGGTGATACAGCATAGTTGCTTTTTCCACAGGATCACAGACATTGCCTTTTTCCATTGACTCGCCATTGCTTTCAGGCAGGCTTGTAAATTCCACCAGGACTTCCTTATTTGGGATAATTTCAGAAAAGCCCATGTCTTTGGAGATATCCTTGGTTTCAGATGTTGTGAAGAAATCTAGTTTCTTGGCCTGTTCTTTTACAGGTCTTTCTGAAGAACTGCCAGAGAACATGGATGTTGTTTCACTACAGATCTCTTCATCTTTCTCATGCATTTCATCAAGGCTTTCATGATGAAAATGGCTGTGACTGTCTTTTAATTGGATATTGTCCACCTCTCTTGTTGGTTTATGGATATCATCTTTGGTAAACGTTTGACTGTTTTGGCCTTCAAAACTAGCTTTAATGCCGTTAAATGCACCAGATAAAGTCTTCCTCTGCCTGTTTCTATCATCCCCAAGACAACTTCCAAAGTCTGGATGATGACGGCAACATTCGGGCATCGACGCACATCTCTCTCGACCTGTAGGGGAACCGCTGCCTCCAACAGCGGTGTGGCAACAAACTAGGTCAAGGTCATCGTAGCTGTACTGTTTCCTCGTGTGTGGGGTTACATGATCCTCCCAGCTCCTTGTGCGCAAGGCTACAGGCATGGCCGACAACCTCTGCTATTCCATAGAGCCCAGCTACAGACACCACACAAAGTGCTAAAGCAGAGAATAAAATAGAAAATAAAGAGACATAGAGAGAGAGAGAGAGAGAGAGAGTTTAGAGATTATTCCGAGATGCCTTCCAGTCCCTCGTCCATGAAGGCTGACAAATTTAACAGATGTCAGATGTGAGCGTAGCACTTAACATCAAGTTTAATCATCCCCATCATCCCTAAGTGGTCATCAACAGCTATTCAAAAAGAACCACAACAGCTTTCTGCAATTCAGCGCTCTGTACACATATTCAAACTCTGACCCAGTTCTCCTCTGATAGGGCCCTTAAAATACAAGGCAGCACATGACAAAGGGTTTATTCATAATCCAGGGCATAAACAAGAGGCACTGGGCAAGTTAAATATGGTTTAGTCACTGCAGAGTGCCTTAAATTCATAACTGGACCAAAATATTACGATACTGCCCAGATGCGATGCTCGACAAAAATGGATGCAAAAGATTTATTTGTAAATCATTCACAAGAAATACAGCGTTCTGAAATATCCCTTCCGTTCAGGAAAACTTTGTTACAAATTATCCTGTAAAGTTTATTATTTACTTGATAATTAATTAATTAACAAAAATGTAATGACTATTTCATAAAAACTCATGCTTCACCATAAAAAGCATAAACCTATCCATGAATTATGACAAATGTTCTGAGCACATCAATTTAGAACAAAAGTAATGGCACCCAGTTGCCATTGACATACATGAACAACTTACACAAATATTTACTGGTCTGAATGAGTGTATCTGTGTGGTATGGACTGGCATCTCATCCAGGATCTATTCCCAAGATAGACTTAGACTTTATTGGAGTCCTATCAAGGACAGAGTGATGACTTAAGAAAAATCAATGAACGAACGAATGAAAGGAAGTGGCGCAAGGCCAAATCATGATCAAATTAGATAGCATAATTTAACCAATTTAAATATTAAAAATGAAAGTATTTAAATACCATGCTCTTAACGGCACAAAAGTAACATTGTAGCTCTCTCCTTCCACTATGCCATTCTGCGCCACTTAGAATCCTGATTCAAGTTAACTCCCTATTTAAAAGTTTAAAAAGTTCCAAAATGTACTTTTACCAAGAAGCAGGGCTGA
Source organism: Platyallabes tihoni (assembly GCA_030068045.1). Lineage (NCBI taxonomy): Eukaryota > Metazoa > Chordata > Actinopteri > Siluriformes > Clariidae > Platyallabes > Platyallabes tihoni. The sequence goes on along the minus strand of JAQQZS010000013.1, from coordinate 1,678,282 downwards.
GAAATGAGAATGCAGCTCAGCTCTACACTGTAGCAGCAGGAGCTCATGATGTTCTTGACATCTCTGTGGATTTAGCGGTTAGTGGTTCACGCACACAGATGATCTCAAAGTTGGCGGTTAGCAGCTGAGGGAGTCGTTCCTTAACAGAACATTCCTCTCACATCTGGCGAGTGGAATCTCTCTACAGGGAACATCTGGTTACTTGGTTTATCCCAGGAGGGGGTTGCTTGATTTCTTTAGGCTATTCACATGACTGGTTAGTATCTTTAATAGAAAAGGAAAACAAAACATACATATACATATACAATAAATTAAAGATATATACCTTGATTTTTGCGTGCTCGTCTCTTCGCTGGTCTGTGCCCCAATCTGCTGGTCAGTGATGTTTTGTCTTGGTGATGTCAAGACCTGTTACTCACGCTCCTCACTAGAGGGTGAGTTCACTCTGGACACAACTGTCCCCGTTCCGGGGTCATTCGGGTCACTGAGATCTCATGCATCCCGGGTAAAGTTTCTACAGCCCAGTGAAAGAGTGGAGGAATGAAAGAGTATAAAAAATCCACCTCAGAAATTAAACAGACCTTCTATCTGACCCAACATGAGTGACAGAGCTAATTTTCGCCAAGAACCAGAACTTTGTTTCGGAGAGTGAACCATAAAATCCAGAGGTCCATGACAAGGAAGCAATTTGCGTCTCCTAGCTCTTCATTCGTGAATCAGATGCTTTTTTCCCCCATCCCTTAAACGTCTAATCCTGTGTCTTCTCTTTCAAAAGAGTTCACGTTCCCGGATCAGGTGTGATAGTCGCTTCTCGACTAGGCCGGTTTGAAAAAGCAGGATGGATGGAGAGTGAGTGAAGCGTTGCGAGAAGCAGCAGCAGACACTCATCTTGATCGCATTAGCGGGTTTTAGCTGACGCAGATGTGACTGCAACGTTCCTCTCCTGCTCCATGCTCTCTTGACAATTTCCAAGACTGAGTCATCTCTTTCACTCTCCCTCTCTCTCTCCTTCCTCCCTCTCTTTCTTTTTCTTATTTGCCGTCATCTGCTTATTCTCGCTATACTTTCTGCCCTCTCTCTAGTCCTCCCACAGTTTTCTCAGAGTTCACTACTTCCTCTCTCTCTCTCTCTCTCTCTCTCTCTCAGACTCTCACTCTGTTTGACGTCTGCGAGTTGGTTTTGATTAAAAACAGGCACGGCGTCACGTAAGATGACTCGGGGCCAGTGTGTTGGTGGACTGCTGCAATGTTTTGGCTCTTGGCTTTTCCTTCTTCTTCTACTTGTTCTTCTTCTTCTCCTCCTACCAAAACAGTCAAGATCTGTAACTGTTCAAGCATCTATGCACAAATGTGAAGAAATAAATAAAATAACAAACGAGACGTTCAAGCGTCGCGACGTGGTCTCGTGGACATTCCTGGAGAGTGTGCCAGCTCTGTGAAAACACAAAACTTGGCAATGGTGTCTTAGACCTTTTTTTTTTCTACACATCTGGGTAAGGAGGCCCTTGGACTCGCTGGAACAGTGACTCAACTGTGTTTTTAGGCCTCTGCTAAGGAAAACAAGCTCTAGTGCTTTTCTCTCAGTGTGTAGCCCATTCATTCCCTAATATAGACATGGTGTTTGACAGCTGCGCTCTCTCTCTCTCTCTCTCTCTCTCCCTCACATTTTAAAGACATGGAGCTTCTCCTTTAATGTCAATTGGGTTTAAATTAAGAGCGACACTAAAGAGACTTCAGAGATGATCCTCTGTCTCAAGCGGGTGAACAAATGCCCCAGCAGACCGATAAAATCGTTACCGCGGCGCTCCGGAGTTCTGGATTCCGATTGGTCGGGAGGTGTTGATTGATTTTCTATGAGAGCAGCTCTGACAGTAGTGCAGCTGCAAATCACAGGGTTATATTAAAATGCTTCGGAAACATTATCATTTGTGTAGTCGCTGGGCATTTTACTGGAACAGCAATACACACCAGGGAGGTTTTAGTTTCTTTATAACTATAAAAGCTATATACAGCCACACACACACAATAAATAAGATAAGATAAGATAAGCCTTTATTAGTCCCACAAGTGGGAAATTTGTTTTGCCACGGCAGCAAGTTATCAAATAAATAAGTAAATAAATAAAATAATTAATCAATTAAAAAATTCAAGGTGCAACATGTCTTGGGTTTTTGTATTAATTTAATTAATTAAAACTGATTTATGGTGGAATAATATAACAATAATTGGAAGTATATTCTAACAAAAATATAACACTCATTATTACAAAAAAAGGTTATACAAGTCAAAAGTTGAATATAAACATTAACAATAAACAAAATTAAAAAATTTAAAACATATATTAATATGAAAAAAAAATACATTATTACATGAAACAGTAATAAAACAGTAAAATACCAAACATAATAAATAAATAAATAAATAAATAAAATACATATAAGAGATTAAGAACACATAAAAGCACACAAATATTAATATTAAAGGTGTTTCCCTAGAATATTAAATGTATTTCTCCTTTTATTTGTTTATTTATTATTTATTGGCAAGGTTGATTGACACATGATAAAATCTTTATTTATTTATTTATTTTAAATAAATGTTGGAGTTCTGCAACATTTCATGGAAATATAAATAGATACAGTAAAAAGGTTTACCATGTCATTCTTTAAAACATATAACAAAAAAACTAAAAATTAAAAACATAATTTTTTTATCAGCATCATCCTCATCATCATCACCATCCTCAACAGACTGACACGTTCAAATGACAAAAAATTATTAGGATTAAAAGCTTTACATATTCACATTTATTAGCTTGGAGCGCTGATTAGCATTCACGCCCAATCCCGATGAACCTTAGCACGTAGCATCGTACAAAACCCAACAAATCTTCCTACCCGCTATATCGTTAATTCCTTAGTGCTAGCGTTAATGTTATCTCCTTTAGCCTTTAGCCGATAATGAATTAGCATCCGACCGAACGTATGATTTATAATCCTGATTATCCGCCGCAAATTGGATTAAAACCTTTTTACAAATTGGCCTTTCAAAACTTAAATGCCAAGAGTCTGTGGGTGAATAACCTCGTCTACGTACACACACACACACACACACCCATGTACACACACTTACGAGACTGTGATGAAAATATCGAACACTTTTTCAGTACAAAAAAGAAATTTCCTCATTGCTAGTTTATTAGTTACTTGCAACTGTGAGAATAAAATGTATAAAAATACTGGGTAAAATAGATGTTTATGCAACACACACACACATACACACCTACACACACACACACACACACACACACACACACACACACACACATACATGCACACATACACACACACACACACACACATCAAACACTGCAATGAAGTTTTTGTTAAAATTGTGTTAATGAGCTGTTGATGTGTGTTCCATGTGTGTAGCAAAGCAGTACACGAAGGATATCTATTTATTTTATTGACTAACGTAGAGTAAAAACAGTCTCCCAATGCCAGCACGGAACCACTGATCAGATCGGAACCTGCTGCTAGAACCCTTCACCACTCGTTAATCAGGAGAACCATCAGCATACGAGCAGGGGTGAGTACAAGAAGAACGAGCAAGGGGATAGCGATCAGCTCCGGAGTCTTACTTTTCCTGTTATTATACACGGCTCGGCTTCACAGCACAGCTAGCACACCGGAGGAACATTCATCATCTGTGTGTGTGCGTGTGTGTGTGTGTATATACAAGACTCTCTGAGGAAAAAAGCTCGGTAGCTTCATTTGTAATATGAATCATCACCTTGCACACCGGTCCTCACAAATCGTCTGACCCGATACGATCTCAGGTGACCTTACACCACGGCTGACCACCATTCTCGATGCATCAAAGTTAAGCGGCGTAATTATCTCCATTTTTCCTGGGTCGCGCCTCCGTGCAAGAGCCTCCTCCATGACCATGACCTATTTCTTTCTTTTCTTTTCTTTTTTTTTACCTGTTAACATAAGTTTGTCTTATGACAGACCTTCCGCTTACGTCATCACAGCTTCTACATCTTTTCCCCTTAGTCTGGATCTAACATGGGAAATCTCCTGCAGAGATCGAGCACAGCGCCTTCCTAAAGCTCTTGGTTTCTCAGTTTGCTAGAACCCAGCTACAAATCAAGTCTCCGTTCACACCTGGCATTAATGGGGACCTGTTATCCAAGTCCCTTTTTAGTCATTTTTAGATGCTCAGATTGCCTTCTAATTTTTTTTTTCCATACTGGACAATTATTTTGTATAGGACCCCTAATGTGACCCCATACAAAAAGTGGTCCTGCCCCGGCTTGTTGCTCAAATCTGTTGTTCTTCAGAGGGGCGTGGCTCAGCAGTAGGTCACAGATATGTAGACACTGAAACAGTAGGGGTGGGTGACACTGAAAATAAACGTGCGTGAATACTAAGTTCCTCTTCTCTTTTCAGGGATCCACCACTTACATCGACCAGAAAATGCAAGACTGGCTTCCTTCATTCCTTCCCACCCTCCTTCCTTCATGTTCCTTTCTTCCTTTCTTCACCCCCTCTTATTCTTCCTCCCTTCTTTACTTCCTTGTCCTCTCTCCTTCCTTCCTTCCTTCCTTCCTCTATTTCTTCCTTTCTCACTCCTTTCCATCACTCCCTCCTTGCTTTGTTAATTCTTTCATCTCTTCCTTTCTTATTTTCTTATTTCTCTCTCTCTCACACATTTTTTTCTTTCCCTCCCCCTTTCTTCCTTTACCTTTAGCTTCCTACCTTCCCTTCTTTCTCCCTCTTTTCCTTCCTTCCTTCCTTCATTACTTTCCTACTTCCATCACTCCCTCCTTCCTTCCTCCTTTCCTCATCTCTTTCTTCTTCCCTTCCTTCCTCATCCCTCCCCTTACATTCCTTCCTTTCCTCTTTTCTTCCTTCCTCCCTCCTTTCTTTCCCTTTTTCCTTTGTTCATTCCTTCCCTTCCTCACTTAACGCTATGCACACGAATCCAGATAGATTTTAGCATCTAAGCGCTATGTTTTGTTTACATGTGCATGGGAATTCCCACGAATGCTAACACGTAGCAAATGAATGCCAAATTAGCAGGAGAATTTGAAAAAAAAGAAAAAAAAGAACATCTTTCCTAAAACATTCACAAAGTAAACACTTCCATATTACAGCTTCACACGCTAGTTAATGCACTCGATGCGACATTAGCAGCTAATCAGGATGGTTGTAAATTGCTTTTCTGATAAACGGGGACGGCGAGATCAAGGTCAAAGCCTATTAGAGTCGCGCGAATGAAATATTCAATAGACGAAAACGAGTCTAATTGAATATTCATGCACTTTAATTCCCCCAGAATAAAGCGGGTGTTACAGAATAACAATCAAACCAAATGAAGACAGCTGAGAAAACACACACACACACACACGCACACACACACACACACACACACACACACACACAGAGTGTGATAAATAATAATAGGTATTTAAAAAGGGAAACAAGTTTAACTCATATTGAATTTCCCCTGAATTATTCAAAATCAGTCTTTAAGATATTAGGCCGGTCGTGTTTCAAATAAAACACGAAACCTCGATTCTAAAGATGTCCACAAACGTAGCGCTACAGTACATACAAAGCTCTGACGCTGGAGACTCCTTCACTAAACTGCTAAATAAATGTTTCTTTCTCAATCAAAACGATGATTGCGCTATTACCTTGGAAACAATAGCATGTAACAGAACATTGGACAAATTCGCAACTTTTGTAGCAAACTTACATGGCTAGCTTGTTAGCTGCTAGCGTAGTTTAGTTGAGTCACGCTGGCTAGGTACAGCAGGAAAGATACAGCAAGTTCAGCAGTAGTTAGTAAAGTAGAAAACTTGAGATTGAGCTTTAAGTAGCGAGAAAGGTATGTACAGGAAAGAAACGAGTTTGCATTAAGGTTTATGTGTGTAAGAGAGAGAGAGAGAGAGAGAGAAAGAGAGAGTGAAAGAGAGAGCATTCAAAAACTGTGCTTTCAGGGATGATGAAGTAGCTAATGAGCTAGAGGAAGTTATCCAACGCCTAATGAGCAGCTATACCCCCCCCCCCCCTCCCCACACACACACACACACGCCTGTATTCCATATCCCTCAGTCATGAACAGGCTCACTCCATCTCCTGTAATGATGATGAATAGTCAAACACCTTTTCCCACAACATGAGCAGATTCTTCCACCCAGTACAAGCTTGGGCATCAGCATGTGTTTGACCTATGTGTGTGTGTGTTTGTGTGTGTGTGCGTGTTTATTAGCAAATCACTTTAGCTCACCATTCACAAATTCTCGGCTCAGGGATTTGCACAAGTTACAGCTGACCTTGCGTTTGATGTTTAATGAGTGTGTGTGTGTGTGTGTGTGTGTGTGTGTGTGTGTTCACACTTGTCCTCAGGATCAGGTGTCACACGGTGTATCAAGATCTTATTCATTTTAATCATACAAAGTCTTCCAATCCACATTGTTCAGGTTAGAAGTGATGTTGAGTATCGACAAGTCCAGCCAGCATCCTGCTTTTCAACAGGATGCCCTAACACTGATCACAGTTTCCATCCACCAATCACTTATATATAAGTTGATTGATGTTAGGAGGATAACCCCTTGAGATGAAACATCTCGTTTTCGAGGGGATCCTCAAGACATAGGACAAAGACAATACAACGCATGTACATTAACAGTCGCTCAAGCTCTCCCTCATCCCACCTCAGCCGCTCTACCCACCCCACATACTCATTATTGAAAACAGATACATGTAAACAAGAAAAAACACATATGTGTATGCAAGTATTACTGTAGAAAGCATGATAAAATGTAGCACATACACATATGTATATACACGTATTCACATAATATACATACACACATCTACATCCATACTAACATATACACATAATTAGAATTATGTTAGAATGCTAATTGCATAATGCATAATTAGAATGCTTGTTTACTGGTAGGGGATCCCGAGTGACGTGGGAGCCTCAAACCAAAAGAGAAGGATCCACTTGTTGGGAAATGTTATTCCAGGCAGACCATGATAACCCATCATAGGGGAATTTAGAACAGGATAAAACACTAAACCGTCCAGTAGTGCATTTCTATTGGATGAGCATTTAAAGTGATGTTCGCAGGTGGTATCACTAACTGGTAATTGTACCGGCTTGGCCCAAAAGTGCCATTGTGAAGAGAGGTCCACTAGATAAGACTATACCAGGGATTGGTGCGTTGCTTTGCGCTGGTCTTAGTGAACTAGTGGACAACAAGTCATGCCTTTGCATAGCATTTTATCATGCAATGGTGTATATTATCTCCTGAGTTGAAGATCCTGACTGAGCAAGGAATTGCTTTTACGTTACAAGCATTAGGTGAACTGCATGAATTATTCCATTTGCAGGGGGTTGAACTTGTCCAGGGATTTAACCAGACCATTAAGAATATGATTCAAAGACTTGTCTATGAAAACCGAGTTCACTCACTCACTCACTCACTCGCACATTATTATAACACTTTTGCTGTACAGGGAAGCCTGGAGCCTATCCCTGGAGCTAAGGTGGGAATCGAACTCTTGAACAGGAGGTGTGAGGTCACAGTGCTAATCTCTCAGCCACAGTGCCACCGGCTTCAAACAGCAAAAAAAAATAAAATAATAATTCAATATTCTTTTAGTTTTTTCCTCAGTTTTGCTTGATTTAAGAGCAAAGCTTCACACACCACAGGACAATTAACAGAGGACAAATTTGCTGCAGGCGCAACAATGCCAATGCCAGATATATAACATTGGTGCTCAGCTATGGCAATCTGCACTGGGAGGTAAAGTACTCGTTTTACTACCCATGTCAAGCTCCAAATTACTCACACGGTGAGTTGGAGAAGGCAACGAAGAGGTTAGATGAATAAATTTAAACCAGAGTAATCTCCTAAAACCCCAGGGAGGTTTTTGGCTCTGGCAATAGTAATTCCAGCAGGAGAGGACCTGAAGTAAGTCCAAAAGGTACAACCTGCTGCACCCCGGTCTGCTGTGCAGACTTCCTCTTACCATCCCAGAAAGCACAAATTGCAGGAGCAGTTTCGCCTTACCTGGTCATACATACCTCATAGAGACCCCCATTACATTGAGACCCCACCAGGTCCCCATGTGTCTAAACACTGAATAAAAACGGGAAATAAAAAAAGCAATACTTTCATTTGGCTCCAAGATCTTCATTCTTTCTCCCAAAGAGCCGAGCTACAGAAATGTCCAAAACACCCAATCAATGTTCACAACAAACCACAAGACGGAACTGTTCCCGGTATCTTCCAGTGCTGGACATGACTTGAAAACGTATAACTAAGAAGCCTAATAACTAGCCATAGAGACTAGCAACTACCAAGCCATACCTGTTTAAGGATATACTAATGAAAGCCTTTAAAGTTTTTTTAAACTTCTCTCTTTCTCTCTCTCTTTGTGTGTCTCTCACCCACACACTTTAAGCAGATGAGTCATTGTATATTTTAGCAGTGCGATCCCAGGACCTCTCAACTTTGTGTTAGTGATGATGATGATGGACTCCAGGTTGTATTTTCTCGGTACAACTTCCATTGCGAACTGTTTGACCAAAACAGGGGATTGACCAACACACACCACAATTCCAATTGGAATTGCCAATTCCAAGGAGCTCAGTGCAGATCTGAGAAAGAGGATGGTAGAATTACTAATCAGAAATGTCTCTCAGAGCCATTTTTACACAAATGTACATTCCAAGATCAGATCAAAGTATTGTACACACTGTAAGTGCAAGTTATTTGGAACTATAGCCACTTTGGCAAAGTCTGGAAGAAAACCCAAATTGTCCCCCTCAGCTGAGTCTGATAGTCAGGAATAACCCAGGGAACCACCAAGGTACAAGCCTGCTATGAACTAGAAGTTGCTGGAGCACCAGAACCACTGCCTCCAGCCAAGCCAGTTTTACATCGCCATGGACTGAAAGGCTGCCACCCAAGTAAGATGCTCCTACTCCAAAATCCACACCCTCAAGCTCGACTCATTTTGCGGCTCAACACATGGACAAAGAAAGGCCTTCTAGAGAAGTTTAGATCAGAGGTATGTTTGGAGGTGGTAGCTTCATGCTTTAAGGATATTTTGCTGTCAGTGAAACACAAAGTGGATGGAATAATAATGAAGGAGGACAAGAAACTCAGAAATCTTCAGCTAGATGGTTGAAACTGACGTTTCCAAAAGCACAATGACATCAAACATACATCAAAGCTGGTTGTGAAATGGAATAAATCTTTTGGAGGCTGAACTCATGCTAAAAATCCAGGTCTGTGATAGGAAACCAAAAAATGTAACCATTAAATATCTATAATTCTGCTAGATGTTTGTTCATGTTTGTTCATGGTGACCAAAAACATATGCTGAAGATGAAACCTGCTAAGGGATGTTCATTCACATATTCGGTATACTGTAGGTCTATTTTGATCTTGGTATTGATATGAGACTGCTTTAAAAGCCTTATAGTGTCCATCCATCCACCCATTCATCTATTTAATAATCTGTTCATCCCTTCTTTCATCCATTTATCCATTGATTCATCCATTCATCAATCCCTCCATTTAATAATCTATCCATTCAATGCTTTCATCCATTTAATATCCAATTAAAACCCCAATAATCCATCAATCCATCTGGAAATACATTTCATAACCTAACCATTTATTAAATAACCTATTCATACATTCCATCCATCCATTAATCCATCCAACCAACTATCCAGCCAGCCATCATCCATAAATGCTTTTGTCTATTCCTTATTTCTTTATTCATCTAGTTATCCAGTCAAAGTTCATGCATTTAATCATGGATTTACTTATATCCATTCATCCATCCATCAATCTATTTAATAATCTGTTCATCCCTTCATTCATCCATTTACTTCTTCAATATCTACAGTAGTTTTCTCAACTATTTTCCATCCATCTATTGTTTTTATCCAATGATAAAATAATCCATCCATCCATCCATCCATCCATCCATCCATCCATCCATCCATCCATCCATTCATTCAATCCTCCAGTTATTTTTACCTTTACAATACTCCAGGGCCAATAATCCATCGCCCAGTTCTATTATCCCTCCATCTTGCTATTTGTTCTCATTTACAGTTGATTTATATATAAGTATACAATTACTTCAGGCCTCTAATTATTCATTGATTGGTCGATCAATCCAACCATTTATTTATTCATCCATTAGATACTCCATCATTGTGACTCACACTGCCTTACTTCTTTTCTCCTCTTCAGTGAATTTTATATTATAGCTTTTTTCCAGATTTGTTGGCAAATTTACTTTTCCACTCAGATATGAGAGCTGAAGTATATAGTCCTTGCAGTAGTGGCCGGGAGACAAAAAAATAAACCTTTCCTCCTGACTAAACCTGAACAAGCGAGAATAAAACTGGAGTGAGGATAAACCGACATGGCCACTAGGTGGCAGTGTGGTGTGTTGACAGGGTTAATAAGTGGTGATCAGGGTGAGATCCAGATCACACCTGTTACAGCCATGGTCGCCTCAACTCACTCTGCTGTTACGTACTAATCTTACTAAAATGTAATGTGAGGTGACGGAGTGTGTGTTTCAGGAGGATGGGGCAACAAGGAAACCTGCAGGGGGCAACAACCCCATAGTTAAATCACCGTTCATCAACAACACTGCATGTTCTACTGTCTATAAATAAGGTACCATTGTAACAACGGAATGAATGGATAAACAAACAAAAACAAACAAATAAATAAATACATATAGTACAAATAAAAAGCCCTTTCTGTACAAATACAAAACACTATGCAAATGGACAATAACATTAAATTCACAAGCAATAAATACACAAACAAATACACACAAATAAATATAAAAACACTATGGAAATTATTATTATTATTATTATTATTATTATTATTATTTTTATTATAGACAGATAGACAAACAGATAGAAACAGAAAGATAGATAGACAGGCAGATAAACAAACAGATACACAAACAGATAGATAGATAGATAGATAGATAGACTTACTAATAGATAGAAAGACAGAGAGACAGACAGACAGACAATCAAATACATCACTCAATTCCAAAATGAAAAGAAACAAAACAGTTTAAAGTTTAAGGTTATGAGTTATGATTATAACCTTATTATAACTATACCCAGTATAATTACAGTATATATTAAGTAATATTGTGGTATCTTAAGGTTTGTGCCCCCTGACCATCACACCTGTATGTTAAACACCTTGTTCCAGAGTTATTCCCCTGTGTTTGCTGTTATAACACGCTCCACTCTTCTGAGAAGGCTCTAGATGTTGGAATGTGTTGGTGTGGATTTGTGTTCATCCAGTTCAGCTACAGGAGCATTAGTGAGCTCAGGCACTGATGTCAGAATCTCCAGACGGCTCCAGTTCCAGTGGGGTTGAGTTCAGTCAGGGCTCTGTGCAGGACGCTTAAGCTCTTCTGCTCCAACACACCTCTGTGTGCTTCCAGACGTGTGCAAGAACTACAGTACATGAATGTATGATGGGCTAAAGGGGATGCACTTACTTTCGATCATATGATGGTTAATTATGTATCAGCATGATTATATCTCTTCATGGTACAGTTGGGTAAAATAACCTGTAGCAGCAGATTACATGATCAAGACGGTGAAATACATCCAGTTATTCAGCTACCTGTTTACAATAATAATAATAATAATGCATACTGTATATGAAATATTTGGATATGAGATTTCTACCTATGATATTCATCTCTACAGCTGTAATGGTTCTGTGTGTGTGTGTGTGTGTGTGTGTGTGTGTGTGTGTTTTTACACTGTGATTGCATCATTGTGTCGGACAGCAGGAAATTAGAAGCATCTGACTGAGAGACAGAGAGAGAGAGAAAGAATGAAAGAACGAGACAGGAATGAAGAAAAGGAATGAGAGAGATCAAGAGAGACAAAGAGAATGAGAGGGAGACAGTGGAGCGTGAGAAATAGAAAGAGAGAGAGAGAGAGAGAGAGAGAGAGAGAGAGAAGGATTGAAAGAAAGAGGAGCATAGGAGAGAGAAAGGCAGTTAAGCTAAGTGCGAGAGAATGGGTGGGGAACTAATGCATGATCGCACACACACACACACACACACAGCTCTTCTCTCTTGTTCTATACTGATGTCTCTAGTAAAATTGGATATTTCATTGCATACTCTCTCTCTCTTTCTGATTTAATTAAGTTGCCAGAGGGATGTTAAACATTAATGACATCATTGTTGTCTCTATGCAGCACTGTTTTCCCTCAGATGGTCTCACACACAGGTGTAGAAGATCAGAAGATCAGAAGCTCTATGTTGACGTGGTCAGATTCCTACAGTATGAGGAGATTATGGAAGGTTATGGAAGGAGTCTCCAGTTTCAGCGCTCCGTAACACTCACTTTCCAGACGTCATGTTTTATTCCACATATATAATCTGGTGCATTAATAAATACAATAAGAATGTAGACCCCCAACCAAAAAAAAAATACAAATCTCTGCAGATACAAACACAACTGGTTTCTTTTTTATTAGGAAGATGGAGAAGAGGTTAGAGTGTCCCTGCTGGTACACCGCTGCATTACAAGAGGAATCAAACAGTCAGGGATGTGCTGATTCTTTCCCTTTAACAGAACAACATGCAGTGTCCTGCTCATTACTCACACTCACCATCATGTAGTGTTGAGGCATATCAAGGCTCTGCTGCCCCCCCTCACGGGAACGCCTGTGGTTCACATATCGTCGTGACTATTCAACAGACTACACCAGCGCCACCACCTGGCTCTCACACAAGGACACGCATGTTCAAAACAATCATTCCTCAGCTGAACACCCCCCTGTGCACCTGGATTCTGGACTTTCTGACTGGTAGACCTCAGGAAGAGCATTTCCTGCAAGTTCGCTATTGACCATTGGTTGGTTGGTGGACTGGTGCAGAACCAAGAACCTGTCTCTGAATGTGGACCAAACTGATTGGAGGGCCATTTCTCACTGAACATCAAGGGCTACTCTGTTGAGATTGCAAAGAACACTAAATGTCTCCTGGAGGAGAAGCTCAGTTGGTCCCTCAACAACTCGAAATGAAAAATAAAATGAAAAAAAAAAAAAAAACATCATCTTCATCCTCTCATCTTCACCATGTTCTACAGAGGGACTATGGAAAGCATCCTGTTGGACCATGTTGGATTGCAAGGCCCCTCATTGATAGACATTTACACTATTTAGGGATTTAACTTCTCTCTCTCTCTCTCTCTCTCTCTCTCTCTCTCTCTCCCCACTTATGTGATTAACAATAATTTCACTCTGCTGATATGGAGATTATTCATTATTTAAATAATGTATTACCATCCCACTTTTCTATAAAGAGATTACCTTTATCTTCCCAATGTACACACATACCCACACACACACACATATTCAGTAATGATATTACAACATTGAGTGATGTCACCTCTTCCTTTAATGCGATGGAGGGATAAAGCATCAGCATTTATCCGTTGAATGGTCATGCACTACGGTCAATCATGCACGGATAGGCAAAGTGACACACACACACCACACACACACACCTTTCTTCCATAAGTTATAGTAGCTATAAACACTCACCAGCCGCTCTTTCTTCTCTCTCAAGTCGTGTTAGAGATACATCACAAGGAACCATAAACTCCTCTGTGCTCTAAAAAACTAACCTGGGATCAGTTCTACTAACACACGTTTTTTTTTTTTTTCCAGCTTAACACAACGTGAAACTTCCGCTCCGCTCCTCAGACTGATCTCAGAGCAGTTCAGGTTTTATTTTATTTTATTTTAAAAGAAATCCCCTGGATGCCTCACCTGGAGAGAATAATTTATTTCAGTTGCCGGTGCAGATGACGGCAAAGCTTATTACGGGCTGCGTGGGGATGCCACAAGAGACTCCAAGCTCCGGCACGTGTGAGTTATTAACAGAGGGAGAGAGAAAGAGGAGAGAGAGAGAGAGAGAGAGGTGTTAAGACAAGGGCATGGACAAGGACAGGGAGCAAGTGGAAATGAAATGGAGAGAGATTCAACCACTTAACATGATCGTTTAGATGCCGAAATTGTATTTATTGATAAACAGAAAGAGAGAGAGAGAGAGAGAGAGAGAGGGATGAAAGATAAGAGACATGATGCATTAAACCCTGGTCTCAAGCTTTAGCATTCTAATCTGTAGCAAAACTATTTTTATTCTGTTTGCCAAATATTGTTTCTGTTTTTGTTTTTTTGTCTAAAGCAATATGTAGTAATAGTTGTTAGTATTATTACCTGCGGTATTGGTGCCAAAAACCTCCCACTCACCAAAACCGTAGTAAGGGTATACCATATCCCCTCATTTCCATGATTGTTCATTGGACTCACCAGGGGCAACCCATTCTCATTGAATTCATTGTTTCATACAGAGTTTGCCATGGCATCCTCAGGATGTGGGAGAGGTTATTGTAGCTCACTGAATAGCACCTGCCCACCTCAGCTAGTTTCTGGAGCAAAATACTCCAAGGATTACGGCTTGGACACTAAACCTTAGTTAACTTTCAACATATACAATAGGATCATGGTTGGAAAAAATGAAACCAACCCAGCAGGAAGTGTTGGTACTGTATGATTAGTTCATTCTCTTGCAACATAGTTTACAACTATGAACTTTTGATAACAGTGTAAAATAACAGAACACACTATTTCTCTATACTCCCTTTAAACTCCCTTTATTTCTCTATATAATCTCCTGCTACACTAATGCATTTCACTAGTGCTTGGAGACCATCAAGGTTAAAAGTTTTCTCACCAGACTACCTGCTTCACGTTTGAAACACTGGTCTCCCATGAGCTCCTGTAACAGCTTAAACATGTGGAAATGGCTTGGAGAGGCGTCAGGACTGTAAGGAGGATGTGGCAATAACTCCCAGTCGAGTTCCTGTGATGTGCAAGTGGTGTTGGTGAATGGTTGTATGTACAGTTCACACAGACAGATGCGTCCCTTCTGCAAACTGGCGACATCGATTTTCAAGGATCAGCCTTTCCAAGGAATGTTTACAGGCTAAGAGTCTCATTATCATACTGTGCGTGAAGTCTTCTGTAAATGTCAATCACTTTTATGCCTTCATTCTCCAGAAATTTCATCACAAGTCCTGGTTTGACTTGAATGCTTCTCATATAATATGACAGTCAAACAACTTTAGGGTTCCTGCTGGGACAAGATAGAAACTGATTCACGAATAATATTAATAATAATAATATTAATGTTCAGAAGAAGAAGAATACATGTTGGGCTCTTGAGCAAGTACACGCAATCGTAGGTGCAAGTACTGGTCAATGCGCTCTAACTGGTCAATTTGACACTAGACTGTGGTGCCTACAACAGAGACAAGAAAGCGCGCAAATTACTAATCATCTGTTAGATTTTACCGTTAAAACAATTTAACATTTGCATTGATTATGATTTCAACAAGTTAAATAAAAACTTACCTGTAGTTCAACTAATCGTGGTTCCACAGCCGTGTTGCCAGTCACACGGAAAATGGTGAATCCAGCGATTCCCTCCTGAATGTTCACACATGCGCACTTAATGGTGCCATAGCTAATATTTTGGGGAATATTTTACTTATTTTTTAGTGTTGCAGTCATTACCTTTAAAAAATAGATAGTAGAATATACCCATTATGTTGTATTTTGTTTGCTAACTCATAAACTTAAGTAAACTATAACTGATTTTCATGGGTTGTATTTAATACCCTCCAGAGTATTTTTTTACAGTGCAGTTATGTCATGAGTAATAACATAACCAGATTATGGAAGGGTTGGTAGAAAGTGGGTAGAAGGTTCTCTATTTTCATAGTTTTTCAGTTTCAAGTTTATGTATTGTAACGGGTTCGACCCTTTGTTGCACGGGCAAGACCATAAAGCACGGACGTGAGGCGAGGTCGGGAAAAAAAGGGTAATTAAGGTAAAATAGGAAAGTAAAGGGTTAATAGGAGGGAGGACAGAAAGAAAGGGAGGGAATGTTGTGCACGTGCATGTCTGGTGGGCAGTGCCACGCTGGCATGCGGCCACAGGCTGCTGAGCGGTGGGCAGACTGGCAGCGTGGGCCTGCATGGACAGCAGCTCCTGCGCAGTTTGCTCGCGCTGACGCTCCTCTTGTCGGATGGCTGGACCGGCTCCTCCCAGATCTATCTGTGGGTGCAGCCTCAGAAGGGAGTCCACTCTGACGTCCGGCGGCTGGACGGCTTTCCCCGGCTGGGAACAGGGGCCATGACGTGTACCTCCTCGCAGCCTTTTCCTTCTTGGCGGCAGGGTCACGATATCCGACTCCATGTGAGAGCTGAAGAGCTCGAGCAGTGAGCTCGCGGCTGTCCTTGTGTCCCCGTACTCGCCTCTTTGAAGTCCCTGTGGTTTGTTCCATTGCCCCGTGTGCATGTCACTCTTCCGCGTTCTAGCGCGTGCGTCGCACTCACACCGCTTAGTAAACTCCAGTCTCTCAACAGACCCTGAGCTACACTCCATGCTGTGTTTTATAGTGCGGGGAGAATCCCGGGATCAGTAGCCTCGATAGCTCACCAGCCGTGCCTAATTTCGCGGCCCCGTTCCTTCGAACACCTGCAGAAGGGAAACTGCCTAGCTAGTGAACGAGGAGCGTTATTAGATTTGGGCGCATGCCCATCACAGGCGCATGCCGTGAGAATATCCATTAGCCATTTTTTTTATCTTAGTCAGGATACAAATGCTCAGAGGTAATGCTATTATTTTAGGCATTTTAGATATGTTAAACTTCTGCATTGTTCACCAAATTAAAATGTTATTTGTCATATACACAGTCATACACAGTACGATAAGCAGTGAAATGCTTACATGTCCGCCAGTGACCTTAAAAAT
>JAQQZS010000013.1:1631425-1645504 GCA_030068045.1 Platyallabes tihoni | reverse complement strand
GCTAGCCGCTCCTTCCGCGTGCGCGAGCTCACAGACGCCCCTGATTGGCTGTAGAGCTGTGATTAATGTGGGAGCGCAAGTACCTCTCATCCCTCCCCCCCTGAGAGAGCTCGGCCAATCAGCTCTCTCTGTGACTCCTGCTGTGAGAGGAAAACAGCATCACCCGGGGTTTGAACCAGAGGCCCCCCCACACAACCATTTCTAAGGTTTACATAGAATAGTCTAAAGAAAAGAAAAATCCAGTGAGGGCAGTTCTCTGGAAGCTCTGAAAAATGCCTTGTTGATGCCAGAGGTCAGAGGAGAAAGGCCAGATTGGTTCGAGCTGATAGAAAGGCAACAGTAACTCATAATATCTCATTACAACCACAGTATGCTGAAGAGCCAAAACTGGACTAAAGTGGACTAAAGAAAAACTGGACTAAAGAAAGATTGGAAAAAAAAACTCAGAATTTGGTGTAAACAATATGAAAGCGTGGATCCATCCTGCCCTGCCATCAGCGGAACAGGCTGGTGGTGGAGGTGTAATGATGTTGGGGAGATTTTCTTGGCACACTTTGGGCCCCTTAGTACCAATTGAGCATGGTTTAAACACCATAGCCTACCTGAGTATTGTTCCTGACCAGGTCCATTCCTTTATGAGCACAGGATAACGTGCCACATCACAAACCTAAAATCATCTTACATTGGTTTCTTGAACATGACAGTGAGATCACTGTACTCAAATGGCCTTAACAGTCACCAGATTTCAACCAAATAAAGCGTCTTTGAGATGTGGTGGAATGGGAGATTCGCATCATGGATGCTCAGCCAGCAATCCTGCTATGTTGCTCTCATACCATCGTGGTCCAACATCCTTGTGGAATGTTCCCAGCAGCTTGTTGAAGCTATACCATGAAGAGTTAATGATGTCCAACCCAGTGCTAGAAAGATGTACCTAATGAAGTGGCTAGTGGGATCTGCTACATGCAGGTGAGCTCCAAGTGAGTGTTTATTATTATTATTATTTTTTACACCATACTGCATTTACATATAAAGTACAAGCAATTTTAAAAAGCAGTTGAATATACAGTATCCAGGATGTGGAGGGGGGCAGCTCTAAGATGCACCAAGTATTGTCAAGAGTCAGAAGAGTATTTATAGGAGTTTATAGGAGTTCAGAGTCCTTAACGAGACCAGAGACAGGTGCAGGCCATAATTAGTATGCATAACAGAGTATGCTAATTTAGTCAATCAGGTGTGAGCTCTTCAGAGGCGACTCCGATTAACCCTCAGTGTCAGGAGCACACAGCGTTAGCATACCCCCGTAATAAATGGTCGATTTCTCACATTTTTATACTGAATTTAAATTTTTACGTTCTCCTCTATAGGATAAATATGCTCTTCAAGACAACAGACGATTCAGGTAGTCTGATTAAATCTGGCAGCTGGTGCGTTAAGAATCCCTCCACAACAGCTTAGAAACTCATTTCCCATCACTCATTTCTCGTTCCCCCTTACTAATCAGTCTGCAAAATGCCCACTAGAGCTCTATTTGCATGCAAGGATTGTAGTATTTATGTAACAAAATGTTTAAATCAAGTTCTGTCAGCATGTAACGTCAAGCTGTCGACGGGACACCGGTTAAACGACAGCGGAGAGGAAAACAAGAAATATAGGATTAGCTACGAGGAGACAAGGAAACTGGTCAAAAAAAACAAAAAAACAAAAAAGAAATAAAAATGATGCCTTAAATATAAAACATAGAAGTATTTATGATCACGGCAGTTGTTCCTACAAATCGTAGCTCCTATGCCAGGTAGCTTCAACAAATACAACAACCAGGTCAAAGGTACTGTAGGTCGGTAGGTAGTTAGCACACTTGCATACTGTATGTTAATGAAAGGTTGATGGTTTTGGATACGTCCAAGAAAATTGTAGGTAGATCTCACATATGGAGAAATACAATATATACAGTATATAAGGAATATGAACTTTGATTTGCTCCAGTACGATACATAAAAGGATGAAAATGATAGTCAATATAATAGCCAAACTATGTTTTTAGAAGATTTTATTCTTGCATTTGCAGCCCAATACATCTTACTGAAGTGATTAAAAAATAGATCAAACTTCCTTTGCGTGCTGCTTTTCATTCCATTAATCACTAACAACCTGTGATAAAGCAGATCACCTCTGAGTCTTTCAAGCTAACACATAGCACTACGCGGCACGAAATCCTCTTTCTTCTCGGAGTCACCGATGTATCCCATCAGTGAACGATAAGATTTCAAAGCTTTGACGCACTGAACAAAGGCACTTGTTAGCACGAACAAAGTCAGAGCAGATGCTGTTAAAATAAAGATCACCTTTAACAAGGACCATCGGTCCATTATTAGCCCTTTCCTTATGCAACACGTGGGCGGTTGACAAGTTTCAGATCTCACCATCTGGCATGAAAGCCTGAAAAGACTCTCTAATTGGCTTGAACGAGCTTTGTTTTGAGCGCAGAGGCGAAGGCCAGCATCACAGGCCCGCGACACCACATAGGTGGCCTTCGCGTAATGACTGATAACGTTTCCGCATTTATTCAAATTAATCCGTGTTGTCATGTCAGTAAGCACGAGCGTCAAAGTGGACTCATCTTGTGTGGCCATATTAATGACTTTGCGCAAGATTAGCTGAGGTAATTATCCGCTAATCATCAAGCTAATGATGCCGCCAGAGTCTCAAGCGTCTCCAAGACACGTCTCCAAGTGCTAGTTTAGAAAAAGAAAGTAGGTAAGAAAATATTAAAATAAATGAAGCAAATGTCAAGTGCCTGTCTCAGTCGTACTATAAGCATGCAGGGACTCCGGAGTTGATGATTTGGAGCCTCTGAGAGCTACGGTTTAAGGTAATTAAACAATTAAGGAAAAACTGTCACAGATGTTCCGTTACAACATAAATCTAACAAGCATTAGAAAAATTGGACGTTTATGAGCATAAGCAAGTAGATATGGAGTCAGCTTCTGTTATTTGCATCCCAATTAGCATGTGTGCGCAAACAGCAGGGTCTGAACCTAGATTGTTCTACTGCTACAAATATGCATTGAGGGAGTAATTCAGTCCTGTCTCTGGATTCGATCTATTCGAGAGTCACTTACTAAGGGTGTGGAATTTACTGGATCGTAAAGCAACGTTCGAACATTTGTAGTCAGTTAGGGTTTAATGTGTGTAGCTGGAGTTCATATAAATATACAAACTCACTAAAAACAACTTCTAGTCAATCCATGTGAAACTGCTGGGGAAGATATTTTGGCACAAAAGCTTGAAACGACTCTCTATTTGACTGGAACGCTTTTTGTTTTGAGCACTTTCCAAACCTTTCCACTTTCAAGTTAACATGGCCGATGATGCTGTCATGATTTGTTTTTTGAATCGTTCATGCTCACAAACCTTGACGAACATGGCCATGGGTGATTTGTAAATACCAAAATTTGATCCCTGGTTATGATAAAAGGGAAAGTAGCATGGCAAAAGTGAAGGAGAAACTACTTGGTGAAAAACCTTTTCACATTACTACAAACTAGTTTAGCTTCTGCTATATTACAAAAAAAAAAAAAAAAACAACACACCAGGATGTTCAAACCTTTTTGAGCATGCTTAGGATCTATTTGCTGTTGTGCCAAAGCTATATCGAAATAAGTTTTCCCCCTCATAAAATAAGATAACAGCAAACCAGTAGGGGTCAAACAGCAAGGAAGTAGCTGGATGCCATTAGCTAAATATTAGCATCATCATGTCATCCTCATGGAGTCAGGCTTTTGGCTGCTGCATGGTGGAGTTTGATGACTCATAAAATGATGTTTACCTTTATATTTATATCATTTGGCAGATGTACTTATCCAGAGGTAGTAATAGAAAAATAAGCCTCTGTTTGTCACTTTCACCTTACACTATAGCACAGTGATAGTTTATTCACATAACTCAGCTCTAACCCAGAGCAGAGATAGTTAAGGGCCTTGCTGGCATTGGACTATGGTTTTAAAGATCCCAGGGTTCAAACCCCACAACCACAACCACCAAGTTGCCATTGTTGGGCCCTTGAGCAAGGCCCTTAACCCTCAACTGCTCAGATGTTTAATGAGATGAAAATGTAAGTCACTCTGGATAAGAGCCTAAATGTAAATGTAAATGCTGAAAAGCCAAAGTGTGGCAGCTTGAACCCCTGATTTTCTGATTTGTCTGATTACCTTAACCATTGCGACACCCCTGACTATATATAAAATGACCTTGTAGTTTCGACCTAAAATATCTTGATCTTATCATTGTAGTATAAGTTGGACAACGGTCTAAGGATACCATCAAGTTTAAACTCTGTTGGGAGGAACTTAGTACAAGTGGTTAAGACGGAAGCAAGAAAAACAAATCCTGGAAAAGTTTAGGAGTTTCCTGACAGACCAGTTATCTGTATACTTGCTTACCAGGGGATCTACCACTTGGGCACAGGGAAGAGTCTTGAGGGATGGTGGTCTGGGAACTCAATGGGAATGTGGTTCAAAGCAGGGTTTTAAGAGCCTTCAGGTAGGTGGGGGGCTAATTTGTCTATTTTTGTTGTGTATAAAAAAATTAAGATTAAATTATTTGCCACATATACCTTATAACACAGTGAAATGATGTTTTGTCTATTATAGTTATAGAAGCAGCATCCCCCATGATACAGAATCCCAGAGGAGAAAGGGTAAAGGTCCTTGTTCAACGGGTCAACAGTGGTAGCTTGGCAGTGCTGGGGTATGAATCCCTGACCTTCCAATCAGTAACCCAGAGCCTAAACAGTTTGAAACACCATTGTCCCCTGACCAGAGAAAGAATTAAAATGGTGATGTGGGAGAACTTTAAGACCCACAGGAACAAATGCAAGTGAATTGCAATGATTGTGACAGTTTACAGCACTTGATCGGGACACCCTACTTTTATTTGCACAGGTATCCTTTGGTTAGCATTCTGTCTCATTTGATACCTCCCCAGTTAGCTACTGTATATGTGGCATGCTCTAGAAGAGACATCACCTGCGATTACCACCACCTGTCTGCTTGTTGGTAGCATGTAAATAGACTAGGGATCTGTTGATCCTACATTATTTAACAAAATCCAGTATTAAAGAAATAATAATAAGGATGTCAGATTTACTAAGCGTTATCATCTCAAATGGATTAATTCATAACTCATTCATAAGTTCATAATGCATCTTAGAACAGGCAGTCTAGTGTGAATGGGTAAAAATACATATTACATCTACTAATACATTTCTTTCACTATTGTAAACATACTCTTTTATCTATGTTAACAACCTCTCTTACAAACTCGAATCTCTTTTCCCCCTAAGATCCTTTCATCTTTTCATTTGTAATTGAACCGTCCTGTAATTCCAGAGGCTTTTAAAGGGACATGGTAAATACCTTCTGGATTAGATGACTATTAGCAGTCTGCCACATTGACTGAAGCTATTGAAATCGAGTCTTTTTTCTCTCAGGAGAGATAACAGCATGCAGGCAGGGGGTCGAAACAAGAAAGCAGGCGATGGTTGCCAAGAATTAGCATGAGCTCCTTCTAACAGAGTCACACTTGAACATATGTCATGTTAGATGGAAACTTGCATATAAATATTGCAAATGCTTTCGCCAAGTGGATAAAAAGAAGTTTCATTGATTGTGCTGTCATCAGAAGTAGAGTAGAGTGAATGAAACCGAGATGAGTGGGTGGTCTAGAAAAGCTGTAGACTTTGTTTGCAGCTTTGACATTGCTCATAAATGTGTTGTTTAAGCAAGGTTTGGACAGCACCAGCAATCTTTGCCTGGCACCTTTGGAATCTTATTAAACCAGATTCTGATTCTGAACATTTGTGATAAATGGTGATGGACAGAATTTTGGACTCAACCTCCAGTCTCACTGTGCATTTTGGCTGAGGCTCTTTCAATGACATCATCCTGTTGCTCCGTATCAAGATATTCAACAAACCAGCATGGCATGCACTAGAGGATAAATTCTTATCCTGACATTTCAAAATGCTTGTTTAAGTATAAAAACCTATCTATTTCAATAAAATGTAGTCATTTGGCAGAGACTGGTTAATATGCTAGGGCCCTGTTCCTCATGTCACTTCAAATATCTAAGTTAAAATGAGGCATGTCAGACTTACTAATCATGACATGGCCTCTTTTGCCGGTCATATTTAAATATAAAATCCTGTTTTTGTTCCCTTAAGACAGTGTAACATGGCTAAGAAAAACAGAACATGTTAAGAACAGAACTAGATATAATTTGTTTTTTTTTTTTTAAACCCAAGCTACATGGTTAATACGTAGATAACAAGTAGTAGAATCTCTGTTATTTCAATTGTCCAAGATGGCCGCTTAAACAATAATATTACAATATTATTAAAAAGTAAGAAAACAAACCAGTAATTAAAACCTTCTTAGATACCTTCAAAGAATCTGTAGCTGTATTCTCCAAATGGCTCGAAATAGAAGAAATTTATGAAAATGTGCTAAATTATACAGCTAGTCCACATCTAGCATGCTCACAATAACAACAAAGATAAAAAGACAATTTTTTAGAAACATTTAAACATTAAAAAATAAAAATGTCTGGACACCAATGTTGATGCCGTTTGCTCTGCCGTATTCAGAGCAACTTACTTTGTTTTTTCCACCAGTTGTAGATAAATTCAAATTCAAATCTGGCACATACTGTACACAGTCATACACAGTATTTTATGCAGTAAAATGCTTATACGACCACCCGTGACCTTAAAAATCAAAGCTTATAGATAAGAAATAAATATGTATAAAAAGAAATACAATAGAAAATAAGTTTAATTAGGATAAAAATAAAAATATTCTGTACAAATAAAGACATTCTGTACAATATAGCAAAATATAGAAAATAGAGGGAAAAATAGAAATTTAGTGTAAAATATAGACATTTAGTGTAAAAGAGTTAAGGGTCTTGCTCAAGAATCCAATAGTGGGAGCATGGTGGTTGCTGCGGTTTGAACTTGGGACCTTCCCGTCAAAGTATTACCCGCTGAGTTACCCCTGAGTGTGGCTCATGTTTGGTGAAATTATTAAAAGGTAGTTAAGTTGTAGTCAGATTGTTCTCACCAGCAGCTTTACATGAGGATGAAAGATTGTTTTCTGCGGTCATGATGAAACTTTAGCAAGTGTAAACTGTCTAAATCTAAATGAAAGCCCCTAAATCACTTTTTCCTTCACAGCTGTCATTATAACCATCCTTGTTCGCATCAGATAATGGAGTGTTTCATAATGGCAAATATATTTTAAACAGTTGAGGAACTTTCACCTGAGGTGTTGCCTGGAAAGCTCTATTATTAGCAAATGGAAAGCAGGCCTTATCTCTTGTGCTTTTCAGCAGAATTGATAAGAAACGTCAATGAGGGAACAAAGCCATGTCGAGAATTTCAGACCCTACAAGCTTTAAATATATGGATTCTTTCAGATGGTGAAAAACCTAAATAAATAAGTGCAAAAGTACTTCTTTGTCCATGCTAATCGACTTCATACCGTGTCCGGGAAATTATAAATATTATAGTCAAACTAATTGACTACATTATTTAAAAGGAATTGCTAGGCAGACTTTTCAGACATTCCAATTAAGTCACGTGTACAGTAAGTGTGTGAAACTTTGACATCAGTAAAAGAAAAGAAGAAAAAATGGGCTTCTACAGTATGAGCAGAGCTCATTTGTGAGAAATCCTGCCTGCGAAAGGGGAAAAAGTAAATGGATCACTCCAGAGCGAAGTCCTGTTTGGGCACAATGGCTCAATGTGATACGAAATACCAGCTGAGATCTAACCTTTTCTATCCATGTATTCACCACACGACAGGTCAAGTGAACAACACAGTTTCTGGAATGGAGTAGAGCTAATAAAGGCCACTCTAGCTCACAATCCTGCAGCTGATGGATTCCACAGTGAAGATCTCCCATGCTTTATTGCAAATCCTTGCATCATTATTCTGGGCAAAGATGAGATCCTGAAGATGCCATCAGAGTTTTAAGAAACAGGTCAGCTTTATATATTCACAAGAAATGAAAAGTAGTAAAAAATAGTAGCACAGGATTTTCACCATCTAAAGAACATTTCAGGGGTAATAGTTTTGGTCATAGATAATAAAATAATGACTTTAATTCATTCATGTATTCCTCTATATGTGTATTCAGTGTAGGGCCACCAGCATGGGGCGACCACTGGTTTTGAAAAACAAGTCCAACATGGAAGTGTCAAAATGTGAGGTTCCTCGAATGTCCACTAGGAACTGGCTTCAAAAAAGTGAGTCAATCCCCATAGATCCCCATAACAAAACACAGGGTTTGTCCAGTTCTTTATAAACAGTCTGAGATCACCAGGGGGGCTTGGTGCTTATTAACATTTGGAGATTTTATGAACACCAATCAGGCTACACCACGTCATTGGATTGTGAGATGAAATTGAAGTACCCGAAGGAAACCTGCCATGCACCAGAGGCTAGATTCGAACCCCCAACCATGGAAGTGTGATGCACCAAGGGGCAAACATTTCGGTCAGAAAAAAAAAAAGACTTAAAACTATTCTTTTATTATATTCTCTTCACAATCAACACTTTGGACTGGTTGAAGACACACGCACACCTCTTCCCCATCATAAACCTGATTTTTCAAGCAGAACTAATAATGCTTGTAAAAACATTGGCGCAAAGTGCTCCAGGACACATGCTGGCACCTCTGACATGGACTGACATCATCATCGACCGGCTCCCTCGAGCCAAGTCAAAGAGCCACGACATAATTATTTCACTCACAAAGAAATCCAGGGGCAGACAATCAGAAATTCATTATGGACTGAAAGCCAGGCAGGTAGAAACTTTAAAAAAAAAAAAAGAAAAAAGAAAAAGATGAAAGGAAAGTCTGGACAAAAGATAACAATAAAGAAGGCTGGACAGGTCAGAGGAGAAAGATTCACAAGAGAGAAGAATAAGAGATGAAAAGAACAAAATGTGGAGAGAAATTAAGACAAACAGCAAAAAACCAGACACAAACTCAAACTAAATGGAGAAATGAGACGAAACAAAGTGGCTGGAAAGAAAGAAACAAACGTGCGCAAAACTAATCGAGCGCTAACGGATGTGTGGAAAATGCAGAGATGATGAAGCGACTGGAAGTGAAATGATTCATGACAAAGTAATGGAACACGCCATGTGTGCGAGATGTTGTCTTTGTGTGCGGAGTGTGTTAAGGAGAAGACGACAAACGGCTCATGGTTTCTTAATATGGCAGAACTCTCCTGCTAGGTTTTGCAGAAGATGTCATTTGAGCCACTTTTCTTAGTTGTCTCCGAACACGCCTAGAGGGACGTAGATATTCCTGAGAGATTTGTCGCTTGCCGCGAGTGCTTGCTTTTTCTGTACTTCATATGCAACTCTTAGCAGCAAGGGTGCTTTAGTGGTTTGTTATATAAAGTAATTACAACCTTCTTAGCCGTCTTAATGTCCCATCCTGAAACTACACCATCTTCTCGGCTTCCAGAGGGACAACCAAAGAACTCTTAATGGTTCAGAATTTTCACAATCCCCTCGAAATGCTTGTTGAAAAAGTTTCCCCAGAGACCCCTGTTTAAGCTCCAGATGTTACAGCCCAAGCTTGAATCCTAGAAACACCCATGGTTACAAGGGTGAAAATAACAAACACAGTCGAGCAATTTCATACCCGGTTCAATGTTAGCTCACCACTTGATATGCACGACTGCTAGCAGCGTTTCCAAAATAGCTCACACTTGGCCAGAAAAAGGCACGCTTTGGTTTTGTGACAACATTTCTGAATGCTAACGGCTAACGTAATCAAATCTGCTGTCAATCCCCAGGAAATGTTGCACACGCCAGAATCGAATAGGTGTCACTTTAATTTTTCGATTTAGATACTCTGTAGTGCAAAAGGAACAGACTTGAACGGGCACTCTCTCTCCCTCTCCTACAAACATACACTCTTAATTCTACAATCATATAAAACCTTCAATCCCTTGCAGATTTCACCTCTCTCACCGAGCATACCTGATTCCCTTATGCCAGATGACGGTTAATTTAGTTGATGAGTTTAATCGCATGTGTGTTCAAGCAGGAAAAACATTAATCCGCCGCCACACTGTAATCCATCTTGGTATTTTCTCATGCATTTCATGGATTGCATCAGGTGTGTTTGAGGATAGAGTGAACACAGCTAATCTCAAGGCCAACAATGCTGTTCAGATTAGATTTTTGTGTGTGTGAGTGTGTGGTTTTATTTTCCATGCACCTGAGTCAGCTCATGAGCTAATTAGCGATTGGTTCATGAGTTGAATCAGGTGTGGTAGAGCAGGGAAAACACAATACATGGACAGAGAAACAAAGTCCCAGGGTACTCTCAAATGTCAGTTCCATTTCTGGAAACTCCTTGCTTTGCATGTTTTTTTTTTCTTTTTTTTTTAAGTTTTATTTCCCCCTCCTCATTTTCCATGACCTAACATAGCCAGGACATCTCGTCAGCTAATATTTAAGCCCTTTGTGAATTGAGTGTGCAGGGATAAAAAATAAATAAATAAAAAAATGCACCGGGAACTGCTGAGATGTGAAGTTTTAGCGATGATTGCAGAGATTGTATGGGTCCTGGAGCATCATGGTTTCAAAATGTAGTACTGCATCCATTCATTCATTTATCCTGCGTAGGGTCACCAGCAAGAGACAACATCTGGTTCTGAAAAACTCGTCCAACATGGAACTGCCAAAATGTGCAAATTTGGAAATTAAAAAAAAAAATCAATCAGCCTATTTCAGCCAAAGTTGGAGGAAGAAACCAGCCACAAGAGGCTATATTCGAACCCCCAACCCTGGACGTGTGGTGCAAAAGCACAAAGACGTGAGCCGCCATGTCTATTCGGTACTGAACAGAATCATAAATATCAAATATCAAATATCAAAATGTCTAAGGGACCTAATAATCCCAAATCTAATACAATACAATTTTCCACAGCACTAATGTTTACTGTCTGATTTGTCACAAGCAATTCTATTTCTTACAGCTTTTGAGGCATTAAATATGACGAAAGTATCTGATATACATTAAAATGTTGTCTAACATGTACAGTATAATTGTATTGATTGTTTAAATGCCATGTCTTATATTAAAACATACGGCATGTCATTTTTTTTTTGTTCATCTTTACACTCCAGTCTAGTAGGTGGCAGTATTGTACCAACTACACATAAATTCAAACAGAAAGAGAAGCACAATGCTTGCAAAATGCAAATATTCTATAGAAGTAGTTTGTATTTTCTGCCAAAAATGTGCCGTATTATTTGAAGAATTCACTGATTTATTTAAGTTCTAATATATATAATTTGCATTAAAACACTACATGTTTACTCTGTTATATCCCTGTTTAAAATCAATGAAAATATTGTTGAAAAGAAAAATCTGAAGCACCAACAAAAGTCGATGAACAAAATTGTGTAATCAAGTGAATCACGCAGCTCTGAACTATTCATGATGAAGAATAAAGTCAAATAAGATTACAAAAAAACATTAATAATTCATAATGATATATTTATAGTTTGGCTCAAAGGTCATGAAACACATTGAATTTGCTGTCTTTGACAGCAGTGAGGGTGGAATGGTGGCATAGTGGTTAGCACTGTGGCCTCGCACCTCGGTCAAGGGTTTGAACCCTATCTTTGGGGTTGTGTGTGTTTCCTTTGATTTCATCCAACAGTCCAAAGACATGCATGTTGGGCCAATTGGCATTTCCACTGGATTGGAACCCCAATTAGATAGGATCCAAGCTTCCTGTGACCCTGTACAGGATGAGCAGTATACCGAATGATTGTGTGAGTGAGAGATTTTGTTGTTTTTGGTTCTGGATGAAGAAAACATCCTGGAAGTTGAAACTGGTTTAAGAGGATGTGTCCTAAATGGCAGCTTTGTGAAATCTAGAAGACCTTCTTAATGAAATTTCTGTTTTTACCATTAACACACCATCCAATCAAGTCATAAACTTAGGAAACTCACGGTTAAAGATCCAGCAGCTGCAACAAAAATCTCTGACCATTTTGGGATTTAAACCTGCAACCTTCCAGTGACTAATGCAGAATCGTAATCGCAGCTCTAGTCCTGCTTCTTTTGAAATATTCAGTCAGGTTG
This sequence comes from Platyallabes tihoni, assembly GCA_030068045.1. Classification (NCBI taxonomy): domain Eukaryota; kingdom Metazoa; phylum Chordata; class Actinopteri; order Siluriformes; family Clariidae; genus Platyallabes; species Platyallabes tihoni. The sequence continues at coordinate 1,633,321 of JAQQZS010000013.1, read as the reverse complement.
TACTTTCAAGGTCAGTACAGCAAGCTCTCTGCAAAAGCTCCCAACTTGTCAGGACATTTCTGCTAAAGTTAAATTTGATGGACACGTCCATATCTTCTTAACCTAATAATCCCAAATCTAATTTGATCTGTCCTAAGAAGGAGGCGAGATCGGCTTTCATTCACACCGCAAAACGTTCAGAGATTCATATCTCACCTCAGTCAGCCTTGGCTGCATTTATTGAAGCCGGGGAAGTAATTAGTTGTAGAGCCGAGTGATATTAGTGTTTTAGGGAATGGTCATGGAAATGGGAGGTCAGAATCCCTATCTGGGATTAAGAGTATCATTTTGAAAGATAGACTTTGAGAATTTGTCTTCAAATCGACTAATAGAACATGTCAAGCATTTGCCCTGTTCTAAGGGACCTCTGTGCTCTAGACAGGGCACGCACACTACAGGCAATTAGCTTAATCATGTCTTTGGACCCACCAAGCACAGGGAGAACATGCAAACTCTACACACACAGACCTGAAGGCAGGACTCGAACCCTCACCCTAGAGGTGTGAGGCCACAGTGCTAACTACTATACCACCGTGCATGCCATGCTGCAGCTGATTATATACTGCTTGCCAAACATGCACTTCATCTGCAAACATTCAGCCATTGGGTACATCACACTAAAGCAAACGACCCGGGATAACTGGTGCTCCCGCTGTAGAGCGCTCCTCATCATTCTGAATTAAGGTATATTCCATTAAATAGGCGGTTGCAGTCAGTTGGTTACATAGGGACAGTGGCACATTGTTCCAAGTGATTGCCTGACTAATCTGATTTTGCCTGGATATGCACCCTCGTACTGCCGAGCTTCTTTATACGTGTGCACCGGATAGCATGCATAATAGGGCACATTAAGCATACTCGCTGACCCAGAAAATGGTACAATCAAAATGGTTAGAGATGCAATTGCCTTAGCCGTTTCATGGCCAATTTGTACAGGGTGCAAAGCCTCAAGCCTTTCCCTGATGATAACTACAAACATATGGTACAGTATATTGTAAATTCTATAAATATAATATAAAACAAAATCTGTTAATTAGTTTACATAACAAGACTGCCTAGCTTAAAATCATTCTTTCAAGCATATAAAGCATGTAAAAAAAAGTATGCTTTCTATCAAGCATACTTTGAGTTAAATAATGCTATTTCTTTTCTAGTGCAAATAGGACAAATTGTAAATTTTCAAATATACTGTAGTGCAAGATATTATCATAGAGAACCTGGAGAACTGCACTCATGTACTCACGGAGGACTTGATCCTAAAATAGTTTAATCTCAGAGGCCGAGTTTATACAAAATTTGCATGAGTCAAACTGAGGTCATAATTTCCCTCATTACATTATTCATATGAAATCCAACTCAATTACTCATGCTTCTTGGAATTCCTCTGGTTGTAGTGATCAGGTTACAGAACCCTAATGATATCCCAGTGTGCTAGTTTGGGAGTACTGTAAACAGGGAAAATAATGTGAGCTTAGTGGATAAGGTTGTGACTTAGTGAGTACAAAACCCCAACATCAGCAGAACAGATCCTCTGTTTAGTCCCTGGCTGAGGTACTAACCCATGGTCACCTTAGTGCTTGCACTGTCAGATTCTTTATCCTTATGAAAGATGGTCAAACGTTGGTCTGCCTGCATTGTAACAACTTGGAGTGCTGCATCAGGATAAAATGCAGTCCTGTTTCAAACCATCCAAATACACATTCCCACAGGTTGCTTTTACATCTCTACAACCAGCTCCCCACATCCAGATCCCCTCTCACATCATACACTGAAAAAAATGAACATGGCTACCTGTTACATGTACTAAAATGTAATATGTGTTTTGTACATAATAATTTCATGTTTCCAAGAAAAACA
>JAQQZS010000013.1:1607938-1623414 GCA_030068045.1 Platyallabes tihoni | reverse complement strand
GCTTTGATATTTCCACAATGTGTGTATATATATATATATATATATATATATATATATATATATATATACATTGTGTGTGCATTAGTTTGTGCCAGTGAGAGAGCGGAGTGTGTTGTTGATATCTCTGACACTCTGAGCACATATTTCCTGTTTCTATTTGCTACGCCAGTGCTTCATCCGCGGCGGCCTGACGACAGCGAGCAGGGTTTATCTGCTAAGCCACACCGAATCCCCAATTTCACCTCTTGCTCATGGCTTCTATGTTTATCAGAGCCGAACTCCGGAGCGTGGAGGTCATGCTGAAGGACATGTGTGATCTCCGGCATAACTCACAGGGAGACCGAGAAGCTAATTATGATGAGTAATGGCGTGCGCGGCGTCCACATCGATGGTACGCGTCTGTCCAAACACAAGCGCAGAGCAAGAGTCTGTGCACAGACGCCCGAGATGAGCCGTCGCATCTGTCACTCCGTGTATATTCCACGGCTCTGTTGTGCTTTCATCCAGTTTTATCCCCTCGTTTGTCTCAGAGTTCACTGGAAATGACGGAGGCAATCTGGAGAAGATGAGCTTCAGTGTTCTGACTGTTTTAGCAAAATAATCAGTGATGCATGGTGTGATGAACGGAGGAAATTGTGTCAAACTTGTTTTGACACAATTGTTTTTAAAAATGTAGTTGCTAAAGATAGCAATGACAAAAGCTTTGTATCATTTAGGCATATGCCCTCATCAAGAGCAACTTACATTTTCCATTATACATCTGAGCAGTTGAAGGTTAAGGGCCTTACTCAAGGGCCCAACAGTGGCAACATGGTGATCGTGGGGTTTGAACCTGAGACCTTCTGAACCGTAGTTCAATGCCTTAACCACTGAGCTACCCCTGACCCGTCTCATTGTTTGGCTGAACTGTATTTATTGCACGAAGCACATAACCGCAACACTTTTCGCTAATCATGAAGCTACAGTAACTGGCTTACAAACCTTGCTGCTAGTTTTGAATACATGCTAAATTGGAAAAGCTAGCAATATTGAATAAATAAACACACTGTTGTTACAAAGAAAAAAAATGACGTGATGCTGAATTGACTACGACGGCTAACTACACCCCGGGATGGTAGCATCATGGTCTCAGATTTGCCGCACAGCTTCTAATGTCGTGTCAGCGGTACTGGTTTTTTTTTCTCTTCTTCTTCTTGCACGTTTTTGTGTAATACAGTTGATGGAAAGCACAGAACAGATTCCATTCCGACGGAGGGAACGACGGAGCCCTTCGGGTGGGTTTTACGACAAGAGTTAAAGTCTCCCAGCGGAGGGATCTGCACTCATTAATGCCTAGCACTCATGCACATGGGCATGAAATGCGCTTCGCTAGCGTACTGTTTACCATGCTAATGTGTGTTTGTGTAAGAGCGTGCGCATACGGATGAAGTGAAGGCAATTAGTGTGTGAGGACAGATAGAAAAAAGAACAAACACAACAAAAAGACATGAAGCGATGGAGAGAAAAAAAAGTGAGTCAGAAGAAGCGAGAGATGAAAGGGTTGCAAATCCCAAAATAGCGCCAATGCACGGGCACGGGTAACAAATGACGGCAAGTTACATGCTTCATTAAGCAGCTGAAATGCCTGGATGCCTGAGTCACGTGACCTTGCACCATCCCAAAGACAGGAGGAAATGCCATTTTACAAAGACACACACATACGGGTAAACGTGGCTCGATTATCGGCCCTTTTTCAAAGTGAAAACAAACTGCGTGTTCTTATGATTCATGATATTGTTGCTAGGCCCGCTTGGTTTGGGGTGGGGAGGTTAATCAAACCCAGACAGAGTAAGCGAGGAAGCGGTGGGGTGCTCAGGTGTGCACCGGCGCACAGTGATATTTAACTCCATGTCTTGATAGGAAATGACGATGCAGATGCTAACGTTCTGTAAAAGTGTCCGCGTCATTTGAATAGAATCATAGGGAAGCAAGGAAAGTCGACTCGGAATCAACTCACAAACAGGAGGTGAATCAACTTAAACATGATGAAGATTTGATCGAGACAGCACCAAACACAGTTATGTTGCTCTTCTGAAGCAACCAAAGAATAAAATTATCTATTTTGAACTGATTTAGACTCGGGTGTGAACGCAGCCTGCAATGATTCTTGGATTTGTAAAATTGCTACCTCGATCAATGTATTAAAAGGATGCTCCAGAAACAATTGTAAAAGTTTTCTGAATGTTTTGGTCCTCATTTTGGTTAATGTTTCTATGACATTGCGGCGACACGCAGCTGATGAAAAGCTACTGTAGCAAAACACTTGGACGCAACGTGCTGCTTTTAGAACATCGTTTTTTTAAACGTGAAAGCCTAACCTTGTTGGAACGTTTACGCTAGCATGTCGTACCGTCGTAATCAAGACACCGCCCTTTAGTCCTTCGGCATTTCATCATGTCAGACTTCTAAATTTAAATGTTAAAACGCATTTCTGTGAAATGTACCACGTCATGTAGCTAATTTGCTTCTTATCTGTCTTAAACAGTTCATGGATTTACTAGCATGCTGCCGTGAGACTGAATTTAATATAAGAGGATTTAAATAAAATATATATATTTTTAATTCCCCCGCAGCTGTACCGCTTTTACACGTCGCTGCTTTACAGCTTTCTTTAGAGGATCAGAGATTGTTCAGTCGTTCAGACATGTTTATCTCGCACTTTAACGCTCCAGCAGCAGAATTCAAAAGCTAGCAGTGCTAAGCTTTAATTACTCAGCTTCCTTATAATTAAGTCCTTGAAACGGATACGCAGGGACGCTCTACACCGAGCGAGAGCTGACTTTCTTTTCTTTCTTACACCAGGGTTGAAAGTGCAAACCTAACCCTGGCACTTTTCTTCAGCAGGAAGACGAAAATTTTTAATGCTCAGCTTAACTAATTTAATAACTTGGCCTAGCGGGTAGTTAAGGAACGCGTTTCGTAAGGAACTTGGCTGTCAGCGCGGACGGAACGGAAATCAGGATCATGGGTAATTGTGTACGTGTTTGCTGCCTGGGCTCACAGGAAACAATTAATCACTCTCACTTGAGAAGCAGGGGAGCGAGCCTGCGTCGGGAACGTTGCATGCTGACTTTGGTGAAATTCGTTCTTTCTCACCTGCTAGGATTTCACTGCTAGCATGTCGGTGCCTCTTTAACACGCGCAAGCGGACACTAATGCGTTTGATAGAATGCTGAGGGGTAGCTTGTACATTAGCTCGTGAATGCTAATGGAGCAGGCTCAGTGTGTCAGATAATTACTAAAAAAAACGCTTGTAACAAATGCTGCCAAACTAAACAGACCTGGAGGCTTGGAGCCATGGGTGATTCCAAAGCAAGTGTGCCATGACGAGTGGCTCTTCTGCTTATTCTTTGTCCTGTGTGACTTTATTAACTTTACCCTCGAACCTCTGATGTTGAGGGTTCAATCCCTGCCTCTGGTCTCTGTGTGTGTGTGTGTGTGTGGAGCCTTCATGTTCTCCCTTATGCTTGGTGGGTTCCCTTTGGGGGTTCTTCCCACAGTACAAAGACATGCAGATTAGGTTGTTTAGCATTTGCAAAATTCCCAATTTGTGCCCTGCGACAGGACTGGTACCCCATCCAGGCTGTACCCTGCCTAATACCCGAGGCCCCTGAGATACTCTCGAGGTCTCTTGCGACCTAGTATAGGATAAGCGCTATAGTGAATGAGTGAGAGTGGTGCACATCAACAAGTGCATTTGACCAGAGATTCTGGTTGCTTCGGTTTAGGATTTACACAAACAAATAAACTGAGAGATGTCTACAGTTAATGTAAACCGTAGACACTGAGCATGAAAAGAAAAGCTTTTACCGGTTCAGTATTGTTCTCTCTCTTTCACTTTTTTTTCTCTATCTCTTCATCTCTCTTGCTTTATCTTCATTACCTGATGTCTGTCTCATCCCCCTTGATTGCATTTCGCTCTCTCTTCAACAGGCTGTCATCGCATCCCATATCTCCCTTGCTGATTGTAATGGGCAGCATGGAGCTCAACACGAGGACACGTTGCTCTCTTTAATTCTCTCCGCTAAAACTCACAGACTTTAAACGTCAACTTTAAAAGAATGAAGCCGCTGTCTGCGCCGATTTAGCTCACCATCCGGACCTTACGAGACACCTCGTTCTGTCCATCTCTCCGAATTGACAGGAATGGGTTTTTTTCCTCCCATCACATTTTTTACTTTTTCGTCTTGTCACGTCTCTGAAGCCTGCTCGGTGGAATTAAAGAGCGAGGGCAGGCTCATTGGATAAGCCATCGAGTGCACCTACAGTATGGTTATGCTTGAGAGAGAGAGAGAGAGAGAGAGAGAGACTTGACAAATTCAGCCTGTGAGAGGATCGGACAGACGTTTCAAAAGCGCTTTCACTGAGCCTCGCCGCCGGTGACTTCTCTATCATATCACAGCATGTAGTTCTCTCCGGCATTGTGCGAGACTAAACGAACGCCTGCTATCTCCGTGGCGAAAGGGAAGAAGAAGAAGAAGAAGAAGAAGAAAAAAAGCTCCCTTTTACGGGAAGTTGACAGGACAGCATGATGTATTGCTCAGGCTGCTGGGAGTTAATTAAATAGCCCGGGCAGTTATAAAGCAAGGGAAAGTGAAGCAAAGAGAACAATTCCAAGATGGCGACGCTCAGTTAGGCGTAAGGAGGTTTGGCAGATAGAAATACATTCACATTAGGTTTAATCTCTTTAAATACATTATTTTAGCTGTGGGGGGAAAAATGAAGTGCTTGTAAATCTGTAGAAACTGTAGAGACAGATTGCTGGCTGTAATTCTAGCGATATATTGTATGTTGAGATGCTAACGTAAAGTCAGGTTTGATTTAAAAGAACTTTTACCAAAAAAAAAAAAAAAAACTTTTTTTCTAAGCTCCCAGTTGGGGGTCAAATCTTCGATCAAAGACCTGTTATGTAAGAATCCAGCTCTGTTAAATCTGTTGTTGATTTGTTGGTACTTGAACTGCTAGCTCTTGTAGAAAGTACAACACTTACGCGATCCTGCATGGCTTAGCATGACACCATCCACTAACAACCACGGTCTCTTCTCTAACCACTCTTCGCTACGAGTAACACTTCATCTTTGCTCCTTTCATTAAACTGAATCAGATGCTGTAAAGGAGAACGAGCGGAGAAAGTATGCACGGGTGCGTCTCACGAGTCCTGGAGCGTTGACAGCTTTGATGTACACTGGCAGCAGAACACACACAAAGAGACAGAAAGACAGACAGGTCTGGCTCGTACTGATACGGTTCATAATTTTATGTATGACCTTGTAAACTAGCTGTCATAACACTGCAAACTAACCACCTTTGATGAGCGATAAGCTCAAACTGCTTGTCTCGGCATTCCCTCGTAGCTTAGCTGAATGCTAAGTATGAGCACTTTTCTTTCTTTTCTTAAATGTACAGATCGAACCACTTTACCTGATTTACCCTCATTTCTAAAACTATACAGTGCATAGGCGCACTTTTGATCCAGTTTTGTCGCTGATAGCATTCGAGGGATTGTCATCTCTCAGTAGCTACACGTGTCCTCCATTAGTGCGCCTGCTCCACTGAGACTCTTCATGGATTATAACATCATTGATTGCCAGAGAGTTTGAGCAGAGCGCTAACTTTCTTCATGTTCAATTATCTAAATCTCTGGCCTAACAGAGTCCATCTTTCCCAACCAGCAAGAGCACAAACCCTATAGCCAAAAACTCACACTTGAACCTTTATTAACTCTAGGAAATACTGATTAGCATAAAAATGTCAAAGATTAAAAAAAAAAAATCAGATTCACCCAGGAGAACTCAATTCTTTCAACTAAGGTAGCTCGCTATATATCTTCTAACCCAAGGCCCCACTTGAGCATTTGTTCAATTTCGAATCCTCGTTCATTATCAGGTTATCGATTTCTGGAGAGTCCCTGGAGTGTATTAACTGCCCGACTCTCGACAGATATAAACGCTTGAATGGCATCACTCAAAATAACAAATAATAAGAACTCCAGGGCTGCGCAATCCTCCACACCAGTGAGAGCTTGTGCAAATTCGCATGACCTCCAAGGCCGACTGCGTTCTATATCTTGGCTAGTCCGATTTGTATCCTGATTGCTCCAATTCCTAACCATGAGAATAACAATATACAACAAGCACAGCCTTCTGGGTACAAAATGCCCCTTGTTAGAATGATGCACAGGTAATAGATAACAATCTGGTTATCCTTGATTAACTGTCACCATAAATGATTACAGGTCGAACGTGAATGCAATCCCCAGACTTTTCCAGTCCTCTACTGTTACTCAAGTACACAAGTAAATAGAAGACTTCTACTTATACCTGAGTAATATTTGCCCTAAGGAACAAGCTTTACTTTTACTCAGCACAGACTTTGTGTACTTTTGTACTAAATACAAGATAATAAAAAATTGAGGACTATAAACCTTTTCCTTCCCCAATGAGCCCACCAACTAGCAAACCAATCGCATCCCTTACAGTACCTGAACAAATCAGATTTTTTTTTTCCAAGTCAGTTTCCACATCCCAATACTTTAGAATGAAATTACGTTCTTACTGTACAACAAACACACAATTCTTTGTACGGTGACTTCAGAAAGTCTCTCCACAGCGGCCATGTAGAGTAGTACAGGGCTTTTTTTTGGGGCTCCACCAGTCTGTTGTACGTATCCGAGAGTTCTTTTTGTGTAAAAATCAACCATCGAAGAACTTTTTCTAGTGGAGCACATTTTTAAAGCTGGTGATAAATACACAGATTTAGTTTGTGGAAAATTTCAAGCAGCTTTTCCAGAGACAAGAAGACCACACCATGATACTGTATGAGATTTAATAAATAAATACATAAGTGAGAATAATAATGAGTTTCATTAACGAATATTTTCCCATGACCTACTCTACGCGGCTCCCTATGGAGGCACTTTTTGAACGTACTGTACGATATATACAGTTGGGTCCCTTGTAAGCAAGATACCTCTAACTGATTCTGAGCAATAGCTAGTAATATGTCTATCTATTGGTTTTCAGACACCAATTGGACAGGACAGATAAAACAGCATGAATGCACTTTCTGGAAAGTGTTACATGTCCTATTCTCTATGAGAATCAACAATAAGAAAGGGATTAGGTCATATTTGCTGCTAATTAAAAGCAAGACAAATGAACAATACACCTAGCCAAGTGGGGCAGCAAAAATACCAAGAAAAAAAAATAAACAGATATTTTTTTATTCAGTTTCTCAGCAAATATACGCCTCCTTGTCTTTGGCAAATGCTACTAACCTGGGGGCATCTGCCAAATGCACCACTAGAGCACATATTCATTTATTCACCCTGAGTATATGCTGAATCCTAGTCAGGGTGTTGGTGGAACTGGAGACTTTCCCAGAAACACTGGGCACAATGTATCTTGGTTGGTATGTCATTCCATCAGATGGCACAAATCACATGCACATTTACAATTAACAGTAATTCAGAGTCAGGAATTCACCTCGGGGGAGATAGGAGGAAACCTGGAGAACTGGGGGGGAAATCTGTAGGAACCTCAGACAGTAAACCAAGCTCAGGATCAAACCAAGAACGCTTGAGCTGTGAGGAAACCTGTCATTGCCGATATGTGTGTGAGTATGTGTGCTTGTGCCCAATGATGTGTACCCTACCTTGTGCCCTACTCTCAGGAACCCTACTCAGGAACATGATATAAATAATGGATGCGTTGATTGTTAATTGAAATTATACACCAGCTAAACAGCTGGAACTCAGATTCACGTGCTAACTTTCCAATTCTTAAGAACCTTCGACATCTGAGTAGACAAAGAGCGATCTTTTGTGTATCAGCACTTACCTCTCCTTCAGAAGACTCCAGAGTTAGCTCTTTCCTGCAGGATGCTCTGAACTCCCCCACTCCTGCATTCACCTCCACACCTTTCGGCGCCTCCAACGTCAGTGTTCGCGTCGGAGACTCCAACCTACAGCAAGAGCGAAAAAACATAACTGGATATTTTTGTATGCACAGTGTAGGTTTCTCACTCTCAGGTCACTTGACTAATAACTTCTGATTTTCAGTTCCAGGGAACTTTATGAATGCTGACCCATGGGGTCAACAATTGTTATGAGAAAAAAGTGTTATGAGAATGCATTGATATGATGAGCTTCTGAGCAGAGTTATGGTGTTTTTTTTATTTTTAGGACTCCAGGGCAGATCGAAAATAGCTGATACTGTTATGAGTTTATTTGTATGAGGAGCGTTCAAGTCAAAACGGGACTCTTGGACGAAAAAGGCGTAAAAGCAATTGATGTTAACAGAAGATTTCAAGCGCAAGACTCTCAGACGCAGTAAAACATTTGAATGAAGCAAACGTTTTAAAGAAGGCTGTACGTCCATGAATGGTGATCCTGGTGTCTCAGAGCCCAGTACAATAGTTTCCGTGAACATTCAGCAAATGGAACGCCAGATCTTCAAAAATCGACGTCACCAAGGTCTTGCAGAAGAGTCGGTGGGAAATGTACACACAATCATTTACCAACACCAGTTGCACATTATAAAAATTCGGTTGGAAGTTACTGTATTGCCACATCCCCCATATAGTCCTGACCTCGCTCCAAGACATGAATCATACAGTCTGCTCATGGTTCTGACGTACTGAGAAAACATTGTACTTTGATGGGATTCAAGCACTAGTGAAACACTGGTATAAGTGCATTAGTGTAACAAAGGATTATATAGAAAAATAAAGGGAGTTTTTATTCTCAGAATTGTCTTCTGCACAGTCAAAAGTCCTGCTTTGACTTGAACGCTCATTGTACGTAGCTTTAAACCATGTAGAGGACTGGTTTGTTAATCTTATTTTATCTTTATTTATTCCTTTACCACCTTTCCCTAACCTCAACTATTATCACACTGACTTAGCATCTCAAAGATCCTGCCTTGTTCTTTAGCATTTCAATTTTCAAAGTGAGGTTGTTGTGTATATATGTATGTGTGTGTGTGTGTGTGTGTGTGTGTGTGTGTGTGTGTATCTGGCACGGCACAGCCAGGTATTCCCAAATGACCTCCAGAGAAAATGTAGCTCCAATTCAGTCACAATTAGAATCTGGAACTAATCTCTCGGGTGCAGAACTCAATTTATGGCGCACACACAAAGAAGACAAAACACATGCCACAAACCCCTCTATACTACAAATGAAAATACGTTGAAAAATACAGGGAATGCAGTGGAAGTTGCTGTTATCGATGCACGTATTGTCTCACTATACAATGTTATGAAACGGACTAAATTAGGTTTCCAGGCAACTAAAACCATGTGACTGGGCAGCACACAGGCCCTTTGATTCGCTTGGTGTGCTTGCTAATACTGTACATTTATCATTTGCTTACATGAGTTATGAAAGCACCTGACAATATGAATACCACTCAGAAAACTGCATCATCGCGTTAATATATTGTTATCGATATTGCATTACGTGAAACAACACCTGTCATCGCAGTCGATATCGTATTTACCTACACACGTATATCTGGATTCGACCTCAGTATGTCCCGGTAGACCAGGTATCACAGGATAATTAACAACTTACCAAAAAAGAAAAAAAAAATAATATATTGACTTAACAATCCTCCATTTTTCTCCTCGATTTCTCTCTCGGTGGAATCTCTCCCCTAAGGCCTTTTCAACCCAGAGATTCAATCAAAGCATCGATTTTCTGTTTCAGGGTCTCCGGCGCAGCACGCTCACAAACAAAGTGTATAAATATCTCAAGTCCACAGATGGCCCCCACACTCCTACTCCTCCTTTTCCTCCTCCTCCTCATCCTAGTCTTCCTCCTACTCTGTTCATTTTACCAATAGATAAGCATGATTTCTTATCGCCGTCATTCAACACCAACATCTCGCCTGACCTCCGGGTGTCTGCTTTGACGGATTCACCCTTTCCATTTTTAGAAGTACAATAGAAGTACGCTTTTTTCTGGCGTTCTGCAAAGAACAAGCAGAGTGCTTGAAAGAACACACTGGATGGGGTGCCAATCCATTGCAGGGCACACACATACACACACTACGGGCAATTTAGGAGCACCAATTAGCCTAATCTGTATATCTTTAGGGTGTGGGAGGAAACCGGAGTACCCAGAAGAAACCCACCAAGCAACAGAAACTAAGCATGGGGAGAGAATGCAAATTCCATGCACACAGATGCCGAGGGCGAAATCGAAACTTCAACCCTGAAGGTGTGCAAGGTGACAGTGCTAACCTCTTCAAGCAGCATCATCTTCAGGCAATACGTTCTCCTGGCCTTGGTAGCCAGAGAAAGTCCATTGGAAGTCCACTGGAAGGCATCCTGGAGACAGACAGCCTGTCTTACCCAAGATTAAGATTCCTTTTGTAACAGAGTCAGTGCACCATAGACTAGCATCTCCTAAAGCAGACAGAGTTAAGGGCCTTGCTCAAAGGCAGCGGCCTTCTGGTATTAACCTAGAGCCTTAACCGTTTGACTCAGAACCGGCTCTAGAAATTAAGCACTAAGGGTTTAGCTGGAAAGCTTGTGCAGGTCCCACCGAGATAATTGACTAACTGGCATGTTTCTAGGATAAGTTGCAGAAACCCTCACAAACATGAGCACACTGTATAACCAGGGTCCAGAATGGAACAAGTATCAAACTCAACTTCCCCAACATTTTTTTGCGGATATTTAGTCATATATTTAGTAGTCGAGTAACATTTCTATAACATTTCCTATAACATTCTTGTTTTGTCTCACATCCTAAACTATAAATATCAGTGCTAAACTCCTGGTTTGAAGCTTTAGCCTCAATAGCATTGGAATGCCACTCGAAATAGAAAGAAGCAAGCTTCACACATTAATCACGTCCAAGCAGAGGACAGAGCTGTGCTTCCTCCCTTACTGTGTAACCATTTCCAGACAAAAGGAAAACTCTGTGTCAGCGCAATGTGAAGCAAATTTTCCCCAGTTCAGAGATGATGAGGCATTACAGATGATTTTAGAGGTGGCAAAAAAAGGCTGACAGACGGCGCAAACTCGCTAGAATGCTATCTCAAAGTTCTAGCCATTTGCCTGTTTCAGATTTGAAAACAAATCAACTGTTTTTGGATATATTTAGTAATGTTAATGCTTTTTTGGTTCTGGTTCTTTATTGCCATCTCAGCACTTTTTTATTTCTTGAGGTTTCCACTAAGAAATAAATTAAGAAAAAGAATATGTATTATTTTCAGGGTTGATATTGCTTATATACTGTATACAACAACCTTTTTAGAAGGTCATTCAGGCATCCCACTGGGGAATGTATAAAGATGTGTTCCTCTTCCTAGAGGAAACATTAAAGCTACTGTACTACATGGTTTTCCTACCAGCACAGGTTCTAAGTAAGGGTTCCTTCAGAATATGGTGCATCACTGAAGTTTTCTCCTGAGGAAATATTAACATATCTACTGTACAGTATGCATATACTGTAGAACACAAAGTGCTTCCTACCCGTGACAGTTTCAAGTCTCGTTCTGAAGCCTCCTAATCTTTGGACTGGTCTCTCAGGAGGCACTGTGCACTAACCGAGAATGTTGTCTAAGGGTTTCTCAGGTTCTTAAAACCTTTTGTTAGATCTTTGCTCAGCATCCGTATTGGAAACCTCTTGAGGAACCAGGCACACTTCATATCTTCGGGTTCCGTGTCATCACTTTGGGCACCTCTCCAAATTGCTTCGACCCTGAAAAAAAAGTTTGGTGATGACAGGAGGCTCGCAGAGAGAAAGATTTCTCCTTGGAGATCATAGCAGCGCGTTGGCGCGTTATCGATTTGTCAACGTCTCCTAGTGCCCGGCTCTGTTGATGTTTGTGTGTGCCGTGTGATTTATCACTCAGTCTCAGTGCGCCCTTTCCCTTGTCCCTACAGTTCTGGATATTGACTCCTGGCTCGGTCCAATGCTAACATTAACCACTGGGATTCCTGCGGCTAACCTTTGCTTTCTTATTCCCCGGACCCTTTTTAGACAGAGCTTCAGGCCTTCAGGATGACGGATGGCACTGTATCGCAGATAGATGAGCTATGTCACGCCACCAGAGATGGCGAAATGGCAGGATGTGACATTTCCCTCCCCCCCTCCCCCCCACCCCCCACAAAAAATAGTCTGGCTTTCCGGGAAAAAAGCTTCGCATATGGATCTTGATGTGATATGATAAAGAAATGAAGCGGTGAGACGGAATCTGAAGAAATAAAGGTGGAAATACGGTTCTGCAAAACAGAACAGTCATAAAAAAAGAGGACAAGATGTCCTCTTAAACGAGACTTTTTTCTCCATCGTTCTTTATCGCATCTTCCTTCATGCCAATCAACCCCCTTGTACAATAATCATCCAGACGGAAAACTGACCAGGAAGACACACCTGAGTTGTAGAGAGAGAGAGAGAGAGAGAGAGACACAATAAAAGACTAAAGTGTCAGCGCATCGCAGAGACATCCTGAGACACAGGACGTGATACAGAGCAATTTAACAGCTGAAGATGTGATCAGGAGTGAGGGAAAGCGAAAGAGCAGATAACAGTCGTTGTCTCGGGGGAAGGATGAGGATCAGAATGTCTGGAGAGGGAAAGGTGAAGATTACGGAATGCTAGACAAGGTGTTCGAGTGTGAGACAAAGGCAGGGAAGTGCGCATTGGTATTCTCGGAGCGTGTGCGTCTGTTTCAGGAGGACAAGAGCATAATAAAACAGAGCTGCGAAACTGCTATCAAAGGCAATCAGAGTCTTTGAAACGATGTCTTTAAACCTTCGGTAGAAAGCTTGGAGCTGAACTGGCAAGAATCAAAGCTTAGAGAGTTTGTAACGGGTGAAGAATAAAAAAAAAACCCAAAACATGGTGGTGTGATGAAGAAGTGCGATTGTTGTGACTCTGACGCTGATTCCTTTTATTATACTTGAACTGAGAAACCAGGAGTCGGACCACCACAGGCACGGACCACACACACACACACACACACACACACACACACACACAGAAAACACCTTTGCCCTGTCGGTGTCATGTACATGGAAAATAAACTGGATTTGTTGCCCTTCTCAGTCAAACTCTGATATTTTCACACATTCTGTTATCGGTTAATATTAGCATGGCCTGTCCTTGTCAGGTTTTCTGTAAATGTGTTTCATGCTGGCATTTAACCAGCGAGACAGCATGACACTGACAGGCGAGAACCTCAGCTGAACCGTCCTGACTGTGGTTGGAGGGCACTGATGCTATCTTCTGCATCTTTACAGTGAAGCACATGGCATTTTGAAAATGAGAATCGAATACGGCTCGCTGTCCCTCGGGCACCTCCCTGTAGAGGTGTGTGTGTGTGTGTGTGTGAGAGAGAGATGGGACACCAAACACTTCTTCACAATATTTACTGATCGATGCCGTGCGCTACCTTTTGATATTTCTGTTTAGTGGAATCTCTGACATGGGGCGGCAAAACATATTATTTTCCCATATCTGTCACAATGAAGTGCTGGATTTGTGTAAGTCAGTGATGATGAGACGGGGAAATGTGACATGATAGTGTGGGTAGCAATACATCCCAGTACAGCACCAACCCGTTTCCGCCGCCTGTGCAAATTCCGGTGAGCAATAAAGCCGGAAAATCCCTTTTCAAATCTCTCAATTTCTCTCGCTGTCTCGCTCTGTCCATCTGTAATTAATCTCCAGAGAGAGAGAGTAAAGCCATCACTCCGGCGTCTGCTGCTCCTCTGCTGCACAAGTGTGTGTTTCTGTGTTAAAACCCATTCCCAACGTGACTGTCTCCAATATGGCCGCCATTACTGTCACCTTTAGCTAGAAATCACGTTTTCTTGATTTTACCTTAAACAAATCTATCAAACATCAGTCTCAGATTACCTACAAAATAGGTCAGTTTGATTAATAAAATTCAAATTCAGAATCGATGCAGGATTGTAAGGTATTATTTACGTAAACGTACATCATTGCAAAAGTCAATACTTACAAAAGTCTGACGGCTTTCGTGGAAAAATATAAACGGGTTTACATCCCCTTGCAAAGTGCTCGCAAAATACTAAGATTTGCAAGATTATCGCTTCTTCTTTATCACATCAGCATTTGGTGCATTACTGCCTCCTACTGGACCGGACTGGAAGCTACACCACGTGTCAATGCTCATTAAATACGTTTAGTAGCCTTTAATACTTGTAAGAAATTTATTCTGTATTTCTTTGAGACAACAAACATTATCTCTATCAAAATCGCAAATTGTCTCAAATAGGACATCATAGGCACTCTACCTAAAAATAAGTAAAGAAAGTCTTGCAATCTGCCACGCAGTCACACTGAAAAGTTACTGTATGTTATACGACTTCAAACCGACATACTAAGAAAAATGTCCGCCATTCCGCTACCCCTGTTCGCATTTAAACTTGTACAACTTCTTCATCATCTCCTTTCGGCTGCTTCAGTTAGGAGTCGACACAGTGGACCATTCGTCTCCATCTAACTCTGTCTACCACATTTTCCCTTGTTACTCCAGCCTCCTGCATGTCCTCCCTCACGGCATCCATAAACCTCCTCTTGGTCCTTCCTCTTCTCCTCCCGCCTGGCAGCTCCATCTCTAACATTCTCCTCCTGATATAGCCCTCAGCCCTCCTCTGCACATGTCCAAACCATTCTAATCTGACCTCTTTAACCTTGTCCCCAAGCCAGCACTGTTTATACACATGCTAATATACTCATTTTTAATCCTGTCCATTCTTGTCCCTCCCAAAGCAAACTGCAGCATCTTCAGCTCTGCTTCGTGTCTTTTTGTCAGCGTTGACGTCTCCAAACAGTACAACATTAGCAGCAACATTACAGTCCTGTGAACTTTCCCTTTCATTCTTGCCGAAACCTTTCTGTCCCAGATCACTCCTGCTGCTCTTCTCCACCCGTTCGACCCTGCCTCCACTCTCTTCTTCACTTCTCCACCACACTCCCCATTGCTTTGGACCCTAAATATTTAAACTTCTCTACTTCTACTCCTTGCAACTGCACCTTTCCACCATCCTCTCTCTCATTTACACACATCTACTCCATCTTGTTCCTTCTCTCCAGTGCGTCCCTCCACCTCTCTACATCCATCTCACACCTTACTCTCGCTGCTGATCACAATATCATCCACAAACATCATAGTCTATGGGGACTCTTGTCTAACCTCATCTGTCAACCTGTCCATCACCACCGTAAACAGGAAGAGACTAAGAGCCAACTTAAAGGTGAATCCATGCATCAGTTCTTCATTTGCTTTTCATTACAAAACCTAAAATAAAAAGCAGGAAAACAACAATACAGTGGAACCTCGGATTACGAGTAACGAGGTTTTACGAGTGTTCCGCAACACGAGCAAAGATTTTTAATAAATTTTGATTTGGAAAACGAGCATTGTCTTGGTTTACGAGCACCGAGTATCATGTAT
>JAQQZS010000013.1:1556858-1569801 GCA_030068045.1 Platyallabes tihoni | reverse complement strand
GTGAGAGAGGACGGACTGCACCGCTCGGGTGAGCCGCCATCCCTGCACCCCGCCACCGGATCAACAGCTACACACACAGCAGATTAACACTAAAAACACCGCGTGCGCTGCTGCTAGATGTTTAATATATATATATATATATATATATATTATATATTTGTGCTTTTAGAAAAAAAGCTCAAAAGTGTTTTAAAGTTTTCAAAGTTTTGAAAACGCTCATTCGCTCTCACACCACGCTCCACACGCTACTCTCACACCACCTCCCAGCATGCACCAGAGAGAGAGAGAAAGAGAGAGTGTGTGTGAGAGAGAGTGTGTGTGTGAGAGAGAGAGAGAGAGACAGACAGAGAGAGAGAGAGAGAGAGAGACAGACAGACAGAGAGAGAGACAGAGAGAGATGTAATACTGACTGGGATTTTCTCACCAGGTTTAAGAATCATGAACGTATCAGGAGGTCAGACTTTTTATGAGTTGCTTAACAAACTGAGGTTAAGCGTGCAACTGGCTTGGCTGCACACACATGCGTGCGCGCGCGCACACACACACACACACACACACAAAGGATCAATACCTTATTGAGTTCCAACAACCTTCAGTGGCGCTGCTTTTAAAAATTTATGTAGTGGAACTGAGGAAACTAATGCACGGATGTCCTGACAGACACACACACACACACACACACACAGGGAGGTGAGGTAATGTACAGTGTATGGATTGATCGGATGGTCTGAGTGAGTGTTAAGTACACATCTATCTACTGTGACTACACACACACACACACACACACACAATTTAGAGATGGACAGACACACAAACTGGTCGAGTGAGAAACAGACTAAAGAGAGAGAGAGAAAATCCAAAAAGAGAAAAAATGCACGATGAAACATTTAAGAACTCAGGAACTGAGAGAAAAAACACACACATGAAAGGAAGAAACACACACACACACACACACACAAACACACACAAAAACACACATCAAATCGGTTTCATTCGATGACTAATGCACAATTTCCCTATTTCATTTTCTTTCAGTACAAAAAAATATGTTTTAATAAGACCTAAGGAAAGTGCTATCCTTGTACACACACACACACACACACACAGAGTCTGTCCTTTTGCTCTCCGACCCATGACATTGAAAGTTAATAAAGTATCTCGGAGCGATGGTTCAAACGCGGGCTGTTATTCATCAGATCTGTAATAAGGCGAGCAGGCGGAAGGCGTGCATAACCGATTGCCTCGACCTTAACGCCGCTCGCTTCGTAAAACTTCATTTCCTCGACCATATGGAGGCAAAAAGGGCGGATTGCTGAGGGGCGGAGTCTTCCGGACGATGTCATTGGGACATTATAGAAAACTGAATAATGATGAACGCTGGACTCGGATTGGTCAGCGAGACAGCGGGTGCGCGAGACTTTGCACGTTCAAATTATAGATAGAAAATAATCTGTTTCCTTCTCCCTCAGACTCTCTGTTCTTCCGTCTTCCTCCCTCCTATCCCCGTCTTTCCCTCTCATTCGCGGCCCTTAACACCGATCACGATCTGAAAGGTAGCCTCCCCCAGGGGCTTGTGGGTATCATTCGCCAAATGGAGGCTGACCGCTAGACTGAATCAAGTCTGAAATAAAAGAAGGCTTTTGGGAGAAAATGGAGGGAAATGGAGAGACACATAATTCCTGCCGTATTTATTTTATCTAGCGCCGGTCACCCTGGTGGCAGATGAAGGATATTATGGGGCTACAAGGCTGAAAAGGCCAAAATGATTTCTGCTTCTTTTCTGTCGGTAACCGTGACGGGACACTTTTGCCCTCGGAATCCGAGTCGGTATACGTTCACTCGTGTCTCATATATATATAAGCTGGTTTCTGTCTAAAAGCAAGACCACCATAATGGTATAACAGGCTGTTTATCAGGCCATGGGAGCGCCAGAAATTGCACAAATGCGCGGTCCTGGAAGCACATTTTCGCCTCATGCAGCTGCCACATTATAGTCGCATACTTCATCCCTCGCTACGTTTGGGTAATTTTTGGCCGCAACAACAAAAGCAAATCTTTGTCTTTCTTATGAACGCATTACACCATCCTGGAATTAACAATTAAATCACTTCCTTGTGACCTGAAACCTTTTGATCGCTAAATCGTACAAACATAGAGACGTTTCAAATGTGTTCATCCAACCCTTTTGCTTTTGCATCCAACCCACTCGCTCTATCCTGACCACAGACACCATAAAAAGGGTTCTTAAATGCACCTTTGAGAGTGCAAATGCTTCTCGTACCCTTACACCTTTTGTGTCTTTAGTTACCTCAAGAATGAGTGTTGTATCCTAGATGGTACAGGATATTTGCTCTTTTAAAACCTTAGTAAACCTTACATGGTTCTTGCAAACATCTTCTGCCTTCCACAAAGTCCTGCTTTCTTCCAGAGATCGACAAAACCAGATTACACTCCTGATGTTTCAAATTAAGAGAATATCATGCTTTCAGTCTAAAGTCTAAAATCTCCTGCAACCATCCATATCCTACCCTGGACTCGTGCACAAATACCATTCCGACTCCCGCTAATGTCTTCTTGATCTAGGGTCTACAATCTTTGGCTCCTTTGGTTTCAAGCTCTCAATCCTGCCATCTCAAGGCTTCAAACGTCCTGGTCCCGATCTAAGCTTTACAAGCTACTACAGGCAACATAATTTGGGGCATAATCTCCTGCCCTCATGCAGTGGTCTACTGATTGGGTCAAAATCTCCTGTCCTCATACAGAGATCTACTAATTGGGCTTAGGGTTAGGTTCCCAACCAAACCTCTCCTAAAATATTAAACCATCTGCTCCAAACCCAACCCCAGCTCTACAACCTTGAGACTTGAAACATCCCTCTTATAATGTAAGACCTACAAGTCTGTACAGCCAACATTACTTTCCCTGCTCTTGATATACTAAGAGGTAACAAAAAATAACAAATGCTACATGCAGCCTGGACTCTACAACAACCTATTCCCAACAGTCCTACTCTACTGTGAGCCAGAATGTTTTGATCCTGCCTCAATGTGTTTAAGCTCTTGTTTCTAACCAGACTATAATCCTGCCATCTTGAAGAGCAGAAAATCTTCCCATTCTCAGCAACCCAAGCTTCTCCTTCCTTGTCACTGATTAACTGATTATTTTTTAATGCTGAACATTCTATCACCTTTGCCAACAATTTATTAATTTCAGTTTTAATTAGGTGATAATTAGATGCCTTCTAGACACACTTGGATTGTTTGATAGATGGTTAAACCCCTGACTCGAAACCTGACCCAAATATTAGCCTTTCATGAGCTTCGTCGTGTGTTTATAAAAAAATAAAATAAAAAAAACACATTAAAGTATGCAGCAGATTGCAGCAACTCATTCAATCATATGTATATTTCATGTTCCATAATAAAATGTGTGACGGAAATTTCTGTAGGCAACAGCCAGCTGGGACGCTTCCTTTCCAGGAAAAGAAAAGGTCATAATAAAGACAAAGACCTGTAAGACAAAGAGTGCTACTCACCACTGTGAAGTTCATGACTTTCAGGATCCAGATGGTGAGTGCAAGGTTGACAATCATGGTGACAAGGAGGAGGAGGATGAAGAAGTAGAGGCAGCGTTTACGCCACCCATAGATGCCCACTGGGTATGGAGCAGGGCAACCCGGCCTCTGCAGGGCGCTCGGCTGGGACGCCAAAATATACTGCTCCTGTGTCATCTAAACAGCCAAGAAAGAAAAAGAAGAACTGTTATTCAAGATATGGCTTGGATCAAGACGCTACATAAACACAGCAACAACTGTTCTCTTTTAGTGATGACAAGGTTGTGAGTTCAAATGCTTAAGTGCTCAGTAGCTTGGTCTCTTGGAATTAAAGTTAATGTTATGGAACCACCATTACATTAATTAATTAACCAGCATTTAATTGGAAATTTCATTAGATAGCTCTATGAATACTTAAACAAGGTAATTAATGTTTGAGGTTTGTATAAGGGTTGGTATAGCATTTTAATACTACAGAATGTTTGGTTGGTAAGTTGTTTTGGTTAGTTGGATAATTGATTTGGTTAGTTGTTTGGTTGGTTAATTGTTTGGTTGGTTGGTTAATTGTTTGTTTGTTTGGTTGGTTAATTGATTTGGTTGGTTGGTGGTTCAAGATTTAAAAAACTATGAAAGAATCTCACTTGTGAGTTAAAAAGTTAATCTGAAGGAACCAACATCATACTAATGAATTATTGTAAATTACATGAGCCAGCTATATGAATACTTAAACCTGGTTATTAATGCTTTAGGTTTGTATAATATACTCATTTTATTACCAAATGATGTTTGTTTGGTTTATTGGTTTGTGTGCTAACTGTTTAATTAGTTGGATGGTTGGTTGATTAACTGTTAGGTTAGTTGGTTAAGTGGTTTGTTTGGTTGGTTTGTTGGTTGCTTAATTGTTCAGGCTGTTTGGTTGTTTGAGTAATTGATTAGGTTAGTTGGTTGGTTAAATGTTTTGAATAGATATAGCTTTTGTATATACTGTAATGTCAAAAGTTTGGACACAAATTTGATTTATTTTCTACATTCTAGAAAAATACTGGATTTTTTCAAAACTATGAAATAACACATATGGCAACAGTTCGTTGTTATTTTAAGACACGGAGGTCAGCTGTTCTGTAACACTTCTTTCAAGACCAGTATGGTCAAGTGCATTTGCAATTCCATAAAACACAATAGCAGGGGAGATGAGAGTGACAGTCAGTGTTATCTCAAACGTATCCAAATCTATAGATCAGACAAATATCTAAAGAAGAACGCAAATAACTAAACCCTGGGTAAGATACAAAACGTTGGACTGACATGTTGTTTTCGATGAGACAAACGTATTAACACACAACATGTGCACACATTTCAGTATGAAATAACAAACTAGTGACATGACTGCAGCCGAGACGGAACATAAACCGATGAACACGATGTAACAACAAACGCCTGCAGCAGCCACGCCGTGTGCTGAGATGCAGGAATCTTGACAGCTACATTTTATAACCTGCAGTATACTCATAAGGCTTCATTACCCTCTAAAAGATCTTACTGTGAAAGTGTAGAAAAGAAGCTGTAATTAATGCTGCGAGCGCTCCACTCTTCACTCTAACCTCAAGCAATTGTGGCTTGACATATAAATCCACTTGTAGGGATTTGCGATTGTGAGACGCTGTTGACTTCTTCCTGAGGCGTAGTTAACTCATCACAGTTCAGACTTTTACTCTGAACTGTGATGCTCTAGAAACGTCACAGCCGAGCGTGGAAACGAGTGAAAGGATGCCACGTGTAAGGGTGAAAGGAAAAGAAAGCACAAGGAGAGAAGCGGAGAACTTGAACTCTGCTCATTTTCGACAGTAACCGCTAGATCTAAAACGCTCGAATACCGAGTGGATTACGGATCATTGTTAGTGTCTGGTGCACTGCTAATATGGATCACTGCACTGCACTGCATAAATATATATATAGCAAGGAGGTCATGGTAAAGGAGGAACCACTCCGATTCTTAAAAACTCCCTTTTAACCAGATTAAAGCTTCCTGACATTTCCGACAGAGACTATCCGATTCCTTTAACAATTCTGTCCACGCTGAAAGCAGTTTTTCATATTTGGATTAATAAATATTCATGTAAAGAAAAGAAAGGAGAAAATAAACCTTTATTTATTTTTTCAAACATAGTTGTAAGTTGAAAAAAAGTGCAAAAAAAAAAAAAAAAACCTCCCTTTGCGCAAAAGCCCCCTTTTTCTCTCCCTTTTTCTCTCCTGGTTGGCTTCTTCTGAATACGAAGTCGTGAGCGTTTCGCCGTGAAGTGTGTGCTACTTCCATACATATTCATGGTTTCTGAATCAATGCGTGTGGGTGTGAAAGAGTTTGGAGGAGTTATTAATTGTTCATAGCCATTTGGAAGCAACAGGTCACACGCTTTCTCTCTCTCTCTCTCTCTCTCTCTCTCACTCGTTCCCTCCCTCTCATTTTGCCTGAAGTCTTTCGCCTCTATAAATATCTCTGCTTTAGGAAGGCAGAAATGCAGCTCTTCTTTTTCTTACCCTACCTCCTCTGCCCTCGACTCCCACTCACTCTCAACACGGTAGTGCTTTCTCAGGCCGGGCAGCTTCTTACTTGTGCCTTTCGAAATCTGAAGTTATTTTTTCCCCCCTCCTGTCACATTGCCAACTCTGCTATTTCTCTATTCTTTGCTTTTAGCTTGTAATACTTTCCTCTTTCCCTCCATCGCTTCTTGGTTCGAAATGAGCTGACAAGCAAAAGATCTATCACTCTTCTCAAAAACCCCTCTCGTTAAGTTCCTCTGGAGCAAACAGCTCACCTGAGCCTTCAATCAACTAGATTACTGTTGCTGACCGCACTGAAACTTTGTGTGTGTGTGTGTGTGTGTGTGTGTGTGTGTGTCTATATACTGTATGTATGAGTGTGTGCATAACTCCTTGCCTGCATTTTTCTTACCTAAGTATCCAAGAGTGAAAAATGCCTTCCATTATAAACCTATAGCTATTAGGTTTGCTTCTTAAGGAATTATGGCCGGCCATTTCATCAGTCCATTAGGTTCTGCGTTTTTCTCCGATGCTAATGAAAGCTAAACTCACCTTTCGCTTTTTCTCAAATCCGAGTCATCTAACCCTCACAGCTACATTGAAGTGATATCACTCCAAGGCCTAAGACAAATTAAACAGCCATATCTGATCCCGCACAATCTGAACTGCCATGATGCCAATCGAAGCAAAGCAGTGTGCAAACTCTACTCGGCGAATTTATTATCCAGGCTAGTAGTTACAGCGCCTTTCCACAATTAAAGTAAAACGTTTCAAGAAGAAAAACGAGTTTCCCCTCACTAGCAGGTAACTCCACAGCACAACATCAGCTAGGTCGAGGAAAAACTATAAATATCCATACACAATGCTAGATGAGGGAAAATAACAGCTTTTATGTTCTTGGTAATCACCCACTGTATAAGATGCAAAAATTTGTTGTTTTTTTATTACCTACTGTACACAAGCACTTTTCCTGAAGTGAAACAAAACCCCTGATTATCCCTGGCAAACCTACTCCATCATGGCTAGCTAACAACCAATGCACAACAAATTGTATCAGTAACATCATTGCTGCTCAGATTCAGAAGTCCTAAACTCCTAGACAAATCACGAATACGATCTTGGGAGGGGAAAAAGATTAAGTATATACAGTACTTGCGCCCTTATCCAGACTCCGGCTAGTTTAATCTTACTTATGCTAGCTAAGCTAATAAACATACAATTCCTTATCAGGACCCGAGTAACATCGTCAGAGGAAAGACTCCAATTGAGTCTTCAATCACAAGGGCAATATGTACCATGGCTCCGTCCCAAATCTTATATTTGCTCCTTCAGGCCACCTGCCAAGGCCATTAGGTTGCAAAGCAAGGGCCTTGATTTACAAGACTGATTGATTTTCCCTGTCAAAACACAATATTCGAAGAGATGAAATCGCTTATCCTGAAGAAAGAAACCCTCCGAGTGTAAAGACAGCCACTGTTACACCCATGTCCCTGAGCTGCTCCTCAAGCCAATTCCAAATTAATTCCCAAACGGTGTCCCAAATTAAATCCCGTCCCTCTTCACTTGAGTCCAAGTGGAGCTTTGTGTCAGAGATAAATGAGTTTGTCAAGACATTAAATTTCTGTCTATACCAAGTTCATGCCTCAAGTACTAACAAATGAGTCTTCCAAGCAAGACGTGTGTCACCTGATACATTTTTTAACGTTGTACAGGGAAAAGTGATAGCTCGTGCACACTACAGAATCAAGGTTCTGTAAAAGTTTGGTCAAATTCCTATGGATGATTTAGGAGGACTTGCGGATAGAAGGAAAGCATGATGATTATTGTGACGCCAACATGAGATGCCAGATAGTGACCCCTATGTGCTGTCAGGTGTCACAAAAACACTGTACTGTAGTCAAGCTGATTCTTCTCAAGTCTCAAGTCTTAAGGAAGCCAGTCTGGAGTCCTGTTTTGAGGCACTCCCCTTAAGTCCAATCAATCTCGAATCCTAATGCTAAGAATCAATGTGACCGTTCTCAAGTCCAAGTCCAGTCAGCTCTGCTTTAAAATCTCATGTGAACCTTCCTTACATAAGTCTACTTAAGCTTTTTAAGACGTTTTGAAGTGCAAAGCAAATCTGAAGTCTGTCAAATTCAATTCAAGACCTTGTTAATGTCCAACTCAGGTCTCAGTAGGTTGTTGAACCTGATTTGGCTGCTCTAAAATCCATGTATCAAGTCAGTCACTCCCATTTAACCCTAAGATTCATGGCAAGTCCATAACCGTCTTCTCACAGCCAGTCTTAATCAAGTCCCAAATAACATCTCAGTTAAAGATGTAAGTTAAATGCCAGGCTCTAAAAAATGACTTTACTTCCATCGCTCTAAAGTGCAATTCTGGAACTCCATGAATTTATCAGTCTTAAAAAAATGTGTCACAAAAAAATAATAAAAGTTTGACAATAATTACTCTGTAAAATGTGCATTGACGGATTGCTGCTTTAAAGTCCCTTAATCACTGTATCTTTTTGTTATATGTTCTGAACATTTGTCTCCTTCAGCTACGAAAAAGTCAAACGGCTTAAACAATCAGAATTAAAATGGCAAAAAAAAAAGGAAAAAATGTCTGCATGTGTGCGCACCGAGCAGGAGAGACGAGATTCTCAGCACAAAGCAAACAAGGCTGGAAAATATCACACTGCCTTCCGCGCTTTCTCTGAATCAATAGCAGGATGATACCAGCTTCAGCTCTGCATGTCGAGCTAGCGAGCGTCCTGGCGCTAACTCTGAGCGGAATTAACAAATCGATACATCATTTAAAAAAAGGTCATAGGAGCCAGGAACATAATTTAATGCAGGGCAGCCAGCAGAGGAAGATTTGCAGCTAATTAAACGGTGCCACCGTTGGACGCGCTCCGGCGCTTCGCAGCCACAGGTATCTGCCACCGAGTTCCAGCTATAGTCACAGACACTGAGTGGTATAAGATAAGATCGGGCTAGGATCAAACCAGATATTTGCTAGATGTTACCGTAACGGTCTGCATGATTTGGAAGCTAATTATCAAAACTAAGATTGTAAAAACTTTCATTTGATTTAAAAAAATAATTTAAAAGATTGTAAGAAAGGCTATTCTCTCCAACTGAGGACCTGAAGGAGGAAGGCAGGTTTAGCGGGCATCATCTCAAAAGAAATCATCTAAAGAAATTGTTCTTGACAGGTTAATTCACTTACTTGTTCACTAACGAGACCACTATTAGCTGACTGGATACAAGTGAGTTGTCTTTGGGTGCTCTGGTTTCCTCACACAGTTTAAGGACATGCATTGTTTCCAAATTGCCTGTAGTGTATGAGTGGGTGTGTGCTTGTGCCCTGTGACTTGTGCCCAGTGACACCCATACAGGGTGAACTCCAGGGTCTGTGTGAGCCGACATAAAATGAGTGAAAAAGATAGTGAATGGATGGATGAATGGATGGATAAATGGAGGGGCATGTGGATGTTGAGTGTAAGGATGCTTAGGATGGATGGATGGATTAATGGGTGGATGGATGCGTGGATGGTTGGATGCAAAGATAGAAAGGATGGTTTACAGTAGGTGGATGGATGGATGATGAAAAAATGGAGTGGTGGATGGGTGGATACGTAGATGGATGGATAGGTGAATGGATGGGTTGTTAGATGAATGAAAGGATGTTAGATGGAAGGATGCATGGTTGGATGGATAATGGAAGGATAGACTGGGTAGATGGATTGGTGGATGGATGGTAGATGAAAAGGATGGATTGGGTGGAAGGTTGGATAGATGGATACGTGGATTGTGGATGGATGGATGGACAACCATGTTCACTTGACCAGTCCTGTAATGACGCACACTAAGCTAACCACACATCCATCCACTCAATCTATTATTCCATCATCCATCCATCAATCCATCCATACCCCTTCCATCCAACAACCCACCCATTCATCTATCCATCCATTTATGTATTCACAAATCTATTTACCCAATTGCCCAGTTAGCCTTTTATCTGTCTAATGTCCACTGGTATATTTAAGTATTTAAGTAGTCTCTCTTCATCGTGTCCAACCAAGTCTGTAGAGAGATCATGCTGCATCTTCATGGAGTTCCTCAAGGGTTCTTAAACATAAACTGATTATACTGTATATGAGCTAATGTTAGTGATGCTTTAAGACTAGCATCACCACTTTAAGTCCTTCCATCTTTCAGGATCAATAAACCTGCTTTGTTTTTTTCTGGCATCGAGTCCATCATGAGTTTAATTAAAGCGTTTGGAGATGGCCTTGTGTGAACCTTGTCGAACCTGGTTGTAGAAAATATTTCTAGAAATGAATGTGTACTGACATGCACCCTGACAACAAATGAAGCAGGTTTAACCAGTAAATCGTTGGCGTTTTCTGTAATGCCTCTCCATTTTCCACATGAATAAAACCCAAGCGCTGGAAATCTTACACGCCTGAACGAGTGCCACGACCCACAGAGCCGTGTTTTCGGCGTTAAAGAGACGGCGATGAGGATGGAGGCGGCAGCTGCAGGTTTCCAGTACAGCGTTTGCGGCACGCTACACACATAAAATCACGGCCACGCCAACAGCAAATCAACAGCTGGTAAAACATGCATTAGCGAGCGCAGCTCGAAGGAGACGGGTGCGCCGTATCGGGTCTGTTCCGCCCTCGAGGAAATAAACAGAAGTCAACAGTTTGTGCGGTTTAGAGCGTTAGCAAAGAAACATAAATCATGCGTATATCTACTGTTCGCCTCACAGGAGGGAAACAGCGTTCATTATGCAAATTAAGAGCAGCTTGGTAAAGCGTTGAGCTAATGGAATGATTTGGTCTGACAATTACTTCAGGAAAGGCTTGATAATCATTTTCAGGAAGTTTAAACACAAACACATCTGGTTTAACAGAAGCGGAACGCTGAGCAGAAGAACGCGCTTCCTGGGAGGCGTGAATAATGAATCTAAAACCAGTGTCCAGTGTGAGGCGCTCTCTGTGACAGTCAGGGCTGAAGAACGATCAGGTCAGAGGTGTGTCCTCACGCTGTAGTGCGATGGAACAAGTGTTCTTTGCAACGTTACAGACATAACCAATGTTCTCTGTAATGTGACACAAGAAACTTGACGCGTAACAAATGTGACGACTATTCTCTGTGACGTGAAAAAAACGTAGAAATGCCCTCTGTAATATGAGAAACGTGACAAATGTCCTCAGTAACTTGAGAAATGTGACAAGTGTCCTCTGTGTCATAAGAAACAATAACAAACATTCTCTGTAACATGTGTGATGTCGGGTTCAAGTCAAGCAGAGGAAAAACAGAATGTATTCAGCACCATGGTCAGCTCCACCTCATGGACAGAAGGGTACAGGGCGCCTCAACTCGCTGTGGCCAAAAACAGAACCTATCATCCTGGTGTCAACAGCACCCGAGAAAAGGGACCAATCAGAGCCAGATGGGTGAGTAGAATGTACTGGATGCAAGATTCATGGTCTTTCTTCTCTTCACTTTCTTTGGCAGAACCAAGGAAGGCTTCAACCTGCCGAGAAGGGGACCGTGTCTCAGCCATGCTGTCTCCTCTTGCCCGGCCCAAAACAGACTGCTGCTATTCTCGGAGGCCTCCAAGCCGCCTTCTTGAACACTCCTGGATGAGTGCTTTCCCCTAACCTGCTAATTTTCTTTTGTGTAAATAGAAGAGCTCTTCTTTCCTTATCCTTGTGTTCCCTGTGTTCTGGCCGGCCCCTGCTAAACCCCTGTTTTCTTATTCTCTCACTCTCTCTCTCTCTCTCTCTCTCTTTTCTTCTTTCTGTTCTAGATTCCTTGACACTGGTTCAGGTCTCCCTGGTTTCGTCGATGTGTTTGTGTTCAGAACATAAGGTTTATATTCAGGATGCTGTGTGTGTGTGTGTGTGTGTGTGTGTGTGTGTGAGTGTGTGTGAAGCGCACACAGCTCTCAGGGATTAGCGCTTAAAAACAGGAACAGACGCTAACGGAAAACACACCGGCATGTCGCCAGGTCTACAGCACAGATCCTAATGTGTAACATGATAACAGAAAACACACACACACACACTCGCACACACACACACACACACGCACTCTCCTCAGGCTTGTCAATCACAGCAGCGTGTCGATGTTGTTCTAGCTTGGTGTGTTCCTCGTGTTTAGTGAAAGGTCGACTCGCTCGTGTAAAAGTAAAGACAAACATTACATGCTTCAGCGGAGACACCTGCCACTGCCCAGAGGTGTTTGTTCTCAACACCTACACACACACACACACACACACACACACACACACATATGTATACCATTTTTTTTTTGCTTATTAAAGTGCAAAGCACTAGAGCAGATCATCAGAGTATTGATGTATTATACTGAAAATACACACACACACGCGCACACACACACACACAGAGCCCATCTTCCCCCGAAGAACCAACGGCTTCTCAGTTATAAGGTCCATGTGCGCACATCTCAAAGTGACAACATACGAGGAGATCCACACTGACTGTGCATGTGTGTGTGTGTGTGTGTGTTTGTGTGTGAGATCTTACGTTAGATGTGATAAGGAACAAAGAGAGCACAGGGCCGTGCAGTAGGGGGAAACAAGGGGGTGGGGGGAGGGGGGGGCAGTAATATGTAAATCTGTCCTACTGACAGAATCGGTACACACACATACACACACACAACCAAACAAACACACACAAACACACACACACACACACACACACACACACACACACATGGAGAAAGAGAACCTGTGTGAATGAGTTCTGTTTAAGCGTCTGCACTCATTCTGTCAGTGGGATAGATTTACACACTCATCCACTGACCACACCCCCCCCCACTCTCTCTC
>JAQQZS010000013.1:1498452-1515157 GCA_030068045.1 Platyallabes tihoni | reverse complement strand
CAGAGTGTCTTTATGAACAGGTGAGAGTGGACAGAGTGTCTTTATGAACAGGTGGGAGTGGACAGAGTGTCTTTATGGACAGGTGGGAGTGGACAGAGTGTCTTTATGAACAGGTGGGAGTGGACAGAGTGTCTTTGGGAGCAGATGAGGACAGGCAGAGAATCTGGCAGAGAAGGAACAGGGGACAACATGTCCTTTGTCTTTTCACAGAAAGTTGTCAAATTGTGGTAATTTTGTCCTGCTGTGTTTCTTTCTCCATAGAGACCAGAAAACAAACTGTCTTCTTTACAACAAAGACTCTCAGGATGGCCTGAGTCCACTGCGGCACATCACACCTGCACAAACACACAACCTCCTGTCTCAGTCTGTTACCGTGTCTGTCTGTTACACATCTCCTAATATTACTCATTAACTGATATTTACACACACACACACACCCAGCATAGCCAGCGTGACCGAGTGTAATACCCGTGCTCCGAGCTTTTTAAAGGATGATCATGTAACCGGTCAATAAGTGGCGGTTTAAAATGATGCCGTGATGGCTTTATCGATCAGGATGAGTGAAACAGTAACCTCGGATAAAAGCCGAGCTGACCGCTCTCACGCCTCATCAAATATTTATGGCTCTGTAATTGCGGGACGTAGTCGCTTCTGCTGACGCCAACGTGCGTGACGAACGAGTGCGAGTCGATCAGGAAAAAAGAAAACTTTTTATTGCATCATCAAACACTGAAACACATCACGGTCTGTGTCCCCATCACTGTTCCAGAGTTCTCCTCTAACTTCTACCGCTTCGCTAAACTTTCGTCCTTTCTTTTTTTCAATAATGTCCTCTTCTACATCCCATGTCTCAAATAATATTTAACAATCTTTAAAAACCTCTTCTCTATCCTAATCACACCGTTTTACTTTGTTTCATCTATTTCCTCTTTGTTTTTGTCTCTTTTTCTTTATTTTTTCCTCTATTCATCTCTTTCATTTTTGTTTCATTCTTTACTTCTGTTCACTTAATTTCATTTTCATTTATACATTTCTTTTTTGTTCCATTTTGTCTCTTTTTTCTTTAATTTTTTTATTTCTTTCTATCTTTCTTACTTCTTTACCTTCTTTGAATAATGACCTCTTGTACATCCCCATGTCTCTTTCTTTCTTTCTTTCTGTCTGCCTGTCTTTCTGTCAATAATGTCCTCGTACATCCCAATGTCTCAAGAATTCCTTCTTTCCTTATTTGCTTTCTTTCAATAATGCGCACTTGTACATTTGCAAGTCATCAGAATTCTTTCTTTCTTTCTTTCTTTCTTTCTTTTAACAATGTCCTCTTGTACATCCCCATGTGTCCAGAACCCTTTCTTTGGTTTTCATTCTCTCTCTCTCTCTTCCACAAAATCAGAACCATCAGCAGCTACAACCCACACACACACACACACACACACACACACAGGCACAGTACATCGTATCTCAGTTCCTCATCTCATTGTTCCCTGAGCTGCTTTCCCCCGGAGTGAACAGTGTTCGTACACGTCCTCTTGTCTCTCCCCTGCTCTCTCACTGTACTCCACCCTCTCTCTGTTTTATGACGTGTGTGTGTGTGTGTGTGTGTGTGTGTGTGTGTGTAGGATTTAATTTTTAAAGTCAGCCATTTTCACGCGCGAGTCTTTCTGCTCAACCTGAACGTTTCTATTTTTAACTACATTTTTTTAATACACCATCTGATTCAACAACAACAACAACAACAACCACGAGAACGACACATCAGCGTGTCAGCAGCTCCTCATCCTCATCGTAAACGTCTGTGCCGTTATTAAGATGCTGCAGGAGCCGGCATGGATCTTAAACAAAAATAAAATAAAATAGTTATTGCCGCGTGCACCGGCGAACCATGCTCATTTAAATGAAAGCGATTTACGAAGATATTAAAGCTCCTCGTTAAACAGATCGTAAACGTGAGCGCGTGTGACCTGCAGTCGACGCCTATACGAGCCTCAGGACCCCGAGTGTTCACTCAGACCGCAGATATAACCCTGAACAACACCGTTCAGTGTGTGTGTACACCTTGGCTAAATATCCCGAAGGACACTGATGATGTGATGAGCTCGTAACACACACATAGTAAAAGTTTACCTTGACCCCAGGAAGGGGGCGGAGTCAGACATGACCTCTCTCTACCTGCCTCTGACATCACATCCTCCTTCGCCTTGCGATTCTTGATTATACTCGTGAACATTAGCTAAAGCTCTTGATGATAACTGTTTGAACAAGCTAATGTTCCTAACAAAACGGCCGGTTTTCATGACTCTTTGTCTTTCCCTAATCAATTCTGTATAACCTGTCCATTCCTGTTCGTCTATTCTAACCCGTCTCTATATTGCTTTTGACAAACTCTATATGCTAACTAAGATCTATGCTCTATAACTCACTGCTAATCTTTTCGCTAATGCTAGTCTCGATTTCCTAGCTTAGTGTTTTCTCTCTCTCTCCCTCAGGTAATATGTCTACTAAATGACAAACAACTAAGGTAAATTTCTCTTCTCCTCTTCGTCTTTGCTAATCGATCGATCTCGCTATAGAGTCTACAACTATGCCAGTTTTCTCCGCTAATATTTCTCCTGTTCTCTTTGCTAATGTGCATTTCTGCTAATCTCCTCTTGCTAATCCCTTTCTGTTTATTGTCCCTGCTAATTTCTATGTTTTCTTACTAACTTTACGACATTTCCGCTAATCTAGAAGCTATTCTCAGACTTTCATCTTATTTTTTTACCTCAGTGCTAATTTTTTAAATCACTTATATTGCTAATCCCTCTTTATGCTAACCAACTGTGCTCTATTAACCTACATATCCAAAGTCTTATTTGTAATCTCTCTGCTAATCTCTTTCTCTTTGCTAGCCTGGTTATCTTTGCTAACACGCATTCCCGCTAATCCCTCTTTGCTAATATGACTTTTTTTTCTGCTTTCTGACTCTGTATTTTTTTCCCCTCACTTTATTTTTTTCTCTCTTTGCTAATCTCACTCGGCTTTTAATATTTATTTTCGGTTTTTCCTTTTTTTTTTCCTCACAAACTTTCCGCTAGTCTACGTCTCTGACTAAATCTTTGCCAAAATCTCTCTTTCTGCTTACTTTGCGTTTCTCGTGACCTCTTTGCTAATCTCTCTCTCTCTCTCCGCTAATCGATTACTCTCTATTAATCTCTCTATGTATCCAAAGTTTTCTTCGCTAATCTCTATACTAATCTCTCTCTCTCTTCCCTAGTTCCTCTCTCTCTCTGCTAAAATGAGTTCCCGCTAATCCCTCACTGCTAATCTGACTTTTTCTGCTTTGTGACTCTGTATTATTTGTTTTTGGCTTATGTCTCTCTCTCTCTCTCTCTCTCTCTCTCCGCTGTTATTTCTTTTATTTTTCTTCTTTGCTAATCTCACTCAGTTTCTAATATTTATTTGTCCTTTGTACTTTTTTCCTTACAAACGTTTCACTAGTCTAGTTTCTGCCTAAACCTTTGCTAATATCTCTATTTCTGCTTACTTTGTGTTTCTTTCCGCTAATTGATTATTCTCTATTAATCTCTTTATGTATCCAATGTTTTTATTTGCTAATCTCCCTGTTCCCTAGTTTTTCTCTCCTTGCTAACGTTTTTGTTCCTGCTAATCGCTCTTCGCTAACCTGACTTCTTCTGCCTCCTGTCTAACTCATTCCTAATCTCACTCTATTTCTAATATTTATTGAATGTTCTCTGCTACAATCTTTGCTAATATCTTTCATCTCTTTTAATCTCTCTGCTAATATCCCTGCTAATCGCAACGTCTCTGCTTACTATTTCTGTGCTAATCTATTTTGGATCATTTGTCTTTCACTGCTAATCTCTCTTTTAATTTCCATCTGTCTTCCTCTGTCTCTCTCTTTTTATCTCTTATTCATTCTCTGATAAGTATACCTCGCTGCTAATCTCTTTGCTATTTGCCAAAACGTTACTCACATCTCTCTCTCTCTCGCGCTCTCTTGGTTAGTTACTCTAACTACATTGACAAAAGAGTGAATGAGACAGAGGAGAAGCGAGGCATCAGACACCCTTCTGTTATGAAGCGTTAGCATTAGTGTTATTAGCACGCTGAGCAATAAGAGAGACCGACCCTCGGGTCATCATGTGATGTATTAAATTAATCACTCTCCCGTCTTCCTTCTAATGCCGTGCACAAACAAATCTCATCGTCTGAGTGACATTTAATCTGCCGAAACGGCGGCAAACAGAGCGCGTACAGAGACGAAGCGCTAATGTGATTCTCTTAATTCAACCTCGAGTCGCTTGGGTGTGTTTGAATCTGTCACCAGTGAGCTGGTTTTAATCTTAATACTGTGCTCTCGTTCTGAAAAACAGCTTTTCAAGTTTAAATATGGACTTAATAAACAATCAGGTGCCTTTTCATGATTTTGAATGATTCCATGAACAATTGA
This sequence comes from Platyallabes tihoni, assembly GCA_030068045.1. Taxonomy (NCBI): domain Eukaryota; kingdom Metazoa; phylum Chordata; class Actinopteri; order Siluriformes; family Clariidae; genus Platyallabes; species Platyallabes tihoni. The sequence goes on along the minus strand of JAQQZS010000013.1, from coordinate 1,510,710 downwards.
ATTTTATTTAACGCTAATTATATTTTTCATCTGATATTTGTTTTCGTCTGATATTTTGAAATTTCCTTACAAACTAAACAAACTAATTAATTATTCATATTCCTAACATCCATGTGTTACCTGTATGGTTTTAAGCGCTAACTGCTAATTTTTAATCAAATTAAATTACATAAATTTTTATTTGTATAGCACTTATAACAATGTTCATTGTCACTAAGCAGCCTTACATAATCAAAATAAAGTGATGGAAATTTGTATGAAATGTGTGAAAATGTGTGTGAATCAGAATGATCAGATCATCCCTGATGAACGAGCCGAGTGTGATGGTGCTGAGGGAAAACCTCCCTGAGATGGTGATAGGAAGAAACCTTGAGAGAAGCCAGAGTCAACAGTGAACCCATCCTCATCTGGGTGATAACAGATAGCAGGGATTGGTCTGCACTCATACTGTGTGTTAGGAGGCTGGAAGTTCAGTATAACAGGAGATACAATTCCACTAGTGATGATATGATAATACTGTAGAGCAAAACAATATCTGGCCGTTTAATGATATGTATCACTCCGCATGTTCTACAGTGCTTAGTAACACTTATGGTCGCGCGGTCTGTACGGTCCGCAGTAGGAAGGGGAGATCAGCTGCCTGCCAAAACAAACATTCACAACCAGACACAGAAGCACATTCAGCAAGAACACACATCTGATAATATTATGTCAACTTAAACAACATGCTGTCTCTGCAGGAATTGCTATAAAGCTAACTAGCTTCTAACACAAGACTGAATCTCAAATCCTTCTCTAACCCATGATCAATGGCACTACTTGGTGTGTGGAACAAGGGATTGTACACCCTACATAGTGCACTAGCGTTCCATTTAATACTATTAGACACCGGTACCCAGAAGTTAATGGAGTTGATTTTCTAAAGTGGAATAAGTGGAAATATAAAGTGAATCTCGTCAGGACTGTCCACCACCTCCATTTATCCATGATTATTACACTAACTGTTGCTAGGCGCTTAACCCCTCGCATGACCAGATGAATAATGAGATAAAAATCTATGAGGGTGGGTGATGAGGGTGTCTGCCAAATGCCTGAACGTAATGTAATTGTCATTTTTACGTTTAAAAATGTAATATATTGTACTATTAATATTTAAATGGAGACAATAATAAACCAAATAAGATATTTTTTTTAATAAAGGTGAAAAAAAAAAAAACATATTCTCTTTTTTTTTGGATGGAAACACAGACACACACAAAGAAAAAAAATTCACAATCTGAATTGTACCCTGAGAACTAAAATAATTAATTTGATACTAAACGATTTAATGGATTATACTATTAATAATACATTTTAAATAACATTGATTAAGGGGATTTTTTTATGGAAAAGAAAAAAAACATGACTCTGCATGCATTTTAGCAACATGTACCGTATCAGGCGACTTCCTTCGGACAAGTCGTGTTAGCTTTTCCATTCGCGGTAGCATTAGGGTTAGCATTAGCATTAGGGTTAGCATTAGCATTGCCGCTAGTTCAGGAGACGGGCGTAGTTAGGGCCTTTGGGCGTGTCACTCTTTAAAAAACTCCGAACAGGACCATCAGAGTGTGAAACTCTCACTCAGCTATAGATACGCTTCCCGCCAGACACACCACTTTTCTCCTCTCAGGGAGATTAGAGAAATATTTCAGGCTTTCTGCCTGACTACAGCCACGTGTGTGTGTGTGTGTGTGTGTGTGTGAGGATAGGGCACGTAAGCTTGAGCTTCACAAGTGCTCGTTAAATGAAAGTGGAAATTGTGCAAAGAGCGAATATGCCATCATATTGTGTGTGTGTGTGTGTGTGTAACAGCAGCAAAGCTATTATTGAACATTTAGAGAAACGAGTTATCCATCAGTGAGAGAGAGAGAGAGAGAGAGAGAGAGAGAGAGAGAGAGAATTGCAGTGTTTGGAATGACTAGAGATAAAAGCATGGAACACACACACAAACACATTGATCATGCCACACACATCATCTGTGTATTTTTTTTTTTTTACACTTTAATCTACACACTGTTTTTTTTCCCCATTGACAACATAGTCTAAATGTGTGTGTGTGTGTGTGTGTGTGTGTGTGTAGGTAAGGTCGTAAGGGACAGAGCGTTTGATTTACAACCAGTCTCCTGCCTATCTTCATTCCTCCCTCTTTCCCTCTCTCCCTCTATCAGGATGAAGAGCTCAGGGTCGGCAGACGGATGGTGGAGGAGCGAGGGATGATGAGGTGCTGAATACGGGACAGAACAGACGAGGAGACCGCTCGTCAATCATGCCTGGGCCCTGAGCGTGTGTGTGTGTGTGTGCGTGTGTGTGCGAGAGAACGAAAAGAGCAAGAGAGAGAAAAATGAAAGAGAAGAGAAGAGAGAGAGAGGGAGAAAGTATGGTTGATGTTTCATGTAAAAAAAAAAAGCTAAGCATCTGTTAGACATGCTGTCAGATAGATAGCTAGCGTTCGCAGTGTTTAAAACAAAAAGACTAAAATAACCTTTAAATTACAAACATTCAAATTTCACCCAGCTAGCATATATTTAGCAATCAAAGCGTTAGCGTAAACAAGCTAATCAGACGAGATGTCCTGAGAGGATTTGTTTTGTTTAAATCATCATTTTCTTTGATAATGCTAACTAGCTAACAGCTAACACAACCGAACAGGATTCAGTCAGAATTTTTACACTGCTAACTAGTTAACCATAACTATCCATATACAATAAATAAATAAATAAATAAAAATAAAAACACATTTTTAATTCACACTTTTCTGTTTAAAGCCAGCTAGACATTCAAAGCTAGGACTTTAATTGAAACGTTTCTCATCATAAACGCTGACACTAGCCAGCACTTCTTGCCAACATCACAACCTCTGAAGAATTTTGTCTGAGAAAATTTGATTAAGTAAAGGTGAATAAAATAAAGATTTATGTAGTTTTCCTGTATTTCCTGCTCTAAATGTGATTAAGAGATCCTCAGCGTTTAGGATCCCCGAGCTGATGCCTGGGTAATTCCGTATCCTTTACTTTTTTCTTTTCTTGACACATTGAGGACAGAATATCTTTTAAGAGAAAAAGTGAGAGAGAGAGAGAGAGAGAGAGAGAGAGAGAGCAAGACAATCAAACAGCCTTTCTTTTCCTGCGGAGGCTCCGGGGAAATAACTCCTCGGAATGAGAACAGAGCAAAGAGACGAATCAAAAGACGAGAATCAAAAATGCGGAGGAATCAAATCTCCCCATCGGACGAGTGACGGCAATTTAGAGGAGAAAGATTGGACACGATAAAAGAAAGGACTTGACAGTAAAGGAAAAAAAGAGAGTCCAAAAATGCTAGTTCATGTGTTAGCTTGTTTACCATAACGCTAGTTTGGTTGTTATTGTGATTAGTACTGTATAATGCTAGTTTGTATATTAGCATGTTTACTATAACGCTAGTGTTTGTTATAGTGTTTGCAAGTATGCTAGCTTGTATATTAGCATGTTTACTGTAGCACGAGTTTGTTTGCGAGTGTGTTTACTATAACACTAGTTAGCATGTTTTCTGTAACTTTAGTTTGTTTGTTATTGTATTTATTACTATGTATGCTAGCTAGTTCATTAGCGTTTACTATAATGTTAGTGTTTGTTATCGTGTTTACTATAACGGGTTAGCGGGCTTACCCTAAAGCTAGCTTTGTAGTGTGTTTACTACAATGCTACATTGCGTCCGTTTCTCTTAAACGATGTCTTCTTTAGAAGAGATATATAGAAGCAGTGCTTCTGCCCCACATCCCAACATGCAGTGTAGTGGAGGTGTTCTTGACCTGTGGGCAGGTGTGGTTTATCCGCTGACAGACCTACTGTAACTGAAAAGGAGATGGTGATGCATGGAGGAAGCCATTGGGAAAGGCTTTTTTTTGTGTCAGGTAGAACTTCATGTGGGGCCTGCTGTTATGTACAGACTAATGTTCTTAGTCTCAGATGGTAGAGAGGGAGGAGTGCTGGTAGTAGGGTCAGCATGGTGGCATAATGTTTGCTAGTGAGGCTTCGTCTCTCCAGGGTCGCGGGTTCAATTCCCATCTCAGGTCTGTGTGAGTGGAGTTTGCATGTTCTTGGTGGGTTTCCTTAAGGTTCTCTCCTTTCCTCCCACAACCCAAAGACATGCAGCTTCCCCCTGTAAGTGACATTTCCAGGGTGTCATGCCTCCAGTCTCCTACGATAGGATCCAGTACTTGTATGACCCTGTACTAGATAAGCTATATAGACAAAGAAAATGAAAGTAGAAGTGTCTGCCCATCCAGTGGTCTGTCCTTACCATTTTATACCACTTACTGGACACTTTTACTCTATTACAAATATGCCCCGCTCCAATGGCTCCACCATATAAAAGGCACCAACACAGGGATCGCTCTTTGGTACTTTGGACTTCACCCATTCAAATTTATGTTGAGCTGGTCCACATCCAATCCAACACCCAGCTCCAGGCCCCCCCTTGACCCTGTACAGAGTAAGAGATAAATATAATGAACGTAGGAGTGTCTTACCATCAAGGGGCATTCTTAGCCTCTAAGAGGCACCAATGCAGGGTTCCCTCATTTGTATCTGGAACTTCAATCGTCTAAGTTGCAGATGATCTAGTCCTACAGAGGCTCAGATGTTGGTGGTGGATTAGGGCAGGGAGTGAGCTGCAAGTCGCAGGCTACTTGAGCGATTGGGGTAAGTGTGTGAGATGGGTGTTTTTGAGTATCAGGTGTGAACGGAGAACAGGCAGGTCACCCGGCAGGTACCGTGTCCTTATCTACTAACCTGTTCTTTATGCTAGTTCACATTTGTATTTGTGTGTATATTTTGATTCAAACAAAATATGTACAGAATTTTCTGTTTGTCATACCCATGTGGATGCCCTTAAACGCAGACTCGTAAGGAAAGAAGTGGGACAAGGGAGAGCTTAGCTTCATTGAATGTTCACACACACACACACTTCCATAAATTGTCTTACACTCCTTTTCACATAAACTGTCACTAGGAAATCCAATCTACTATATGGCGATGCAATCTACTTCACCTCATCTGCCTCATTGCCTCTCTCTCTCTCTCTCTCTCTCTCTCACACACACACACACACACACTACACTATATTGCTCCCTAAAAGGTAATATACCCCTCCTCTTTTTCCATAAGGTGGTCATAAACTCACGCAAGTCCAGTCAGCTCAGTACTGCTCATTATGTTCTCTTTCCATTTCTCATGATCAAACACATACACACACTTGCACACTGACACACCACACAGCACTTTAACAAGCTACTATATAAAAATATCCCTATTCGCGTTTCTGTTCTGTAAATATATTTACACACACACACACACACACACACACACACGTTTCTTTAATATTTTAAACATTTCTTGTTATTAATATCATTTATTTCTTTCCACATTTTTTCACTTTTCTCTTTACCTGTCATCTATCTATCTATCTATCTATCTATCTATCTATCCCCTTTTTCCACTTTTTTCTTTACATATTCTGGCTTTCTTTTCCTGTATTTTATTTGATTGTTTTTACTTTTTTTCTATTTTCTATTTTTTTTTTGCAACTTTCTATTGTAATTATTAAATTGCTTATGTACTTTATATATATATTTTTTTACTTCTCTCCAGTTTTTGCTCATCTCTTTTTCACTATTTCATTATTTATTTCTTTTATTATTTTTCTATTTATCAAATCTTTGCAAATATCTGTTTGTTTCTTTGTTTATTATTTGTTTATTTATTATTTCCTATTTATTTCTCTCTTTTTTTCTTTCTTTGGTCTTTCCTTTTACAGTAAATGTTTAACTGCAATGTTCTGTTTTATTTATTTAATTATTTATGTAGTTCTTTTTTAAATATTTAATGTATTTTTCTTTTCTTTTTCCATTTTGGTCTTCCTTTCTTTTTTCTTTTTTCCATTATGTACTTGTTTTCTATTTTAATTAATTACTTCTATTTTTTGCATTTTTCTGTTTATTTATTTATAGGCTTTCTTTCTTTCTTTCTTTCTTTCTTTCTTCCCCTTGGCTCCTTTTTATTAATTTGCTTGTAACGTTATTTCTTCCATTCTTTCTCTCCCTCTCTCTTTAACCATTCCACCTTTCTCTGTCCTCTCTCTCTCTCTCTCTCTCTCTCTGTGATTAGGTGAGTCCAGCACCTTGTCCTGAGGACGTGAGGATGGACAGCAGCAGCAGCAGGTGGGTTTCCCGCTTTGTGCGCGTTGCGCTGCGCTGACATTTACAGCTCGTCTAACAGTAACAGCGGTGTTTACTGAATAATCAAATATTTATGCAGTATTTATAAAGGAATAAAGGCTGGCTGTTAATCGCAGGAATCAGGGCTGGGTGCAGTCTCCATGCAGCCGTTCACTGACTTTCTCTCCGTCCTTGTATTATAATGAATTTCTGTAAAAAATAATTTAAAAAAATGCTTAAAAGAAAGTGCGAAGGTTTCCATATTTTTTGCACGAGCAACAGGATGACATCATCCCAAAGTGCCAGCCAATCACAGACTGACCCTCTTCGACGACCTCTCGCTCTAAAGCATGAATAATTCCTTTTGGTTCGGTTTGATTGACCTCCATTTCTTCCTGCTGGTTGTGTTTAATGACGTGTGCCATGGTCATGCGGCTGGCGTCCACGCCACAGCTTGTTCTCGTCTCCTTCTCTCGTTCTGATTGGCCCTGATGAGCGAGCGTCTGGATGAGATCAAAGTGAAAACACGCCTGCTGCTTCTGTGGGATTTTATCGCAGAGGATGTGATAATGATCACACTCTTCCCCAGTCAGGGGCGTGTGAACTGGACCAATATGCAGCGCATGAATCACTGAGCGCAGTGTGACCGAGGCGTGTTCGTGTTTGTTACAAATCACGCAGGCGAGTGCAGTTAGCGCATTACTGACACTGCGACAGTGTGTCTTCTCTTTAAGGCGTCTTCTGTTTTGTCTTTTGTCATTAGCGTTTCTGTCTAATACATAAATATTAAACATTAAAACATTTAGATATATTTTTTTTTTAAATAAAATTTTTTGGTTTTAATTTTGATAGTGAAACTTCATACTTATTATTATTATTATTATTATTATTATTATAAAGTAGTATTTTCTTTATTTTATCCCTCTTTTTTTATTATTAAATGTAGCCCTTAATTATTATTATTTTTATTACCACTACTATTTAAATTTTACTTCCTTTCTTTATTTTAGTTTCTTTATTTTTACTCTTTAATAATTATAATAATTATTATTATTACTATAATAATTATACAGTATAATGTAGTATTTTCTTTCTTTCTTATTTTTCTTACTTTCTTACTTTCTTACTTTAAATTGTTAAATTGTACATATTACTATGTATTTCTTTCTTTCTTTGTTCATTCTTTAATTATTTCTATTTCTATTTTTTATTTTCTTATTTTGTTTTTGTTAATTTTATTATTATTATTATTAGTAGTAGTAGTAGTAGTAGTAGTAGTAGTAGTATTTTTTTTATTCTATAATTGCACATCTTATGTTCCTAACAGTATTCTCCATGACGCTTGATACATGATCCTGTATGCTATTTATTTATAATAATCTATTCTTAAAATATTTATTCAAACTTTATTTGTTTGTTATTTCACATTTTACAGATTTTTAAGCTATAAACACATTAAAATAGTGTGCTTTCATTCATAAATAAAAGTGTTAAAAGAAAAGAAAGTTTATAACTTAACACTATTTGCACCTTTACAGAAATATTTTCAAGGCAGTGAACAGAGTATAATCAGTCTAGTGCGCAGAAACGTTCTGACCTGTGAAATGTTTTCGTCTCCTCAGCGGGTCTGGATCCTAATTGTAATTGTTGCCGAAGCCAGAAACGGAGACGATCCTGGGGCTCGGAGAAAAGTGGAGATTTCCATTAAACCCCGGGCGACCGTGCCGCATCTCCGCTCTGTCTCCATGGTAATGTTTCACTGACAGTCAAATCGCAGTGCAACGGTCCGTGATGGACGTCTACTACTTCGAGGATACAATCACAGAAGCTCAGCGTATATAATCAAGGACAATTTTTTTCCTCTTCAGCTCGACCGGGATCAAAGAGGAAAAACACAAATGTCCTATAATAACAGTAATACAGTGCAATTTTGTCTTTGTAAAGGCAAATGCCCCTTTTTTATATATAAAAAAAAAACATACAGCTTTTTAATTTGTGCAAACTCAAAGAGGCAAAAGATTTACTTTTGAAGGTTTTTAGGGTGAAGAAAAAGATATTGGATTCAACACTTAATACGGAATAAAGTTTGAGGAAGTGAGTAGGACATTACAGTTAAGGTTGTTGAGACTGAGGTCAGAGTCAGTCAGAGTTTGGGTTAATGAGGATGAGGTTCAAGCTGTGTAGAGGTAAAGATTATTGAGTTTGTAATTAAGGTTAGTAATGTCAAGGGTTAATGATATTGAAGGCAGTGTTAAAGCAGATATGGTACATGATAGGATGAATGAGGTCAGTGTAATGTGATGAGGTCAGGGTTCTTCAGGATGAGGTTAGGGTTACTAAGGTTGGGTTCATATTAATGAATGTTGGTGTCAATAAGAGAGATGTTAAGAATAATGGGGTAGAGGCTCAGTGAAGCATTAGGGATTAGGCAAAGTAAGCATAGTTGAGGGTCAAGATAAGAGATAGGGGTTAGAAATGGTTGAGGTTATCAGGTTAATAAGGTGAAGGTTGGAGTAAATGAGGTTAAAGTTGGGGATTAATAAGAAACTGTTTATAATGGGGTAAATACATGGTGAGTGAGGTTAAAGTAAGAAATTAATGAGGTTGAGATTAGTGGTTAATGAGATTAAGGTTAGGGGCTAATGAAGTTGAGGAAGGGGCAAGTGAGTTTGAGGTTAGGGGTTAACGAAACTGATGGTGGGGGTTAATGGGGTTGAGGTTAGGAGTTTATGGGTAGGGGCTACTGAGTTTGAAAGTCGGGTTAATCATGCTGTGATGAGGGGTACATGTGGTTTATGTTGTGGTTAATGAAGCTAAAGAAAGGGCAATTGAGGTTGAGTTTAAGGGTTAATGAGGTTGAGGTTATGGGTTAAAGACGCTGATGCTATGGGTGATTAAGATTGAGTTTAGGGGTTAATGAGGTTAATGTTAGGGGTTAATGAGGTTAATGTTAGGGGTTAATGAGGTTGAGGTTAGAGGTGATTGAGGTTGATTTTAGGTTGAGGTTGATAATGGGATAGAGGCCAGGGGTTAATGAGGTTGAGGTTGGGGTTACTAAAGCTGATACTGGGGTGATTGGTCTTGAGGTTAGGGTTAATGTGGTTGAGGTTAAGGGCAAATTAATATGAGGTTAGGATTATTACATTGACATTGTGTGTATGTGTTCAAGTAGGTGTGTTCTTGTCGGTGTGTTACTGGTAATATTTTATCTGCCTGGAACTTCTGCTGCTTTCATGATTTTTTGGGGATGAAAAACAGGACACACACACTCAACTCAAGGGATTCACATTTATTAACGAAACACGAGCCTTTTTTCTCAGGCTCTCAATATCTGGGAAAGAGAACTGTGTGTGTGTGTGTGTGTGTGTGTGTGTGTGTGTGTGTGTGTGAATCCATAAGGATATCGCTTTAACATCACTACATGATGTTGACATTTCACAAGTAAATCCAAATCTCCATCTCTTTTTATCTTTCTCTCCGTACACTTCTCTCCTTCCTCGTCCTCGTCTTCCTCGCAGGATAATAACGCCGGCGGATCGCAGCACCGAGAGCGAGATGAAAGGGTCGAGATCAAACGGGAGGCGAAACCGAATGAGAAAGGAAGGACGAGGAAGAAACTGTAATCTTCCTCCTTTCTCACACAACTTCTGCTCGGGTTCGGTAAAACTAACAAGATGAAGTCGAGACGCCCGACGTGTCCGGATTAATCTGCTCCACCGGGAGAGCTGATTAAAGTCGCGGGTTTGTCCGAACAAGCCGCGGTACAAGCGCGTCTGTGACACCTGCGGGTTCTCATCCTGAAGTGGTAGAGAATTCCCGGGCTCGTCCAGGATCAAACTGCATTTCCGACCAGAAACTCGATCACTGTCAGCGCGAGTGATAGATGTAACAAAAGCTCCATCCAGATGGAATTCAATTTACACAGTGTTCTGCGGTCATTTCTTATAGTCCAGGTGCTACCCTGTCATTTATTTCTGTCCAGATCGGCCATGTCGGTGCTTTTCGCCGTCCTCCTGTGAGAAGTTTACCGAATTACGGGACGTGTTTCACTAAACTCGGCGCTCGTCTAATCGTTTTAGCCCGGATACACACAGCTGTGGTTTAGTGCGTTGAAAAGAAAAACATTTGTCTGCTTCTATTTGCGGTTTTCAGTTTCATAGCTTGTGTTTTTGCTCCCTTCCCCCATGTGTTACACACTTCCTGAGTCATGAAACCAAAAACCCCATGCATCTCATACACTTTGTCATTATTGATAATTGTATTTCCTGGAACAGCAGTCGGTTGGTTGGTTGGTTGGTTGGAATATAATCCAATGTCTCTTCTCTATTCCTCTTGAACGCCATGATGTAATCACATGATCGCGTGATGCAAATCTCCGTGCTCTTAAACTCCACATTGCTGTCCACACACAATGAGTTCCTTCACAGCTCTCTTCATATCACGACATTAATACATTATTTTATGTACCAATGTGTGTTACCGTAGTGTTATAAATATTAAATTGCATTGTTACTGTACATTATTACAACCTACGGAGAAACTAATCCAATCCGGACAGAGCTAACGAGGGAGAATCTAACATATGTTATATTATACTTTATTACTGTTATTATATAAAATATAACAACAAACAATGGAGTCTAATTCATAAGCAATTAGTGCTTTTTTTGTTGCTAGAAACTGCCTGGGAAAAAAAAACTTTTTTTTTGAACTGCCGCGCACTTCAATGGTTAATGATTTTTCAATGATTAAAATTTTTTTGTTATTTACTTTTATTTACACGGTTTTATACATTTATATATGTATATTATTTATATAGTAAATAATATAAATAATATAAATAAAAATATATATAGTACATGATGGAATGAATGTGGAAAGTTTAATTATGTATTTTTAAATACTTTAGCTTAACAATCAGTTTCAAATGTAATGCACAATTTTAAAATAATAATAAAAAATAAAAATTCCTTTTACATTTTTTCCACCCATGCATATTAATTAAATATTTATAATGATCAGTTCCATTTACAATTCTGTACTTGATTTCACAATAAAATAACACAAAAAAAATCAAGTTACAAAAGTAATTCTTTCTTCTCTCAGTTCTTAAATACAGTAAACACTCACACAAAAAAACCTAGACATGCATTTCAGTGGTTAGATTTTTTATTTTTGCTTTTTACTTTTATTTATACTCTTTTATACATGTAGATATACTGTATTTGTACAGTATATATACACAGTGTATATACACAGTAATTAATGTATAGTACATGATAGGATGAACCCAATTTCAAATGTAATGCAAATTTAAAATTAATAATAATAAATAAATAAAAAATACCAACACCTGCATACAATTTCTCAGCTGCTGATTGGTTGAAATGTTTGCTTGTTTGTTTGTTTCTTTTTTTTCTTATTTAAAACTCATTTAACTATTTTAAACTAATGTATATGAATTTAATCTTTAGAAAGCTCAATTCCATTTACAATTTTATAAAAAAAATTCAAAAAATTAACATTTCAAATTTGAATCTTAGGAATACAAGAAAATTTTAACAAATGTTTAATGTTAATTTTAAAATAATAAACAATCATCGAGTTCCAACAGTGATCCGTTCTGCTCTCGATTCACACAGTAAACACACTCGAGCATCCTTAGTGTATGCCGCGAACCCGAAGGTGACGCCGACGTCGCCGACGCGACCAACACTCGAGTGATTTATTATAAAAGGAAGTAAACCTGACGTACATGCACGTGTTAAAACCGGGCTCCCTCACTGACGCACTGAGTGTGTGTGTGTGTGTGTCGTCTTTTATCTGTTTTCCTCCTGATGTGGTGTGACGAGGATGAACGGGTGCGAGGAACCGACGCATAGAAATGATGAACGAAAGAATAGAAGTGTGTGTGTGTGAGAGAGAGAGAGAGAGAGAGAGAGGTCAGAGCATTCATTCATTCATTCATTCATCTTCTATACCGCTTTATCCTATGATCAGGGTCGCGGGGGGCCTGGAGCCTATCC
>JAQQZS010000013.1:1476198-1480101 GCA_030068045.1 Platyallabes tihoni | reverse complement strand
TAGAGGAAGACCAAAGAGGAGATTTATGGATACAGTGAGAGAGGACATGAAGTTAGTTGGTGTGAGAGAAGAGGATGTAGAGGATAAAGAAAGACAAAGAAGATTAAAGTTGTTTAACATCCGTCTACACAACGTCCGACCACATCTGTGCTCCCTGAAGGTTCTAACAGGGTTTAGAATTCCTGATGTATACAACAGCTTCCCCTCACGTCATTTATACAACACAACATGTCACCAAGATAATGTTTTAACACGGTGGCGTAGTGGTTAGCACTGCTGCCTCGCACCTCCAGAGTCAAGGGTTTGATTCCCACCTCGGGTCTGTGCCTGTGTGTGTGTGTGTGTGTGTGTGCGTGGAGTTCGCATGTTCACCTTGGTGGGTTTTCTTCAGGTACTCTTGTTTCCTCCAACAGTCCAGAAACATGCAGAGTAAGCTAATTTGTGTGTAACTCGTGAATGTGTGTATGGATTGGTGTCTGTTGTGCCCTGCAATGGATTGGCTCCCCATCCAAGGTGTACCCTGCCTAGGGGGAGTCTCCTGAGATATGCTCCAGGCCCCTACACCACCTTATACAGGACAAGTGGCGTAGGTGAGTGAGAGTTCTTAAAGTGAAAGAATGATGACATGAACAAAAAAAATCTTCCTTCTGTAGGTACATTTTAGTCGTCTTAAAGGACTGGGTCTGTGGTAAATGATGCGGTGTGGTAGCTGAGCTGCATTACTAGATGATTTAGTGAATGCCAGTCTTAGGATGTAATCTTTTAGCTTTTAGATCTTCGGTTTTGTCTTTTATGTGTTTGGTTAAAAATGTGAACATTTCTGGTCATCTATGGCCGAGTGACAATTGGCAAAGTATGCACGTAAGCATGAGGAACATCTGTAAAACATTTTTTGACTGACTTTTTAGCTCAGTTGGTGGAAACCTTTTCAGGAAGACATACAGTAAACGAGAGTTAACAAAACGTTCTTTCTACACCTGATCATAGAGTAATCGTGTACCTTGGAAGCAATGAATAGGTGATCGAGAGTGTGTTAAAACAGGAGCTCAGAAACACCAGTCTTTTTTGGCTTCATCATCCATGCCTCAGGCTTGGCTAAGCGAAAGGGTATAAACCTGTAAAAAATAAATAAATAAATAAAATCCGTTCAAGAGCCTCAACTGAAAGCCTTCCATGCTGCAGGTGGAAACGGAACACTGCTCCATTAACCACCATGGCCGTCATGATAAAAAAAAAGATGAGAAAAAATATACTATAAAAACAGGAGCACGCATGATGAAGTGTTTTAGAGGAATGGATATAGCGGCTGTCTATTTGTGAAGAAAAAAAAACATTGTATTAAAAGTTCTCTTGGGTATTGAGATTTATGTTTATGGTGTTCCATAGCCATCTAGCCATCTTTTATTTTATGGACATCACTCAAACCTGCTCTTGTTCCTCGGTTCCATAAAAGACATGATCGTGATTGTGGCATAGTTCCATAAAAGGGATTGTGATTTATGATTGTGGTGTCCTTCATGAAGGTTGCTTTGATTTCCTTCATTTCAAAATGGAAAAAAAATCTGCCCTTTATAAAACACAACATGCCCACTAGTCCACTTAGAGCTCAATGAAATCCTTGGCTTCATAAAACCTTTTTGCATCACTTTGTTGTCCCACTGGAGAAACCCAAAAAGAACCCTAGCAGAATTCTTAATTTGCCAATAAAACTTAGAACCCCTCAAGAACCATGATTCATTCATCTCTGCTTTGGTTCCACAGACTAATTTTACACTTTGTATACATTTTGTATTCTCCAATCCAAGGCATCTTTCAGAAAGAACTGTGCTCAAAAGTTCTGTGGCAGTACCTGCTCCTTTGTACAATAGGTTAGTACACTCTTAAAACATGTAGAACTTTCCTTAAGAAAGCAATCCTCAACTCCAGTCCTGGATGGCCAGTGGTGTCCAGCACAGTTTGTAATTAACTGACACACCCGCTGAACCTAGTAATTAACAGATTGAGATGAATCAATTTGGTTAGAGCAGAAGAATCACCTAACTGTATTGGCCACAGGACTGGAGCTGAAGATGCCTTGCCTTTTGACTTTGGGAAAAACAACTCTTAAACATTATATCTAGAACACACTGTCACAAATCACAACAGATTTGGAACATTATTGGTTTCAAATAGAACACTTTTTTGAAATCTCTTGAACAACCCTTTTTACAAGCTGCTTTGGTTCCATCAAGGAATCCTACACATTGGCTGTATTCTCAAACCATCTTCCAGGAATAAAAGAGCGAGTACTTGCAAAAGAATCTTCATGTGCTTCTCAGTTCCTTGAGAGGACCTACTCCTGTTTTAGGTTACTACACTCTTAGAAATTGTTGTGTTCCATTAAGAAGGAAAAATAAAAAACAGCTGAAACATTTTAAGGAGAAGCCTACACCAGATGAAGGACCTTACATTTTCAGAGTAGAATGCATTTTTAAAGTGGAACAATTAAATAACCTGACGTCATTCACTTAGATCTCCATGAATTTGTCGGCTTATCCTTTGTGGTTTCCAAGCATAAAGTTGTCCACAGTTATCCACAGAACCCTATATCCCAAGTGGAATCTGTTTTTGTAAAGCACTCTTGAAGGACCTTGGAGAACCTTTTTTAACCCCTTGTACTCCTTCATTCCATAAAGCAAGTCATGCCCTTTCCTGTATCCTTTCTATTTCTTTATGAAGGTCATCAGAAACTTCACGTTCTCCGCAATCCCGTTAAAGAAAACCCCTAACCTCGCAGTTCGTTTCTCTCAGGTTCAGGTTTCTCTCGATGTCAGAGGGAAACTTTCTTTACTGTGGAGATCAAACGCCACATCAGAGCAGGGCAAAAGACAAAAAAGACGTCTGTGAGAACCAGAGGAGCAGAACCTTCCAAACTGGTCTGTTGATTCCTGAAAAGTCAGCAAAAGCCCGTGTCTATCACAAGTTGATTATCTTGGTTCTGATCGGTCAACATGTAACATGAAGTCGACGGTGAACAAGGAAGTGGCTCCCTCTCTTGCATGCTACGACCCATCTGTCAGCGCTGTCACTATACGTTATAACTACATGCCAGACTACTAAACTCATTACCATCGCCATGGTTACCTGCAGAACTAGGCAAGATGTCTCCCTCTGACTATATCTGTCTGTCTGACTCTGATCAGGTGTCTAACCTCACCTGTCTCTCTCTCTCTCTCTCACTACACTGGTCGCTCTCTTTCTTTGACTGCACCTGTCACCTGTCTCTATTACCTGTCTTTCTCTCTTTCTCTCACTACACCTGTCTCTCTCTCTGACTGCCCCTGTCTGTTCGAATCTAACGACACCTGTCTGATTACACCTGTCTCTTTCTCTCTCTCTAACTAAACCTGTCTTTTTCTTGATATTACTCGATATCTCTCTCTCTTTTTCTCTCTCTCTCTCTCTCTGACTACTCTTATTACACACCTCTTTCTCTAACTATAACTGTCTGTCTCTCTCTGACTACACCTGTCTGACTTTTTTTCTGTCACTGATTATACCTGTTTGTGTCACTTCGACTACATTTGTCTCTCTCTCTCTCTGTCTCTTAATTCATCTCTATCTCCTTATTTGTGTGTGCTGTATTTTGCTTTTATTAAATATAAATATCTCCTCTGCTGTCTTTCTCTCTCTTTATCTCCTTTTTTCCTTCCTCTCTCTCTGTCTTTGTTCCTCTGTCTCTTTTTAATCCTCTTTGTCTCACTTTATCTCTTTCTTGGTGTTTTTCTATTCTATTTCTTCTTCTTCATTTATCTTTGTCCATCACCCACCTGCAATCCTTCATCTCTTACTGTTTCCCCTCTTTTCTTCCCCTCACTTTATCTCTTACTCACCCCCCTTTTTTTTCTTTCTTTTTTTTTTGGT
>JAQQZS010000013.1:1468698-1471198 GCA_030068045.1 Platyallabes tihoni | reverse complement strand
TTTTTTCTAAAATATTGGAGAAAATGTTAAAGTAAGTTAAAGTTGCTACTTTAGTAACATTAAAAATGCATCTTTCAAAATGGTGAACGTTTTTCTTTACATTATCTTTAGACCTTTTATTTATGACTATTATTATAAAGTATATTTCGGAAGCTCAGTCTATTATGTAACGATGATAATTTTTAACAAAAAAAATATGTTTATTATACTATTTTCCAGGAACTAGAACACTTTCTACCCTTCTCTCAATCTTTCTTAAATATTAGTTTTAAACCTGTGTTTTATTTTTTTCTACTTTCCTACATTTTGTTTCTGTAATAAACTGTTTCAATAATAATAATAATAATAATAATAATAATAATATGGTGTTGTTGTTGATTAGTAGCTCGCTTCAGCTGTGGTTTGGAGCTCTGTGTGCGTGTGTGTGTACGTGTGCGCGCGCTCGCGGAGGGGAGTGTTGGGGTGCAGGGTAATTTTCCCCTTCTCTGTCTTCACCCCTTCATTCTCTCGTTCTCTCTCTCCCTCTCTTTCTTAACGGAATAATGGAATAGTAAAATCATAAAATGAAATAACGGAGCTGTAAACACCCCGGGAGGGACGAGCACGCGCGCAGGAGCGGGGGGCAACAGAGGCAGAAGGTTTTTTGTTGTGGATCGGAGGGGCCTGTGTCTCGCGCTCGGTTCCGGAACCTCCAGACCATGCAGATGCTAAACACAGAGCAGAGAATACCTCGCTAAATGATAAAGGAACCGGGCAATAAACTCCGCCAGGGGGGCAACAAGTACCCCACCAAGAGCAACAATCACCACCAGCGGGAACAAGGGGTGGAGAGAGAGAGAGATGGAGAGAGAGAGAGTGTTGTCCATTTTAAAAAAGTCGGTCATATATCAGATGACGTCACGGACAACTTTTTGCATTATATATAGGACCAGCCTTATGGATGTGACATTTGTATAAGTTTTAAGTATCAGTGAACTAATTTGCATACGCTTTCATGTGATCTATTCATCTGGAAAACACACATTTTCAAACTTCCTATAATCATTCACACCCTGAACACACCCCGTGTCATGGAAGTGATGTTACACGGACAAACACTAATGGGAGAGAACAGGTTTACCAAAGACTTCTGCAGAAAGTGTCACACTTGTGGCATGAAGAGACTCAAAAAAACTAAACACAAAAACTGAACAGAAAAAGTAGATCTGGAAACGTTTGTCAGATTGAAATGATTTGGGATAAACTGGTGTTAAGCTTGTGATGTGTCTGACTCCGTGCTTTACACACTGCATAAAAAAACAGGCTGAAACAGTGGATTAAACACAAAACATTTGAAATAGTAATTAAGAACAAAAATCAAACTATCTAATAATTAAATCAGTGATTATTGCTGACGTTTGTTTCTGCTCCTCTCTGTTTCATTCTTTTTTTTCATTGCAATTTTCAGAAATGTCTGCTTTGTTGTGTGCGTGTGTGTGTGTGTGTGTGTGTTTGACGCTCAGCTTTAGACTTTACTGTTTAATTCACAAGTAAAAGTTCACTCAGTAGAAGCAGATGTGGTGTGTGTAGTGTAACAGTGTGGTTTGTAAAGAAACTTGTGAATTATCTTGTGTTTGCCCCCCATGGTGTCGGTGAGTTTTGCATGCAATTGCCCTGTAGTGTATTCTAATCCTTAACCCTGCACTGAGAAAAAAAAGCAGATGCTCTGTATTATTTCCTTTAGTTAAAAAATAAGAAATCACTGCATACCAAATTTACATTATTTTATTACGTCTTATATGTTCATTTTATTTTATTTATATGTAAAAAAAATAATAAAATAAAATAAAATCTGGATACCTTATAAAGATAGATAGATAGATAGATAGATAGATAGATACTTTATTGATCCCTAAAGAAACGCCAGATATCCAGAAGCAGTAGAGAAAAGAACACAGAGACATTTTATAGTATGTATGTTTGATATTATGTATCTTACATACAGTCAGAATACACAGGATAATGTAAGAACTGATCAGTTAAGCAATGCTAAGAACCATATGAATAAAACCTATACATATAAATAATACAAAAAATAATAATTCCAACATAAGAAACTAAATGTTTAGCTTTTTAAATGTATTAGCATTATTTACAATATTTCAACAGTATATTGTCTCCAGGTTGTTCTGCTCTGCTTTAGCATTGCTGCTTTGTTTTCTTGGGTTCCTCTGGTTCCACAGTGTTAGGAAGCGCTCACAGGAGAACTTCAGAGAGTACATTCTGAGAAAGCAGGGTAAATAATCTCACATTTGGTGAGTGACTCTGCGGTGGAGGTTTATGCACATCTACACTTACATCTACACTTACATCTACACTTACATGTTTATGTTTATATTCTGGACCATTGCACAAAGACACTTTAATAAGGCACCTTAATAAGACATTCATTCATTCATTCATTCATTTTCTATACCGCTTAATCCTGTGTTCAGGGTCGCGGAGGACCTGGAGCCTATCC
>JAQQZS010000013.1:1428361-1442053 GCA_030068045.1 Platyallabes tihoni | reverse complement strand
ACACACACACACACACACACACACTCACCTCTCACACACACACACACTCACCTCTCTCACACACACTCACACACATACATACACACTCACCTCACACATACACACACACACACACACACACACACAGTCACAAATGCGATAACTCCCGTTCTCATTGCTTTGTCCTTGTCCCAGAGGATTTTGTGTGTCAGCGATCCGGTCAATAAAACAATTGAATCCGGGTCTTTTAATTAATACACTATAAATAAGGGGATAAAAAGCTTCCAGACTGTAATCCTTCTCTTACCACGAGTTTCCCTTGTACTGAGACTCCTGCTGGAATGGCCATGACATTTATTGTCCGCAATTTAGGAGCGGCAATGGAATTCACGCCGGTGTCAGGAAATTAAACCGTAGCAACAAAGTCGTAGGACGGAGATTAAATAAGGGGTGTGTTTAAAACCTCACGAGAGCTTTTAGCACAGCTGCATTTGCACCTCGATCGATACCCGCACACTCGGCGTGCTCTTCTTTCATTTCCTGGGAGATTCATAATTCTTAAACCACTGAAGTTGTGTTTAAGTCACGCTTTACCAACTTTTCAATATTTTTTTATAGCAATAACTAATTTAACCATGTACATGTAAATATTTGTTTATGTTATGTACAACTTAAAAACTTGTGTAACTCGACTAATCTTGGCTCAAAAAATATAACTTGGAAAGATTATAGCTCAAAAACTGTAGCTAGCTAGCTAATTTAAGTGAGTAGCGAAGTGGTTGGTATGATGGTGGTGAATGTGTGTTAACAGGATTAGCATTATTTAGCTAAATTAAATGAAGAAATTAAATTTACCAAGAGCTAACTTGGCATGAAAGTATCATGCTGCTGCCCCCAAAAGGCTCATCACGGTATTACATCCTAACCAGACCTGTGCATGGTTACAATAAAAGAGGTTTCTTTTGTTGGCGAAGTAAACAATGGATGGAATAGAAAGATTGTGTATGGAAACTGTGTTAAACAGTATAAACAGTGTGTAAAGATTGAACAGTGAAACAACCCTGAGGCCCAGTTGAAAGAGATCTTTAGTGTATCCATGTAGAACCATTCGCAGATTTCACTTCACCCCTTAAGCTGCTGCTTTTATCGGTTAGGCGATTAAAAACCACTCAGCGTTACAGCGGTTTTCATAAAAGTTAACTTCTCCGCTTTCACAAAGAGCAATAAAATGCTCTGGAACAGTCAGGCCATAATAGGAGAGAAATAGGAACGGGTCCAATGACCGAGACCCTAAAAAGTCCAAACGGACCAAGGTGGAACAATTTAACCTTTCCTGGCGCATTACAGATATACAGTTTGTTCTGCTCTGCTGGAAAGGCTGACCTGGTAATCGTTGGATGATTTTGGAGGTCAGCGTGAGTAAAAGCTTAGAGTTAGCCATCTCCTCTCCTGTCTTTTCACTCGATTTAGGCTCTTCTCTAAGGTGAAATTAATGTATAAAATATAAATAAAAAAACATGATTTATATTTAAACGTCCTAAATCGAGTAATTTCCTGATTACACCAATTGGTCATAATATTAACACATTAATTAATTTAGACGGTCCTGTCCTCGGCTGATGCGGACAGTTGTTCTCGGAGGAAGTGTGACTGCAGTTGCTCGATAGTTCAAGACTGGAGAATCCCTCTGTGCGTTCTGTTTCACCCAGATGAGGATGGGTTCCCTGTTGAGTCCGGTTCCTCTCAAGGTTTCATCCTATTGACATCTCAGGGAGTTTTTCCTTGCCACTGTCGCCCTCGGCTTGCTCATCAGGGACAATCTGATCATTCTGATTCACACACACTCACATTTCATACAAACTTAAATAATTCTTTTGATTGTGTAAAGCTGCTTTGGAACAATGACAATTGTTAAAAGCGCTATACAAATACAGTTGAATTGAATTGAATTGATATTGATTATAAATTATACCCCAGTAAACTGGTAACAGGATCACAGGCACCCAAGGCTCACTTATGGCCAGGTACATCTGGTCCGATCCCACAGAAAAGCCAATGCAGCACAAATTGCTGAGAAATAAAAATAATTTTAAAAAATACAAAATCAATGCTGGCCATGAGAGAAATGCACCAGAACACCCAGTGCACTATAGCCCACAATGCCTGAGCCTCAGCACTAGCCACCAGCCTGTTAGACCGAGCACCATGGGACAAATAGGTCTGATCAACAGAGGCCCCACCCCCTAACCCACAGCACCCAGAGGATCTGCTGCCAACATCCTGCCACCAGACACCACAGCACACACCCTGATGTCTTGGGGAGCCAGATCCTCAAAACGCAATGTTTTCTGTTGTAAAGAAAATGGACAAGAACTGTCTTAATCATCTTTCTCATATTTAGAATCCTGAACAGGTTTTTTGGGGGGAATTCTTATTTTTATACCAAAACCCAATAGAGCTCTTGCTTGTGATGTCAGACCCAGTGTAAAATTAAACCAGTCACCATTTTGTCAGGCGATCTGTCTGCAGTTTTACAACATGAGACAGTCTTTGTGCACAGCATACATACAGTACATACAAGGTCCAAAATATCCTATATTCATGCGTTTGCTGATTTAGACTAGATGCAGCGGTAATGTTGGGCTGCGGCTGTCATTATGATTTCATTAGGGTTATTAAGCTTCTCACAGTGTTGAGTTTGCGATATTTTATTGTTAAATTGCTGCTACCGTACATGTTAAATTGGGTAGATTTTTTCCCCCACATTTGATTGTGGCAGCAGAGGCGTAGGTGAACGTCGCCTGCGGGTAATGTAATGTTTTCCACCTGTGGCTTGTTATCAAGTCTATTTATTGTTTTTTTTTTTTTTTTTTTTTTTGGCAGACAGAATTTCCTCACAGCACCCCAAAGTTTGAGTGTGTATTTGTGTGTGTGTGTGTGTGTGTGTGTGTGTTGAATGACTGTGGTTGAAAAGCAACTGTGAAATCCATGAGTGCTAAAATAAAAGTCACCACTTGTGCCCATGCTTCTTCATAATAGAACTCCTGTCGCAACAATGTTTAATTGTACCGCTTTTATTGTACGTGCTAATGGGTTAAACACACCGGTGTGAGACGAACACACAGAAACCGCAAACACAGGTTTGATATCAGAGAGACAGGTGAATAGCAATGTAGGAAGAAACTTTTTTTTTTGTTAAAAACGGAAGAGGTTTATATATGAGCTATATTAGGTGAGCTGCAATATATTATATTAGCTGCAAATTTCACCGTAATGTAAATCTGCCCTTTGCAGATCAGCTCGAGCTGGTCTAAAGTTTCTCCAGCTCTCATTGTGTCTCGCCTTGGCAGTATTATCCGTGGCAGGCATGACCTCCAGACAAAATGTTTCGATCCTGGATCACATGACAGCAGAATTCTGATGCTCTGGGCAATGTTCTGCTGGCAAACCTCGGGTCCTGCAGTTCACATAGATGACACGTCCTACCTGAACCTGAACATTACACCCCTTCATGTAGATGGTATTTCCTGATGGCAGTGGAGTCTTTCATCAGGATGATGCACCCTGACACACTGTGCACACTGCTCAGGAACGGTTTGAGAAACTAAGAAAGACTTTTGACGAAGTGCCGATTCCACCTCCAATTTCTCCAGATCTCAATCCAATCGAGTGTCTGTGGAATGTGCTGAAAAAACAAGATCCACAAAGCCCAAACCTCACACATACACACACCTTCAGAGGTCTAGTGGACATGTTTTGGAGACACACCATATTGCGCAGGTGGTATTAATGGTATTCCTTTAGTTACATTTACTATGGAAATGTTATGTTATTACCAGATATTTAAAATTTGCTTTATGTCTGAGTCCGGTCACAATTAATTTCCAGCAGCAAATTAATAGCAGCTGAAAAGGTAAAAAAAAAAAGACCACACTATGCTAATACTGAGGATTCCAGAAAAACCCAACTCCAATACCTTATTTTTCAGTCAGACTCTAAGCTGCTCCTTGATATTTGGCATTAAATCTGCAGAGTACTGGGACCTGGTGTCTTGTTCTTGTCCCGTCTCATGTATAAATAAAGTTTCGTAAGTGAATTCTAGGTTAGCTCTCTCTGGGTCTAGGGAGGATTTGCTGACTTGTAATTGCTGCTCCGGTGAAACTTTTTTCTCCACTTTTACCCATGTGTCTGTGTGTAGTTTAGCAATGATGGGGCATTGGGTCAAAAAAAAAAAAAAAGGCCATCATGGAGCTTTCAGGAACGGCTTCGTACTCCATCTGCAGCTTTGTGACTTTTATGGGGGAAATATGCTGTGGAACATGGTGCGTGCAAACGAGGACGGAGGTAGGATTAGGAATAAAATGTAAAAAAAACAGCGCAGAATTAGACAGAAATCTGAAACATGTTTAATATCTGAAGTACAAGATGCTGATTAGGATTAGTAAGAGGTGCTGGGTTGACGTGTAAGAGGGCGCATAGTCAAGACGAAACCACTCTTTGCATCGGTGGTGAGCAGAAAAGCATCTCAACACTTCTTTGCAAAAGAGCACAATAATCACCGCGGTAATGCTATAGACACAACAATATTCTCCATTTCTGATGTTAACGCTGGATAATGGAGTATAAATCCCTACATTTGTTTTCCTCTTGATGTTTTTTTTTCCTTTAGCCGCTACAGTATTCCACAATGTCAACTGTTGACTGCTTATG
The DNA here is from genome assembly GCA_030068045.1 of Platyallabes tihoni. NCBI lineage: Eukaryota > Metazoa > Chordata > Actinopteri > Siluriformes > Clariidae > Platyallabes > Platyallabes tihoni. The sequence goes on along the minus strand of JAQQZS010000013.1, from coordinate 1,437,364 downwards.
AATATTCATGAGCTGTGAAACCCTGAGACAGAAAGTAATTCTACAGAGATTTATTAGCAACAGTTCATCACAGGCGTGTGTTTCAAATGCCCGAACAGAAAAAGTAAAAAAAAAGGGGGAGGAAAAAACAAAAATCATTGAGCACTCTTAAGCACCAGAAAGTTTCCAAAATCACTTTAAATTCCACCATGCAAATATTGTGCGCGTTAATAATGATAAACATTAATCATAACAGCTTAATAACTTGAATTTTTAATTTCTCCACAGGGGCACTTCTTTTTCGAAGTGTAATAAATGCACAAAGATCTTCGTCTAGCGCACATCTCCACCTGCTCGTCTTCCTCGGAGAGCAAAGCAAAGTGCGCTCTCGTCTCATCCATTAAATCTGAAACTGTCGAAAGAGAGGGGGGGGGAAACACTGCAAATGAGCACCGAGCTTCACAGACTGACAATTAAGATGAACCCGCGAAAGCTAACGTGGTGGAAATCGTTAAAAACGGTCCGCCGTGTCTATTCTGTTGCTTGTGAACAATCAGAGATTGATTTGCCAGCGTGCTTGGGTTGCCATGCCCTTGTTTTCCCTCCTTGTCTGCGAGTCTACCACCTCTCCATACGCTGACATCACAGAGCAGGATGCTGTTATGAATTATTCATCCGCGAGCATTGATCTCAGTGTCATAAACAAACCGCTAACGATGCCGCTGATCCCTGAGCCCAGACGCTCGTCTCCGATGCAGCTCAGTTCGCGGATGCGTCCGGTTCGTCCATGAGCCGATTGAAGACCTTTCCAAATGAACCATGGTCTTTTCAGAAGTGGAGTTGAAGGAAGTGCTGACGGAGGCTAAAGTTTATTTCAAAACATCATTGCATAAAAGCAGTTTACTTCCTAAACTTTAGTCACTTTTTTCACAAGACTTCTTGAGGGGGAAAAAAAATCCCCAATTCCATGTCTGGGGAAATTCTCCACACCTTTTATAATAATCCTGAATTAATGTTCCACTACAATTTTCTACACTTCATTTCATAAGGACATGTTATCACATGTAGAAAAATAATCAATGAGCAGATGAGGTGTAGCCAGGTGTAGATTTTTATGGGGGGGTGTTGACGATCAGGTGAATAGTTTTACTGTCATCTCAAGAGCACCATCCGTATCATGCAGTAATACAACCCATCAGCACCTTCTCCATCGAGCAACACTTGTAGGAGACCCGCACCTTCTCCTGTGAGTTGTTTGTTCCTAAGGATCCTCATGGTGTAGAGTCACTGTAATGCCTTCTTGAATCCTGCTGCAGTGTTTGTGGTCCAGAACAGATCATTGACGATGTGCTTACCCAGGAACCTGAAGGCAAGGCCCCTTTTCATCCAGTGTTTGTTGATGCACAATTGAACTGGGGTCTGCACTGTACTTCAATAAGTCTATTATGAGAATCCCTTGTTTTTCAGAAGTAGAGATTTACACACAGCCCTGTGGAGATGTGGTGACTTAGTCCGACAGTCGGGGAGTGATTTCTCAGGGAGAACCTAATCCATTGGCAGGTGGTGTTCCAAATGGTGCTCCCCTGGTGTTCAAAATGGGTCAAAGCAATTTGAAGAACAGTGGCAGTGTTGCTTTCTGTAGACCTTTTCACGATGTAGGCAAACTTTGTATGGCTGGAATGAGAATTGGGTTTGATGTGTTGCAAGACCAGCCTCTTAAAGCACTTCGCAGAGACCAGTTTTAATAAAATAATAATTGTTGACTCCACTGTTGACCTTTTGTTTAGCAGGGGAATGCTTGTGCCAGACTTCAGGAAAGGCTGGAAGATTTGGTTTGGGCTGATGTGCATGTTCCTTCATCATCAGGGCCAGTTGCTTTACTCAGACTGCTTGGGGGTATACAGAATCAGTGAGGTTGTGCATGTTGGAGATTGATGGAGGATGTCCAGGATCAGTAAGGATGTGCTTGTTGGGGAGTGATGGAGGTGTCTTCTGCTGTCACCACATAGCAAGCACAGAAACATTTAAGCTTTTACAGCAGTCAGGCATTCCCTTCAATAATCCTGTGGTTACTGATCTTGTGATTTGTGATATGCTGGATATCCTGCCATGGGTCATTGTGCCCCAACCTTTCTCTAGTCCATGATACCGCTTATCAGATTGGCGTAATCAGTGTAGTGTAGGGCTCTTTGGCCGGACCTGAGGATGGTGTTATGGTTCTTGAGGGAGGTTTTGTCCTCCTTTGTCATCCAAGACTTCTGATCAGGGTACATCTGGGTGTGTTTGCCAACAGTGACGGTGTCAACTCAGTTCTTTATGTAGCAGATGATGTGTCCTTTATGGTGCAGTTGATGTGTACTCCGTCAGGACCTGGTCTTCAACAGTAAGAAAGCTCCTGTAGTCCATATCTCAATAGTCGGAATTTCTCTGGGCGGGAATTATAGCATTGAGCTGATGAAACTATGCTAGCATTAACATCGGTTGCGATCTAAACAGCCGAGACTATAACAGTAGTGAACGTTGGGAATTTGTGCACCAGTTATGTATATAAATGTGCATCGTTTTTTTCCATTTATTGCTTGCAGAAGTTCTTTCACACAAGCTTTTATCATAGAAATAGAGAAACTTCTGCTAGCAATGTCTGTTTCATTTCTTCATTATGGAAAATAATTAAACACGTTTGTTGGCAAATTAATTTGTTTCAGCCAGAGTTGCTTTTATTTTTATCTTTATTTTTTAGAATAATAAAGTTCCTGTTTGAGAGATATGGTTTGATGGGATAAAACGTTTCTGTGAGTAATGGTCTCGAACATGCTCCCACTTGTATTCCTGCAATTTGAATAATATTTCTTTTTATTCTTAATTAATACCTTAAGGACATGTCGACGTAGTTTGTTTATGGTTCGTGCAGACGCCAACGCCAATGCCGACTGTCGCAGACTACACACTCGCCTCAGCTTTGGCACAGGATACACCTGTTTTGTGGTTTAATTTAGTGAAGTAAATATGTTTCTTGGTTAAATAGTCTGAGTTCTAAAAATAGTCCAGGCGTCGCCACCAGAGACTTCTCGGTCATTGGTTGTGGCTGTGCGCTGGAGTGTGAAATTAAAAAAAGAGAAGTGTGTGAGAGAAGGAGAGAAAAAAGGGAACTAAATTACCTTGATTTCCTAAACGCAACGCTACATTTGCATGAAATTATGTTTCATCGGCCCCCGAGAGCGCCGCTTCCGCGCTTCATGCCTGAACGGACAGCGAAACTCGTTTGGGAAGCAGAAAGCTGTTCAGCAAATGAAAGCGTCTGCATGGTGTGTGTGTGTGTGTGTGCATGCACATCCCGGGCGTCATCTCACACCCGTCTGAATCTATTTTATGGGATGAGCTGTCTGCTGCCGGAGACACCGGAAGAATCCGCAATATTGTATTTTTTTTTTCTTCGATTCAGCCTGAGGCAGCATGGCCAAGTTTTTTATTTACACGTCTATATAAATAAAAGCCACCTACGGAGAGGATTGTGGATAATTTGTCATATACTTGTATCTAAAGTCTATCATCCGTGCATTGACAAATCTGTTTGGCTGAGAAAACAACAATCAGGTCTCAGTGGAAGAGTGGCCAGACAGAAGACTGAATGATAAATGTTACAAGTAAAGTAACAAGTAAAACAAAAAATGATCGCTCAAGTCGGAATTCCTAGTCGTTAACCCTTGACTACCAGCATCAGACTATAAAAGATCCAGTTCAAAAACACCTCTTCATCTTGGAATACCTTCTCGTAAAATCTTGAAGATTTCTTTAACCCCTGAGTTCACAAAACAAAGGCAACCTGACTCAGAATTTCTACTCGGAAAGTTAAAAAAGTCTCTGTAACCTTGATTTGAGCAGTGTGATACCAAATCAACATGGCTGTTCACATAGCTACTAGGAAAAATCCTTACTCAGCCCTGGACATTGAAAATTTCCAATTTCTCTCTAAGATATACCCTATTTCCTACTGGAAATATCGAAATATTTTCTTCAACTCTCGATACCAACATGACTGCTTGTGGGATTTCAGGCTTCTAAGGGATGAACCTAAGAACACCACTCATACAACAACCCAGAGTTCAGCACATGACCTCAAATCATCCTTAACGCTCATGTTGGAAAAAAAAAAAATCACTTGGAATTCCTACTCTGAATTTTGGGAATGTCGACTCACTTCAGAGCTTTCACATGATCACACAGCTTTAGACTTTTGACTATAAAAATACACCAAAACATTGCAAAATTCCTACTTCAGGAATTCTGTCTAACCCGGAGTCCAGCACATAAATGATGAAAAATCAAGATGGCTGGAATTTTCAACTTCCGACTGGCAAAACCCGAAGAAAGTTCTCCTTCAGCTTAAAATTTCTGCTTAGAAAGCCACAAAGACACAATATCAACACTGCTCCTCACCCATCCACGCATGACCCCCAAATCAACATTGCCGCTTACAGAATTTCCATCCTCTAGAAGAACAAATTCGCAACATCCAAGGTCTGGTTTTTCCACTTTCCGGTTCTCCCAGTCTCTGTTTTCAAGTTCTTTGCTCTTCCTATTATCCAAGATTTCCTCTTTCTTCGATTCTAGTTCCCCGTTCTCCATGTTACCCCTCACTCAAGTCTGTCAGCATGTCTTGTTTCCCATTCTTGTTCATTCCACAGTTTGTACACCTAGTTCTAATATATCCCGTTCCTGGCTCTCCTGGAGATTCTCATTGTCATGGTCCTCATCTGCAAGTTTGCTTTGTTTTTTTTTTCTGTTGAAATTCCTTACCTCCTGTCATCCATTTGTTTCCTGTTTCCACACTTCCTTTTTTCCTACTATAATTATTTGCTTGGGATTATTTTTCTGTTCAGTTCTAACACACACACCTCCTCAACCTTGCCCAGTATCTTCTGCAGATTTCCTTAATTCCACTTAAGTGGTTTCCGGGTTTCCTAGAAATTCCATTTCCTGTCCTTTTCTCTGTGATCTTCATTTTATTCTATTATAGATATTGATCGTGGGTTTCCCTCATCCTGACCAAATCTGATTTAACCCTCTATATGGACATTGATCCTGATTATCGGATTAGCGTAAACAGACAGCTTGGCGCTCGTATGTTTTAGCGCCCAGTAAGCTTGAAATCTGATTAAGGGAAACGCTTTAGAACCCACAACATTATTTTCCATGCAGGTCAGTTTTTGTTTAGTTTTTTGTTCCCCACACTAATTGCTTGACCCTAGCTATGATTTATGGCTTGTAATGGAATAAAAATAAAAGTACTACGTTCTTCTTCTCTGGGGTTTTCTTTTATTTTTAGCTCAGTACTCTCTCTCTGTCTCTCTCACGCATTTGTTCCAGAGAAATCAGCTCCCCATCATGGATAAACGTGCTCGTTTTTTCCCTTCTGACGTTTTTTTTTTCTTTTCTTTTTTTTTGGTTTTATGGCGCCTATACAAATGTTGGTGTGTTTGGCTTAGCAGTGTGTGTGTAGAGGGAAGTGAGCAGCAAACTGAAGCGTTAAATATATTTGGAACTTGGTATAAGAAAGAAACCTGGAGTACATACTTTATATACACACACACACACACACACAGATGCAGACACTGTGTATCTTTGTGTAGCCCTAATTAGCGGAAACGCCAAACACCAGAGACTCGCAGGGCGACAGTAATGAAAACACACGATGTAGAGGAGCTGAATGAGTGGGAGTTAATTACGTTTCTCTTCCTTCTCCCACAAGCGAGTTCTCCCCAAGCGCTCCCGAGCTCTCGAGCTCTGATTGGTCCAAAGGCGTCGATTCATTTCCTATTACTGCAGCTCAGACGGTAGCGCTGTGGAAAATCAAAACAGCTTTATATGAATGATATTACTTTTTTTTTTTTTTGCTGTTAGTCTCTCAGCTTCTCCCGTCGAGGGCTCGCCACAGCGGACCAACTGATCCGCACAGCAACTTGCCAAAGATTTTACGCCGGATGCCCTTCCTGCCGCAACCCCCTCATTCTATCAGGGTTTGGGACCGGCACTGCATGCACCTTACTTCTTATAAAACTGTGTTGTTTTACAAGTCACTATGGTTGAATAAACCACTTTGGAAATTAAATATTTTTATGAAAACAATTAACTTCAGGAAAGAAAGAGTGAGACGAACAACACGGTGTGAGAGAGTGAAACCTGAAGCTCTGATAACTCAAGGTAATCTAACTGTTTCATAGGAAATCATACTGATCTGTAGTCCACTGGCAGAGAGATAGAGAAGAGAGAGATGCAGAGAGGGAGAGAGAGAGAGAAGGAGAAGAAACAGGCACAGAGAAAGAGAGAGATGCTGAAATAGAGACAGGAGGAGAAATGGACATATGCGAAGAGAGACAGGGAGTGAGAAAGAGACAGAGAAGTATAAAAATAGAGAGGTTCAGAGAGAAACAGGCAGAGAATGGGATGGAAAAGAAGACAGAGACAGACAGGAAGTGGGAAAGAGACTGAGACATGTATGAGGAGATGGACAGAAAGAGAGTTCTGACAGAGGCAGTGAGGCAGACCGTGTTGTTATTGAGCATCACAGGCTGTCTCTGTCCTTGCTGTCTCTTTTTATCTCCGTCTTATCCCTCTTTTACCATCTCTCTGTCTCTCTCCCTCACTGTCTTCCTTATCCTTTCTCTTACTGTCTCATCTTGTCTCTCTACGAATTCTCTCTCTCTCTTTTCCCTCTCTCCATTTATAATTTCTCTTTTTTTTTTCCTTAAGAAAACGGAATTGTCACACTTTTTTAAATGTATATTTTAAGCCATTCTCAAGGCGAGACATTTCCTCCTCCTCCTCTTCCTCCTCTTCCTCTTGCTCTTTGGTTTGCAGCTTGTCATTCACTGTAGAGAGGCTGAAAATTTGCCAGTTTGGCTTGGGTCCCCAAAAAACCCATCTCCCCACAAGCAGGGAATTGTTTCACCGACTCAGATGGAAACACACTGGCAACCCGGTGTTACAGCAGCCTCTGTTATTGGCTTTCAGTTAGAGAGAGAGAGAGAGAGAGAGAGAGAGAGAGAGAGATGCCCACTCTGGTTTCTCTGCTCATTATTCTAACGATGTAAGTCTGGCCTTGTTCAAGCAATCATGAAATGGAAAGTGTGTATAGAAAGTGTGTAGTTGCTTGAGAGAAAATGTGTTTGTGTATCCGTGTGTGTGTCTGTGTGTGTTCATGTTTCTGACAGTTAAGTGTTATAAAGAGAATAAAGTGTTGCAGAATAAACACCAGACTGTAAAGCACTCGGGTTGAGAGCAAAGGTGGGCATGGCCTTTATAAGTAAAACCCTCCAGGCCACTAGGGGGAGCTGATGGTCAAGCATTCTGACATTGCAAGATCACATTGTTTTGCCAGGTGCACAGATTTGGGGTTAAGATTGAGTTCCTGTTAATGATCATGTGATGATTTATATCAGCGAGGCTGTTTGAGAAGGTCTAGGGGGTGTGGTTCATATGTAGGGGCGGAGTACTAAATGGTTGAAGGATTATATTCAGTGCGGTGCCTCAGCAAGCTGTCCATGACCTGATCAATTCAATTCAATTCAGTTCAATTTTATTTGTATAGCGCTTTTAACAAGTGACATTGTCGCAATCTAAAGAATTATTGAAGTGTGTATGAGATGTGAATGTGTGTGAATCAGAATGATCAGATCGTCCCTGATGAACGAGCCGAGTGTGACGGTGCTGAGGGAAAACCTCCCTGAGATGGTAATAGGAAGAAACCTTGAGAGGAACCAGACTCAACAGGGAACCCATCCTCATCTGGGTGATAACGGATAGCAGGGATCTGCACTCATACTGTGTGTTAGGAGGCTGGAAGTTCAGTATAACAGGAGATGTGAAGAAGTTCATATGGAGTCCAGTTCATTATTGGAGACTCGGGTAGACTGTAGGAAACTCCAGTCCTGAACTATCGAGCGATTAAGCAGCTCTAGCACTCGAAGGCCATCTCGGGCACGCCCAGGTCACAGTCCACTCTTCAGGTTTACCACAGTACTCCTCCTTCATCTCTACACCAATCCTCGTTTTCCTCTTTCTTCTGCCATGGTCACACGGAATGGTCTGGCTTTCAGAAGAAAAACTGTACAGGGAATTCTGGGGAGCAGCTTGGACAGGACCGTGCTGCGAGCGATCTGACTTTGTGTATTGTTACAGTATATTGTGCAAGTTGTCATGTTTGTACTCCAGCAAATTAAATTAAAAACAAAGAAACAAGGGTTGCTATGGTGACTTTTACACAGTGTGTGATTATACTGGTCCAGTCTCCTCCCAGTTGTGGAATCTCAGACCCTGTCCAGTTTGATTTCCAATAAAAAAAAAAGTTTTCTTTATGATTTTTAAATATATGAGTAACATCTGAGTTCAGGGCTCGGGTGTTTGGACTCTCCTTCTAAAATCCTGTATGTATAATTAATGCCACGGCATCACTCGCGCGGGATTTGTTTCCTTCTGTCTCTCTCTCTCTCTCTCTCTCTCTCTACTTTTCCATCTCTCTGCTTAGTTGACTCTTCATTTATCTCGATCACTGGCTCACTCTTTTGACCTTTAGTGCCGAGGTTCTGCGAAAAAACACTGAATTAAACAATGAATAGAATCATTTGTAAAAGGTTACAACAGCAGAACCCATTAGTCCGGAGCGCGTCTCTGGAACTATTTATCTCCGCAATCGAGGACGAAAAAACGAAAAGAAAAGGAAGAAGGAAAAAAAACCCAGCTTGCATTTTTTTCCCCAGCGGCCTTATCCATCAGCGACAGAAGTGAAAGAGTCGCTCTGAATGTCAAAGTGTCGACTCAGACTCGTCTTTACACTTGTTTACGGAAATGAATTGAGTGCTGGAGTGGCAGAGAGAGAGAAAGATGGAGGGAGAGGCAGATGGAGGGGGAGAGAAAGAGAGATGGAGGAAGAGAGAGATGGAGGAGAAGGAGAGAGAGATGGAGGAGAGGGAGATGTGATGGAGGAGAGGGAGAGAGAGAGATGGAGGAGAGAGAGATGTGATGGAG
>JAQQZS010000013.1:1368631-1378788 GCA_030068045.1 Platyallabes tihoni | reverse complement strand
AGTCTCCTGGGATAGGCTCCAGGTCCCCGTGACCCTGATCAAGGATAAAGCGGTATAGAAGATGAATGAATGAATGAGTCCATATTAATGAGACTATTTTGCTTTGATATCCATTTATCACAGTATCTCTCTCTCTCTCTCTCTCTCTCTCTCACACACACACACACACACACACACACACACACACACACACAGGCAGAGAGAGAGATGTATTACTGTGTGAGGTATTTCCATTCATGTAGGCAAAAACATTCTCTGAGTTTGCACATGTTGTCCAGCAGGTGGCGCTGCAGTGTTTTAGCAGAATGAGGACCGAGTCTCAGACTTCACTGTGATCGCAAGTCGGTTCTTGATGCATAACTTTTCATAAAGAAAAGAACAATCAAATACTATTTATAAAAGAAAGAAATAATAATTGAAACATCATCATACTAACTCACGTGTGAATGTACATACAATTCTCTCTCAGTCTCTTTTTGATTGTGTGTAGAGTTCATTACCTCAAATCTCACACAACATGACAGTAAAGCTGTAGTGTTTGTGTGTGTGTGTGTGATCATTTATTTTTCGCTAATTGGTCGAACAATGAGCACCTGCAGAGAGCTGACCTCAAACCACACACACACACACACACACACACAGCTTGTTCCAGGATGTTTTTATTGGCACAGACAGACACATTTATCATGATTATTATGAGCTAAGGGAAGACACCTCTCTCTCCATCTCTCTCAGAACTAGCGAGCTAGCTTTTTACACTACAGTTGATTAGCTAGAACGTGTTTAATGTGTACAACAGAACACAGAACCACCCGATGACACCAATAACGAGGCAAATCCATCCGGAACATCAACATTTACCTCAGATGTGTTGGAATAATTTTTTTAAAATGCTTCGTTTGATGAAAAATTACACTTTAATGGTGCTTAGAGTTGACCGTTAGCATTATACAACAACAGGCAGCGCTTCAGGTGTTTTCCTTTTTATTAACATGCTGTGACTTTAGATCGTGAAGAATTTGTTGTCTGTGGCCTACACGTTGCTTTTTGTTTGGGTGTTTTGCCTTGTTGCTATGCTAATTGCTAACTTAAAGCACTGAATAGGCAGCAGCTAGTGAAAATTACTGCTGCGTATCTGCTGATCTGCCCCAGACTTTGGAACAGTCTGCCTTTAAATATCAGATCTGCACAAAATTTGGAGCATTTTAAATTGTTACTAAAAACACACCTTTATGGACTGGCTTTTTAACATGGGTTGACTTGGATGTTTTTACTTATTTTATTTATTCTATTTTAACTGTTTTATTTTCTCTTAAATTTTTTTATGTCTGTTTTTACAGCATGTTGGGCAGCACAAACTGTTGTAAATGTGCTATATAAATAAATTTGACCTTGACCTTTGACCTTAAGTCTCATATGCGTACCAATACTTAGCCTATTAGTGTTGGTTTAAACTGTATGTATTAACTACATTAGCTAATGAATTAACAAATCCCTCTGTCCTTCAGATGACCTCATAGTCAAACAAACACTTCCTGATGGAATAACCTCTACTTCCTGATCTCACACATGGGAACTTCCTGAGAATAGTTATAGTACTCCCTCAAACACACACACACACACACACACAATCTCTATTCCTTGTTCGTATATACTGTATGTTCTGTCGTGTTTGTGTGTATGAGAGTGTGTATGGATGAGAGAGAAAGTTTCTCAGACTGTATGACTCCACCCAGGGCTCCACCCACTTACAGCTCTTTTGGGACCCATGATGTACGAGAGGAACTTGAAAGTCTCGCCCTCAGCGCACAAGAGGTGCAGGAAGCAATGTACAAACCCTAACAAGGACTTACACACTCCTCTAATAAGGGGTCACAGAGTGCAGGAGCGTATCAGCCACTTTAGCTAACACGTTTTTTTGTTTAACAATCTATTGCTAGTCAGCTTACCCTGAGGAACTAGCTGTGTGTCTGGTTGTAAAGATTTTTTTCACAATTGTTCACTTAATGATTGATGCTAGCTAGCTAGCTGGCTTAAGATTACTAGCAACATAGTCTTAGTTAATATCTTTTTACCTGCATATGCTAGTTAAATATTACATATTATATTCTGTCCTTCATGGTCCTCACAAAGGGGTAAATATGTATTATTTGTATTATCCTTGTGAGGACCTTCCATTAAAATGGTGTTTGTCTTCCGGCTGTTCCCGTCAAGGGGATGCTACAGCGGACCATCTGATCCACACAACAGGTTTTACACCAGATGCCCTTCCTGATGCACCCTCCTATTTTATCCAGGCTTGGGACTGGCACCAGTGGCTTGGGTTTGGGCATTGGAAATCAAACCCAGGCCTTCTGCAAGCCAGGCAAAAAATCTCCCACTGAGCCACCAATGCCCGTTAGGACCTGCTGTTAAAATAGAGTAGCTAATTGATGCTATGCTACATTTTGATTGAACCCTAACCTCACTAATCAAAAAGCTTTCATATGTTGTTGTTGTTGTTTTACTTAAAGCTCTTTTTTTTTTCATGCGGCTGGTTCCCACAAGGTCAAAGTGATCAGATATTCCAATCCAAATTCCATGAATGATGATGCGGTGAGGGGTAGCTCAGTGGGTAAGGCATTAAACTACAGTTTGGAAAGTCTCAGGTTCAAACCCCACGATCACCAAGTTGTCATTGTTGGGCCCTGGAGTTAGGTCCTTAAACTGCTCAGATGTATAATGAGATAAAAATGTATGTCGCTCTGGATAAGGGTGTCTGATAAATGACTGGGGAAAACTTTTATTGCCCTGAAACACCAGTTAGGTAATATACACACATGCACTAATGTTCTACACATACAGTCGCACTTGTACATTTACAGTAGGTATAACTGCATAATGGGGACCGGAATTTCTATGTGCTTATGAGGACCTTTTCAAGATCATGCATATGTTACTGTACATATTAATGTACCTAAGAGAAAACCTGGACAAAGTACATCTCTCTCTCTCTCTCTCTTACTCACACACGCACACACACAAGGTTGAATGCTATTATTTGCCTACTGAATAGGCTAAAATTATGAATAAGTGTCCTCTCCAGTCATTATATAGGGAACTGGATTCCCATCTTTGTTTACTGAAATGTCCACTTGGTGGCCACACTGAACATGTGTGTATGAGTGTCTGTGTGTGTGTGTGTGTGTGTGAGTGTGTGACAGTGATTTACATCAGTAGGTTGTGTATGACTTCAAAGTCTCTCATGGTGAGAGGTTTGGGGGTTTTAAAAAGATAGTGAAGGATGAAGAAGGCACCAACATCATGTGTGTGTGTGTGTGTGTGTGTGTGTGATGACTTGTTTCACTAGGTAGGTGGGCATCGTGGTGTGTTTTGATTCTTTGAAAGCACACCAAGCAGCTGCTGATGCGCTTCTCCCTCTCTTTGATGTGGTGATATCGGCCACCTTCTTACACACACACAAACGCAGACATATAAACACACATACATATACATGCGGACACTGCAGTGTTGTGTCTGAAGAACGATTACTCATGATGTCTCCCTGGTCTGAGGTCAGACAAACACTCTGTGGAGGAATGTAAATCATTTGTGCAGTTCATTTGGAAAATTGGTTGTGCTGTAGGTTTTCTCTCCTGCACTTGTGTAGCCTATACTAAATCAAAACACAGTTTTGTATCATATCATACCAGATTCAGGAATATCATCAGATATGAGACTGTTGAATCAAACACATTCAGGTATCACTGCATAATGGGGACCAGATTTTCTATGGGCTTATCAGGACCTAAGGAATTGAATGCATTTATTACTCTACATATTGCTGCTTCTAGAAGAAAACCTAAAAACATACATCTCTCTCTCTCTCTCTCTCTATCTCTCTCTGAACATTTCTTACCAGTGAGGAGGACTGAAATTTACAACCTTTATCGCCTTTCTTTTGTTTTCATCTTTCTGTAAGCTGTGCCTTTTATGGAATTTTGTGCATGTGGCTAAATGTAAATATACTGTGAACTTATCAACAAGTGCATACATAAAATGTAATTCCACCTGGATTTTTTTTTCACTCTGTCTGAAAACATGTACGCACTTCATAAATAAAGTTTGATTCAAGTTTTAAAAACTCATGAAAAATTTTACTGTGCATGGACAACTTTGCAGCTAAATAAATGAGTAGCTAATCCATTACCATAATTTTCATTTTGTGTAAAGATGAACTGTCCTTACTGTTAGGTAAGGGGATTTAATACATCTTTAACTAACAATGATTAAACTAGGACAATTATTTGTTATTTCTTTGAGGAACAATTGAATTTGTATTTCGAACTTGGTATTGATTTAAGTAAACTGGTAAAGTGTGGAGAGAATGTTTGTTCAGATAAATGTTTATATATATATATATATATATATATATATATGTGTGTGTGTGTGTGTGTGTGTGTGTGTGGACAAATGTCTCACAAACCCCCATCTGTCTCATTCATATTTTTTTTTCTGCTAATCTGCAGTTCTGATCTCTCTGTAGTCACTGCATTAGCCTCATCTGAAGTTACCTGCCTCTCTTATCTATTCTTCACATCCTTGGCAAGCGGATGGAGGTGAGCGTCGCACTAAAAACCTCTAAAAGCTTCGTCCCTAATGCCTACATGATACCTGGGCCCCTTAGTCTCCATCTGCCAGGGCTTCTCAGCCTCCCTAACCCCGCTAAAGAGGCCTTTTGTTGGGCTGATAAACCCGGCATTGTCCCTTCTGTCTCTGAAACCCTCACAAAAGAAGGTATCAGCGTACATCTTGATCTGGGCTTCCCTCGTCCTGCATTTTCTCTTTCAGTCATTTGCAGGGTTCCCTCTGAGGTCCCCTTGCTCCGTTTTTTGATAGGGATGAAGGGCTAAAGGGAAAGAGGAGATCGAATGAAAGGGGCCATTTTGGCATGTCATCGTGGGTCACCAACAAATCTGATGTAAAAATGTGGTGTAAAACATGTTCTGAAGATAGTTAGCATAACTATCTTCCTGTACCTGTACCTGAGTCCTGTACCTACCTAATGGAAATTTTTAGCAGAGGAACACATGCATTTGTTATGAGGTTTGATTACATTTGGTCTACTTAAATAAAGGCAATAAAAAAGTAAGCTTGAAAATGTTTGTTTCATATCAATTTTAAAATGATGCATCTTGTGAAGTTTAAGTCACAAGACTTCTATCGTACAATCGTACAATTTCATGATGAATTTCAGGACTGGCATTACTCCTGGCGACGAATATTGGTCTATACCTGAATATGTATGGGTAATTATGGCTAATTGTACCATTCAGGTATGATTGGACGTGTGTCAGTGTGTCTACAGTATATGCTTATGGGTTGCCAGCAACATAACTTTCCATAAAGCAATGAAGTCAGAAGTCATTGCAGCCAACGCCTTACCTATAGCAATTTCTGCTTGATGGATGGGTGGATGGAGGGTACCATATGCAGCATCACTAATGTGGTTGTGTTTTGTGTACTTTTATTTCCCTGTGAACATCAATTGCATGTTCCCTTCACCTTCTTGGACCTGAAGAACCTCTGTTGCACCTATAGGGACAAAGAATATAAAATATAAATGTCTCTTTCTCCAAAAGCGGTTGTAGCCTGAATTTGACTTAATGTACTGTAGATAATCTACCAGTGCTGCCACTGGTGTGGTACCATCAAGGGTGCAAAAATATCCAGTAATTAAAGAACTCAAATTACTGTATGGTCTACCTGTATACCTAATGTAAGTTATATATCCATAACTCAAGGACCACTCAGGTGTCTTTGAGGGTATATTGGTATTGTCTATTCTTTTATCTATCCCTCTTGGGGTATAGTCCAAGCATCCAATCCAGGGTCTGCCATGTCTTTCCGCTTCGCTCCATGAGTACCCCCAAATATTTTGATGTCCATATCTGTGTTTCAGCATCAAAGATCAAATATAATGTTTTCCACTTGCCTTGCACTTTCTTGAGGGTTTGTCTACCATGTGACTGATCCTTCCACAGAGTCTTCTTATAATTTATTTTACCATTGGCTGCTGTTCTTTCCTCATCCACATATCATCTTTTCTAATTGTCTCATTAATCATTATTTCTGGTTGTTCGTTTGCACCATTCAGGGGACCAATAGTCACCACTGTAGTCGTATCCTCGAGGATACAGATTTTAAATTGGGATTTTCCTTGGGAACAAAAGTGTATCATTAAATCAATAATGATTTCATGCTAATAATCAATTAATAATTGCTGATTTCAGTAAGAATGCCAGGACTCTCCAAGGTAGAACCTTGGGTTTGGTTCTTCATGCTTATGTTTCGCTGACTGAGAAAATTTTATCCACTTGTTCGCATCAGCACAAAAGTCAAAACTCACAGAATGCCGCGTTTGCTCCGTGTTACAGGACCAATAAATCCATACATGTTACTGAGGCTGATCTCTCCAGCCACAGCTCCCATAGATCTGTCAGGAAGACTGATGCGTTTAGCCATCTTTTTCCTGGATGACTGACAGACGGAAAGATGCTTCGGGGGCGCTCAGCAATATCTGGGTCCTGCTGACTCGGCAGCTGTGTGTGAGGTTATTGGTTTGTGTGTGTGGGTGTGGACCATGACGGATGTGCCTGGATGCCCCTGGGGCTCTAGCTCTCGATAAACAGAGTGTCAAGTGGAATTAAGGTTTAATGATTTCAAATAGGAGTCAGGTGAATATTGGATGGAGAAATATTGAGTAACAGAGGTGAATATGGGGCATAAAGAGAAGGCAGTTATTATTATGACCCCGAGCTACTTTCTCTCTCTCTCTCTCTCTCTCTCTCTCTCTGTGTGTGTGTGTGTGTGTGTGTGTGTGTGTGTGTGTGTTTTGGAGGGGACCTTTAAAAAGCTGGATGTGGGGTTTGTTTTAAGACCTTGGTTCTTCAAGGCACTAGGAATTTCCCTTAATCGCTCTGATATTCCTCCACCAACACCCCACCCCCTCTCTCAGTCTTTCTCTTTATACCTGTGTCATTATCGCTCTCGCCCCCGTCCTGTCTGTATGATTCATTCTCTTGCCCCAACACCACTTGAGAATTCCTTATAATCCATTTACTTTCCCTTTCTTGAGCAACCTGGATCTATAGTGGGGCAACTGCCATCCGTCCTTCTGTCGAACTCATCTGTATTTCTCCAAAATTAAGATTATTTTACTGAAACACCTTATATAGATAACAGCCCCCTAAATTGCCCTGCAACTGACTGGCATCCCACCCAGGGTGTATTCCCGTCTCACTCCCACCGTTCCTGGGAAAGACTCCAGATCCACCACCACCCTGACCAGGAGCAAAGTGCTTACTGAAAGTGAGTAAGTATGAGTCATCTGTCCTTCATCTCCACTTCCACACCATTACATCTCCATTATTCTTACTCTCAACTCTTCCTGACATTATATCATAATATTACCATCTCTTACACCACCCTGTTATATTCCGAACCGAATCCTACACCGTGACATCATCAACCCTCCACCATCTCCGTCTTCACTTTCACCCCACTACAACTCATTATCTCATCAGCTCATCAACTCTATCACCTCATCCAACACATCCACATCATTACATCGGTATCAATTCTGTTAGTCTACAGTATCTTGATATTCGCCACTGCCTTCATCACCTTCACTTGCACGCCATTACACCTCCATCCCTTCCATCATTTTCACTTCCATGCCTTTATGTCTCCACCACCTCCATCTTCACTTTCTTACCATTACACCTCCATCACTTCCGCCATATTCAGATCCATGCCACACCATCACTTCTATCTTCGTCATTTCCACACCCTTACACCTCCATCACTTCCACCTTAAGTTCCATGCCATTACACCTCCACCACTTTCATCATCTTCACTTCCTCGCTATTATGCCTCCACCACCTCCACCTTCATTTCCACACCATTGCATCTCCATCACATTAGATCTAAATCAGACCATCTTCAGTTCCATGCCATTACATTCTACCACGTCCACCTTAACTTCCACACCATAACTTCCACTGTCTTTAGATCCATGCTACTACCCCTCTATCACATCCAGCACCTTCACTTCCATTACAGTGACACCTTACACCCCCTTTATTTACCATCTTCACCATCTTCATCACTTCCATTACTTAGATATATCTTACACTCTGCTTTTATTTAATACAGTTCTGTATTTTGTTAATATTAATCCTGAGAGGCGTCTCTCTCTCTCTCTCTCTCTCTCTCTCTCTCTCTCTCTCTCTCTGCATCCTGTCACTCCTTTGCTGCTCTTCTTGTCTCGTTGGCCGAGTCTGCCTTTGATATCTGAGATTGCAGTCTCCTTTGCAAACAAAGCCCTTCTGTTTTTGTGTGTGTGTGTGTGTGTGTGTGTGTGTGCGTGTGTGTGTGTGTGTGTGTGCAGCCCAGTTCAGATCACACAGATCTTGGCCCAGAAGCTCAGTGACCCATCCTAGATGCGTCGAGGCAAAAACGCCATGTAATTTCTCAGCTCCGGCTATTTCAGCTGTTAGGAGGTGTGTGTGTGTGTGTGTGTGTGTGTGTGTTATAGATTAGACTTCAGTGGAGGACAGAAGTTTGTCCTTGAAAATAACCTCCTGCTTAGGGAGCAAATAATCAATTAATGAAGGGCGTCGCCTCGGCGCTGTAAGTCGTTAAGGTCATTGTTGATTTTATGTTAATTTTATCTTCGGTGTTTAAAAATAATGAGATTCAAAATGTATTCAAAATTTGTTAACACAACATGTGCTATGAGCTGTATAAAGGTTTTTTAAAATGTAAACATTTTTTCAATAACGATTCTTATTACAGTTTCTTTGATAAGAGCCACGCCCACTTGGGCAGTAATTTAATTGTCTGCGTAGCTCCGCTGCAGCGCACTGATGAGTGTGAAAACTGGGATTCGCTTCTGATCTGAAATTAATGTTGTAATAAATTTTAAGTAAATAAATCAGATTATGTATTAGCATAAAAAAGGTAAAATAAGTTGTAAGAAAAGAATTAGCAAAATAAAAATGTAAAACAAATTAATTAAATAAATAGGTAAATGAACGTACATTAAAAGTAGAGAAATTCAAAAAAGTAACGAATAAAAACAAAATGGAAACCAAACAAACAAACTATAAATGAATGAATAAGAGGATCAACATGGAATGATATGAAAATGTTGAGAAAATAAATAGAATAAATTGTACAAAATTAAATTTAAAAAAAATTAAATAAATGATATACATAGATAGGTTTTTTTTTTTTTTTTTTTTTTTAAAAATGAAAAGAAAAAAAAGTAATATTAAATCTTACATTTAAAAAGTTTGAAATTACCTGATTTATATTAAACCTTCCTGCTCATCATGAACTGGATGTTTTTCAGAAAATTCCAGATTTTTGTTTTCTGGATTCATTCAAAGATTTCAGCAAAACCTTTTTTTTTTTACTTTTTTTTTTATTAGTTTCAGTGACATTTTTCATAGTATTTATTCATTCATTCATCTTCTATACCGCTTTATCCTCTATTCAGGGTCGCCGGGACCTGGAGCCTATCCCAGGAGTATTTAATAAATCATAATTGGTTATAAAATACCTATAACGCATGTGTGTGTGTGTGTGTGTGTGTGTGTGTGTGTGTGTAAAGCACCTTCCTTTGATAGGATTTTAGGCCTGTCTTTGATCCTAAGTTGCATCTATA
The DNA here is from genome assembly GCA_030068045.1 of Platyallabes tihoni. NCBI lineage: Eukaryota > Metazoa > Chordata > Actinopteri > Siluriformes > Clariidae > Platyallabes > Platyallabes tihoni. The sequence continues at coordinate 1,369,075 of JAQQZS010000013.1, read as the reverse complement.
TTAATACATGCATACACACACACACAGAGCCTGAGGCCGAGTGTTTAGCGGGGTGATGTTCGCCGCACTGTTTATGTTCCACACTGACAGACGTGTTTGTTTTTACACATCATACCTCGGGTTCGACACAACTTGTACCTGTCAGAGCAAACGTAATGTACAAGACATGTTCTCTCTCTCTCTCTCTCTCTCTCTCGCAGACATGCACACACAAACACATTTTTGCCCCACCTGACTCGCAATGTGTTTGGAATGCAGTGACATCATCATAAAGGGACACTGTGAGGGAAAGAGACAGGCGGATTAGCCGAGGAAACATTTTTAGGATGAGCAAAAAGTGTGTGTGTGGGTGTGTGTGTGTGTGTGTGTGTGTATGTGTGTGTGTGTGTGTGTGTGTGTGTGAAATGCCAGACCAGACACACACAAACACAAACAGGTTGCTCA